>OZ023268.1:99431867-100031867 GCA_964006375.1 Tillus elongatus | reverse complement strand
CTTGAAAATTGGTATACGACCACGTCTGTTTTCTTTTAAGTTGTAAATTTTCGTTTCAATAACTAACAATTTGAGAGATATTTTTGTTTTAAAATATTTTTAAATCTTTTATTAAGAAAAATTGGACGTTGAGATTTGATGAACGAACTCATCCAAGCCATTAGCAAAATAAGGGTAATTCCCAAATTTGGTACAGATCAGTGAAGTATTTTAGAGTTATCGGTTGGACACACACACACACACACAAATATATATATATATATATATATATATATATATATATATATATATATATATATATATATATATATATATATATATATATACACAAGGTGACGCATTTGAAAACGAAACAGACCGATTTGCGTCCAGAGAATTTTTTTTTAAGAAACGCTGAAACACGTCAATTTTAATATTGAGGGGGACATGTTTTGATATAAAATTCAACTTTGTCACGTCAACCCCTTAAGGGTGGTGATAACAACACTTATATTTTAAATAGGGAACATGGGTCGAGTGTTACATCATTTGAAAGCTCTTGCTTTTCTGAATTCAGCACATAAATTTTTTTGGAAGTTTTATCGACTAGTTTAAAAATTAATCACAGTTGCAGTTGCAAGAACGTATTTCATTCATTGTGATAAGAAACGCACTAATTAGTCAATTTTTCATTAAAAAAAAACTAAAAAATGAAACCAAACGTTCAAAAATGTTTATTCAGTTAAGTAAGCGTTCAAATTGTGGACCACCAGCTTCCATACAAAAGTACAAATTTTGTTCAAAACGAGCTCTGACATTCTGGAGAATTTGTGGAGTTATTAGACGGCATTCTTTAACAATGCGTCGTCGTAATTCTTCCTAAAACTCCGGTTCTGTTGCGTAAATTCTACTCTTTAAATTGCCAGAAATAAGTCTAAAGGAGTTATATCCGGTGATCTAGGAGGCCACTCAATAGCACCTCTACGCCCAATCCATTGTTCTGGAAACTCTCTGTTCAAAAACTCCCTAACACGTTGTGAAAAATGCGGAGAAGCTCCATCTTGTTGAAGCACTAATTGATTTTCTTGATAGCGATCATCATTTTCAACAATGTCAATTAGTAGAGGGTAAACGATATCTTTTAGTAATTCCAAATACGTTTAGCCACTCAAATTGCCATCAAGAAAAATTGGTCCGATTAAACGGCCTCCAAAAATGCCAGCCCAGACATTCAATTTCTGTGGAGTTTGGGTGTGGACTTCGTGAAAATTTCTTGGATTATGATCTGCCCAATAACGACAATTATGACGATTGACTGTAGAGTTTACTAAAAACCTACACTCGTCTGAAAAACAGATATTGAACAGAAACTTCCCATTATCAGCTATTCGTGCAGTCATAACTTCACAAAACTCCAGTTGCCGATCAAAATCATCTTCATTCAGTTGTTGTACAAGATTAGTTTTATACGGGTGAAATTTATGATGCTTCAATATTCGCTGAATAGTTCTTCTTTTGATGTTTGAAACAGTGGCCAATTTTCTCGTGCTCAAAGTTGGGCCTGCAGCAATTTGTCCTAAAACTTCAATCTCAGTAGTCTCATTTATAACCGGAAATTCACGTTCAGGATCCTGTGTTTTGTTAGCTACTGAACCACTTTGTCAAAACTTTGCAACTAACTCCAAAACGTATTTTCTGTTAACATGTCTGTTCGAATGTCGTTCATTAAACAAATTTGCGGTGCGGTTGGCACAGTCGTCGTTTTTGAAAAATTATTTCAATTCTTTCTTCTACAGAATACACCATTGTGAAATTAATTTTCGGTAGTATTATCAAGTATCAAACCGACCGATAAACTGAAATAATAAACCGCATTTTGCTCATTCCGACAAGAAATGTTCTTGATAGTCAATTGTTTGTTTACAAACCAACAAAACATTGACTATCAGCACATTTCTTATCGGAATGAGTGAAATGCGTTTTTGCATCTTCAACTGTGAATAATTTTTAAACGAGTTAATAACACCTCCAAAAAAATTAATGTGCTGAATTCGGAAAAGAAAGAGGTTTCATATGATGTAACACTCGACTCATGTTCCCTATTTAAAATATAAGGGTTGTTATCACCACCCTTAAGGGGTTGATGTGACAAAGTTGAGTTTTATGTCAAAACATGTCCCCCTGAACAGTAAAATTGACGTGTTTCAGCGTTTCTTTAAAAAAAATATCTCTGGACGCATATCGTTCTGTTTCGTTTTCAATGCGCCACCCTATAATATATATATATATATATATATATATATATATATATATATATATATATATATATATATATATATATATATATATATATCACACTCATCTAAGTTTAGTTTGCATTGGCGTTCAAGTTCAGGAAAAATCAACTTCCCCACTAATAAGTAATCTCTTAAGATTTCGCTTGAGTGTAAGTCTACTCGAATTTCGCATGGGTTCTAAGGGCACTGATTCGTGCTCATTTAAAAATATTTTGAGTATTACCACCGCTATCTATTTTCATTAATAAAATTCGGTAAAAGACATCTATAAGTTTATAATGCATATGCATAGGCTGTTGTATAAGTTGCTTTTCTAAATAAGAATATATATGGTATAAAAATGATCCCGGGAGACTCTGAAAAATGTAGATACGAATGAACAAGTATTCCTTACGCAGATAAAGGCAGTGAATAAAATTGTTTCTTTTTAAAGACAGTTAACTTCGTCGTTTTATTGGTAAATGTAATTAGCTCTTGAAACAAAAAGTAGAATTTTCTAGGAATCTAAAAAGCAGAATATTAATTCATGCCTTACAATCTCTATGCCAACTTTCTGGATAAAATTGAAAGAATAGAGAACTTCGCTCTGGTTGATAAAAAAGTTCAAAACAATAGAATGCAGGAATTTTTAGAAAACAATTAGTTCAAGCTAGTTGGATTCTTGTGCCTTTTATCTGTAGAATGCTTTTCAAGCATACGAAAGAATTTAATGTTTGACTATTTGTCAATATTTTATTCCTAAAGTTTTAGAACAATGAGTACGTTAGTGAATTTTTATTAAGAAAATTCACTAATAGAGAGGTAACGATGATGAGACTGAGAAAATTTTTTCTGAAATGAGCGTGAATTAGGGCCCCTAGAACCCATATCCAAGGGCCGCTTGAGATTATATATATATATATATATATATATATATATATATATATATATATATATATATATATATATATATATACAGGGTTTTCATTAATTCCCGAACCACACGTGACCGGATTCTGTCTCTCTCTTAGTGGAATATGATTTTATGAGTTGGCAGTCAAAAAGTTACCAAAAAACCACTAGACTAGGGACCCTAAAGTTACTAAATCAATTGACAATTGACAGTTCAGTCCATGAGCGCTCAATTCCCTTTTGACGATTATTTTGTATGTATATTGTGCATTTTCCAAGTTCGACCAGTGTTTACCTTCTTCAAATAATTTTCTATCTGTTGGACAATAAAAATAAACAGTTTTTATCTAAACTTAGCTTTTTCATTGCGTTTTTATGTAAGTTAAAAGTGTAGGTATGTTAAGGTTATGTTGTTGACGATATTCGACATCGCATGGAACGAGGCTCTACCAAATCTGTTCGTCGGTAATCTGCCCAAACAGGTACATATTTGTTACATGTTACACAATACACATTCCTAAAACCGCAATTTAGAAGTTTAAATAATCGGACCTCAATTTGTTTACGTACATTACAAAATTTTGATATCTACACAAAATAAAAGTAATATTTTATTATGTTTTTAATTTAATTTTTAACAATCAATAACAGTAAACCATACGTGAACAGACTTGCTGTTAAAAATACTAAATAATGAATACATTTAAGACATTTACTGTTTCAACTTATTATTATTTTAATATTTTTTATAAAACCCCAAAGGAAATATGAGACAACACTGGCATCTTAGGGATTTCATTAATTCAGGTTGTACAACCGTGTATGCCGGGTTGCCTAACTTAGGCGGTCACGTGGGGTTCGGGAGATAATGAAAGCCCTGTATATATATATATATATATATATATATATATATATATATATATATATATATATATATATATATATATATATATATATATATATATATATATATATATATATATATATATATATATATATATATATATATATATATATATATATATATATATATATATATATATATATATATATATATATATATCTTATCTTATGTATGTATCCGAGCGATAACTTAATACCCATGTGATTTGAACGAAACTTGGCACCCGTCTTCATTTCATTACAATCGCGGACGAGTTCGTAAATCAGCTATAACGGAAATATTTTTCCCCAAAATATACAACATAATTTTTGAATACGCTGTATTTTTTAAAGTATTAAAGTAACTGGAATGAGACTTTATATGTAGATAGAAATGAAGTAAATAGACCTGTGTTGTGATTTTTAAGTAATTTGGTTCACAAAATTTTGAGTTTTTTTCAAATAAAAATAAAATCTGAAAGACATGAATTGAAACAACTTAAGTGGTTAAAGTATGATGCCAGACAAAGACAGAGTAGTCACTTGCCATGCGTAGATTGATACATATACCACAGCCATACATCATAATGCCATAACCAAACAAAATAACACACGTAAGGCGTAATCGCTACAACATCTTAATGTGCGACGAACGGTCAGACCCGAACTGTGGCGATCCACTTGCATCTAGCATATATATATATATATATATATATATATATATATATATATATATATATATATATATATATATATATATATATATATATATATATAAATAGATATATCGTAAGAAATTTGAACAAAAAGGAAAAGGAATATACAAGTAGGTATGGAATTTTGATTTCAGGGATTTAAGATTCAACAGTGGGGGTCTTTCTGTATACCTTCGTAGAGGTCTCTGTTCGCAACTCCTTGGCAATTAACATATAAATAGTAGTTCTAATTTTTATTCGCTTGGTTTATTCATGCCTCTGATGACGCTAACTTTGTTAGCGAAACGATCGTCAGGTCTAAAAACTGCATTGTGATGAAATGAGTTCTCCAAATTGAACTTAAAACTAATAATATCAGCAATAAAAAAATGTCTGCCCAAAATTATAATTTTAGACTGAACGGTGACAAAGTTTGCCAAAAATTTTATAGAAGAATGAAATTTTGATCCAAATCTATGAAGTCTCGACACTATAGTTTCTACCGAATATTTAAGTTAGGGCGGGAATTGAACCCGGACCGCTCGCGTATCCGCGAACATTCTAGCACTAACCACAGATGCCCGCAATAAATTGTTTGTTAGCTTGGTAGTTATAGAGAGCAACTTGCTGCCCCAGGAAATTTCATATTATATGCTAAAAGTAAATGCGAGTAAACAACGAATTACAGAATTAAGTAAATGGTGACTGGTTTGACGGTCATTGAAACACATTCGGCTGTTTCGATCTTAGATGATATCTTCTTTTTAGGTTTAAAGATAAAAAACAAACTGCCTTAACAGCATTTTCATGGAGACGTGAGCCAATTTCTTTTATTCTTTCGTATCTTGTTATGTTCTTAAAATCTGACAGTTATGAAAGAAATACATAATGTCTGCATTTGCGAAAATAAAATTTTTAGTGGGTCATGTCTTCGAAAACGGCGGATTTACAAATGATTGCGACAGTCGCTACTTTCAGCAGCCAATATGACGAAATAATAAAGGAATGTCATATATTATGTTTCACTTTAAACTACGCTTTGATTTAAAACGGAAATGGCCTGATATTTAGGAAACTTACTCCTGGATATATATTCTAAGGAGGCGTAAAACCGTCGGTCCCGTGTCCATGCGATGTTGCGCACGATAAAGATGCCTACCCTCCTTACGATAAGGCTGGGGTTCGGCAAAATTTCCTTATGTTTAGAAAATAATAAAGCAAATCTATGCGCCTTCGGGCTTCTGAAGCTGTTTTTGGTTGAAACTTGTGTACTTTTATTATCACAAATCTTTTTGGTTAAATTGTTGATAATAAATTATCACTGATAATATTATTAAGACTTTGGATTGCACCGATATAGATTTATAAGTAAATGCCAGAAAGAGTATATTATTTGGGACACAATAGGCAATAATTATAGATTTTTCGAGCAGAATACAGGGCAGTATGATCTAGGACAAGGCTCAGGGGTAGCACCCCTACCCCACATTATGCATGGAATAGTCATAACCCAGGGGACATTCCCTGTAATGCGTCATAGTTTATCAACTAGAAAATCTGCGAATCACCCTTAGAATTAAACTACTGTGTCCTTGAAAATGTGTCACATATAATCGATGTACAAAGTTGCTAAATCAGAAAAAAGTCTGGACGTCGCAAGTGCGTTATGGAAGTGAATGTTCATAAAAATGTTCTTTATAGCAAATATGTCTCTTTAATGCAAGCAGGCATCAATTTGGTTACCGGTATAGTAGAAACAATGTACCATCTTCTAGCAAAATAACTTATCCTAGCCAACGAACTTTAGGTTAATAGCAAATTGCGTTATTGAAATTTGAGCATTTAATGAAAATTCGCTACCAAAACGCACTTACTGCGTCTCGATTTTTTCTTACAAACGTGCATCATATTTTGATAAATAATGCAAAAATGCAATAATATAAGGGTGTTCAAAAATTTGTTAAGTGTCACGAACGACTTATCGGCCAGCCTGTGATTTTCAAAATATGTTTATAAGATGCAGCTCAAGACAGCCTATAGTTCACGTATACAATTTTTTCTCGTATATTGTATAATAACAAGTATATTGAGCTTTACCGTAAAAATGCCTCACCCTGTATATACGTAAACAGATAAAAATTGGAACTAACCTCGGAGATGGATTCTAGGGGGCATAGTTTGCACTCATTTGAAGAAATCTTTTTAAAATTCAAAAGTCGCGGCCTCCTCATTAACAGAATTTCCCTACGACAATTTGCTGAAAATTATAGAGCGTTAAACCACAAACTTAACTAAAACTACTGCCAAAGCATTAGAAAAGGGGTCTATTTGAAATGAAGTTTCTGGAAATATTTTAGTAAAATGTAGGAAAATAACGGTTGAATCTGAAACATAAGGGTTTACAGAACACTCTTCTTGCACCATTTTATTTACATAATACGTATTTGTTTCAGGTTATTTGCCTAAATGTGGGCAATTTTGACGTGTCAAATCGCGACTTTGACGTTTTGAGGTAAACCCCAAATTTTTATTCTTTAAATGCCTATAACTTTTTTGTCTTTTTAAGTTATAGACCTAAATGTTGGCACATGGTTGGCTTTTTATTACTCAAACGTGTACCAAATTTGATTGCCCTTACTTTGTTATTAACGGAGATATAACAATTTTCCGAAACAAAACACAAAATTTTCCGGGAAAACCTGGTCCGATTTTCTCGACAAACGAAATTATCTAAGCCACTTAAACACAAAACGTCAAAGTCGCGATTCGATACGTCAAAATTGGCAACATTTGGGCAAAGAACCTGAAACAAATACGGATTATCTTAAGAAAATGTCGCAAGAAGAGTGTTTTACAAACACTTAAGTTTTAGTTTCAACCGTCATTGTCCTTTATTCGTTTCAAATAGAAAGGTTCCCTGATGCTTTGGCGATAGTTAGTCTTAGTTAAGTTTATGGTTTAACGGTCTATAATTTGTAGCTAATTTTCCTAGAAAAAATTCGTTAAAACTCTTGAATTTTAATTTTTTTTTCAAATGAGCGTAAACTAGACCCCCTAGAATCCATATCCGAGTTTAGTTTCAGTTTTTGTCTGTTTACATATATAGAGGGTGACACATTTCTACGGTAGAGGTCAATATAATTGTTATTATGCAAGATACGAGAGAAAGTTGTATACGTTAACTATAGGGTGTCTGCTGCATCTTATAAAATTATATTGACAATCACAGGAGGCCATAATTCGTTGGTGATACCTCGTTTTTTTTCGAACACCCTTATGTTATTTCATTTTTGCATTTTTTTACGAAATATGATGCATGTTTGTAAGAAAAAAAAAAGACGCGTTTTGATTGCGAATTTTCATTAAATGCTTCAAATTGCAATAACTCAATTTGCTATTAACCTAAGGTTTGTTGGCTAGGAAATCAGTTTTCTCAGAAACATTTTAAGTTTATTTTCAGAAAATTTTTGTACATTTTTAAACAATAAGTGATTTTGATAAAGTATGGTACATTGTTTCTACTACATAAGTTATACCGGTAACCAGATTGATACCTACTTGCATTAGAGAGACATGTTTGATATTAGAAATATTTTTATGAAAATTCACTTCCATAACGCACGACTTTTTTAAATTCAAACTTAGACTGTTAATCCTTAATGCTTAATACTATATATAATAAATCATTTTCAAAAGATGAATCGTTTTAAACACATTGGAACAAATGTAATCCAAAAATAGATTCACCAAACCATATAAATATGCGGTAAGTCATAACAGGTGCCACGTGAAAACTTCTAAAAAATTTAATTTATATATGGGGACGGATAAAATCTCAGATTATAATTTTTAGAAACAAAATCAGTTGCATTATGACAAGAAGTATCGTTTTGAAAACAACCGCCGGTTTAAAAGAATAGCTTCAATACTTAATGTTCATTGCAAATCAGTGCAGAAGCTTTTATTATTTCAATTTATCACTTATATTAGATTTTATAAAACCGGTCACTTGAAAGTGATATCTGACATTTGTCACGATAATTTGTCAATTATATTGGTATATATATATATATATATATATATATATATATATATATATATATATATATATATATATATATATATATATATATATATATATATATATATATGTATATGTCAGCGAGTCTGTCAGCTTCTTCATTGCCTTTGGCCCCCGAGTGACCCGACACCCAGATGAGGGTCACCTTATTCTGCCCAGCCAGGTCGCTCGTCTCGTCGGGGTGTAGCCCCTCCTCATGTTATCCCGCACACAGTGCAGGATGGCGAGATTTCGGCCTGAAACACCGTTGCATGGGCTCCGCCGGATCCGTTCGTCAATCAGACGAGCGCGTCCCGTGGTATGCCCGGCGTCTCCTCCGGCCATCACCTGTAAAGTTGTTTTTCCTGCAGATTCGCGGGCGCGCTAAGTCTGACCTCATTTCAAGCATGGGCTCCTTCACGATCTCCTGAATTTTGCAGTGGCCCCTGAAGCCTGGGTTGATCTTCAGTCTATCATTGCAGGCTAGTCTGTATAGGCCTAGCCTGGCCTCCCCCATAATAACTAGGTGAAGGGGGGGGGGGCAGATCCAGCAACACCTCCATGGCAGCTGTTGGGGTTGAAGTAATGGCCCCTGTGGTGCCTAGGCAAGCCATCATTTTGATCTTGTCTAGTTTTTGTTTGGCCCTGGATTGTGTCACCTTAGGCCACCAGACCAGTGCCGCGTATGTTAACGATGGTCTGACCACCCTCACCCTTTTGTACAGCTAGTGGGCCACACTAGGTCTTAGTCTCCACGTTTTTCCATATAGCCGCCTAGTGACGGCTAGGGTCATGACTGCCTTACGCAGTATTTTTCCAATGTGACCATTCCAGGTTAGCTTAGAGTTCAATACGACCCCAAAATATTTTACCTCTCTGGCCATTGAAATGCTCCTACCCTATAGAGTGAGAGTTCTGTGGCTGTCGCACTTCATCCTTCTCGTAAACAACACGACGGTTGCTTTCTCGGGACTCACCTCGAGCCCTTGACCAACCGTCCATCATCCATATCTTAGCCTTGTATATATCGATAGAATCATACTGGGGTTTATTTTCAGCTTCTGTCACACATTTGTCTACACCTTCCATGTTACTTTCTGTGATATTTTCTGATTGTGGCATTCCAGGTGAGTTTTTGGCCAAAGATGACTCCTGGGTATTTCGCCTTAGTCACATGTACAATTACTATTATTTTCCTTACCAGAAGTATTAGACCTCCTAGTTTTCTTTTCTCGACCTATTATGTTTACCAAAATTGAAATTTCAAGGTTAGTGAAAAATCAGGTTATTAGAATTGAAAGGATTTTTAAGAAAATTCGCTACCATAACGTATTCGCTGCGTCGAAATTTTAAAATATTTTTAGTTTTATGATTGACTATATTTTATGGACGAATTTTAAAGAATAAATGCTACCATAGCGTTATTTCGACATACAGGTCATTTGTTTCTTAAAAAGCACAGGATTGAGATAACTACTTGCCATCAAAAAGCACCTTAATTTAAGCGAAAAGTTACGCGCAGCGATTATACAGTCTCAAATATGACGAAAGTGCAGCCTGATGTACCCGCTCGTCGGTCCTGTCTTATTCAATTACCGTCGTTAGATGGGACAGTGAGGAATGTAATGTAACTGATACAGCGCCATCCAGCGAATTAAACATCACACTTGCTGGTTCCGGCTGTCAAGTGCAGTCGTCATCAAGCTAACCGCTCCCCCGGCACTCTGGATATGTCGCCGCGTTGGAGGTTGGAGAGTTCTGCAGCGAAAACAAAGCGACGTTTTCACATGTTTTCGTAATCGCATTACTGCCGGTGCAATCAACACAAAGAGTTTTATGTTTCTGTGGAAACATGACAATGTCATAGAATTTTATAACATCCAAATTAGCCGACGTAAAACTTTCACCAGAAATGTTTCATCTAATTTTATGCCGTTGCTCTGTGAATTTTATGATGTATTATAGCAATGTGAAAAATTATTTTTCTGATGTAAGTGGTTGTGTAACAAAATGTGCGTTCGTTGGAGGTTCAGAAAAGGCAGGATAATTAAAAAAATCAGTAGAGAAAAATGGCTTTAGAGTCATTATTTAAACCAAAATTTTGGACAAATTTGGTACATTAAGGCCTGTTTGCATAAAGTATTGGATTACTGTTGGTCAACTTCGTTGTTAAGTGTAGCTGCTGTCTCAATACGGAAATTTGTTGCTGACTATTAACCTTTGTATGTATTTCTTAACTCACTTAAAAACGATGGTGCTGAACGTTTTAGAGCTGCCAGAACCGTAGATCTTGAAGTGCATGTGCTACAACGTACTGATAAAGATTCCTCTTTACCCACTCTACTACCACGGCTACTTAATTATAAATTTTATAAACAACAAATTTACGACCTTACCATATCCAAAGAGAGCAGCTCACAAACATTTTTGCGCTTAGATTGAGAGTTGACATGTTGATACCTCTGATTTTAAAATGTAGTACTCTTTAGAGATGATGTTGATTTTAACAAAACGGAGTATTGCTTTTTCATAACAGAAGACACAAATCCACGTGCTATCGTCAAAGAAGACATCAGCGTCAGTTCAGCGTAAACGTATGAGGTTGCATTGTAAACCATTACTTAATACACATTCATTACACTTGCCTCAACCTGTACTGCGCGTACTGCGGGGAAGTCAACTCCCTGCCGGACGCAGCCAGGCTGGTAAGGGTACTCAAACAGGAGGTAGGCAGTAATGTAGGATCCTTAAGGAAACCGGACGGGAGCTGGACAAGCACCGGTGAGGAGATCTTGCGTCATCTCGCCGAAGTTCACCTCGCGGGCGGTGTAGCCGTCACAGGGGCTGCCGAACTGGGCCGGTGGACGGTCCCGAATGCGGACTGGCAGCTGGCAAAGGGGGTGGTCACGGATGGCTCTATAGCCTGGGCGGTGGGCGAGTTCGCTCCTTTCAAGTCCGCAGGCTGTGATGGAATTTTTCCGGCCCTGCTCCTGAGGGGCCTAGATATACTGCTTCCCAACATAAGGGAGATTTTTCGGGCCAGCCTGGCGTGAGGCTACGTCCCAAAGGCCTGGCGCTGGGTTAGGGGGGTCTTCATTCCCAAGCCGGGAAGGGAGGACTACACGCTGGCCAAGGCGTACAGGCTAATCAGCCTTACATCATTCCTGCATAAGGCATTCGAAAAGATAGTAGATAGGTTTATGTTGGGAGGGATCCTAAAGGATCACCCCTTCCATAAAGGTCAGCACGCGTACCAGCGGGGGAAGTCGACGGAAACGGCGCTCCATGCTGTGACACGGAAAGTGGAAAGGGCCCTACACTACGGGGAGAGCGCATTAGCTGTGTTCTTCGATGTGGAGGGGGCCTTTGATAAGGCAAGGACGGATACGGTCTGTACCGCCCTACAGGATAGGGGAACGCCGAGGTCCCTAATAAGCTGGGTGGCGAGCATGCTGGAGGACAGGAGAGTTTCGCTGACCTTGAGGGGCCGGGGGCTGGACGTTGGAGTGACGGGCGGCTGTACTCAGGGCAGCCGTCGTCTGTGAGTGCATGCAAGCTGCCTGTAGCATAATCTAAAGGTGGTGTGGTGAGCAGGAACTCTCCGTAAACCCGGCGAAGACGGAGATGATCCTATTTACCAAGAAGAGGAAGGTATAGGGGTTCAGGGCGCCCGTGACGTTTGGAAAACCTTTAGCCTTAGTGCGGGCGGTCAAATATCTGGGGGTGATCCTGGACCACAAACTAACATGGGGGTCGCAAATAGAACGAGTAGTGAGGAAGGGAGTAGCGACCCTCTGGCAGCTGCGTCGTTTGATAGGGAGGACCTGGGGACTTAATTCTCGAATCCTTCATTGGATCTACACTGCGATCGTCAGGCCGAGAATCCTCTATGGGGCGTTGGTTTGGTGGTGTGGTGTGAACCAAACTACCAGCAGGAAGCTGGCCAAACTCCAAAGGCTGGCAATCCTGGGTATCACAGGCGCTATGAGGACGACACCCTCAGCCGCGCTAGAGGTCTTGTTGATGCTGCCACCGCTTCCCATCTGCATCAGAAGGGAGGCTATGGCATCGCATCTTAGAATGCAAGACTCAGGAAACTGGTGCGGAGAGGGAGCAGTAATAGGGCATGCAAGAGTCGCCAAGGAGGTGGAAAAGGAAATTCCGATTTCCGCCATAAAGGTGCGGGATGCCGAGGACGATATTAGGTTGACTAGGCCATACACCCTCAGGATCCCCAGTAGGGATCAGTGGAGGAAAAATGAGGTTGCATTCCAGCCCGCAAGCTTGGTCTGTTACACCGACGGATCGCGGCTGAAGGACCAACAATCTTCCGGGGCAGGAATATACATCGAGGGCCTGGGGGTGCGCGAGAGCTATGCTCTTGGCGCATATACCATGGCATTCGAAACAGAGGTGTATGCTATCCTGTCTGTGGCCAATAGACAGGATGTGAAGAGGAGTCCCGAGAGATGTGTGTACATCTGCTCAGATAGCCAGGCGGTTCTCTGGGCAGTCTGCGCAGCCAGAATCAGGTCAACACTGGTTCAGGAGTGCGCCGACGCCCTCAGTGGACTAGCCAGGACGAAGGAGATGCAACTGGTGTGGGTTCCAGGACACTGTGGCGTAGCGGGGAATGAGGTGGCGAATAATCTCGCAAGACTCGGTTCCCGACGGCCCTTCTGTGGACCGGAGCCTGCGATAGGCATAAGTAGGAAGACGGTCTCTGTCGCCTTAGACAGGTGGACCGAGGAAGCAATGGAGAGGCACTGGGGGTCGGTTGGTGGCTGCAGGCAGGCGAGGGACTTCGTGGAGGGGCCGGACAGAGTTCAAGCTGTCTGGATACTCGGAAGGAGTCGACCTACGCTTCGCCGCATCCTTGGGGTGCTGACAGGCCACTGCGCCCTTAGAAGACACCTCACATTGATAGGCGTAGAGAGGGATCCCATTTACCAGGAATTCGGCGAGGATGAAGAAACGTCCTACCACTACCTGTGTGAATGCGAGGCTTTTGGGATTCTTCGAGCAGACTTGTTCGAATCGAGGACGCTGCAGAGGAATCAGGTAAGTACCGTCCAATTGAAGACCGTAACGGGCTTAATCTCGAGGTCGAGGCGGTTTGCCGACGGAACCGAGGAAGAGCAGTGCATGGTTGCTGGGTTGCTGGGGTTGGCAAAAAGGGCCCATTGTGGCCTACTTGCTTGGCGTTGGCCTCCCCACCACTGCTACTACTACTACTACTACGTGCCTTAACGTTCAAATGGTATCCACGATATGCGTTTTTTTTTTGGAAGCATGCTGCCCGTTTTGTTGGAAGACACATAACATCATGTGTGTGAAAAACCATACGGTTAACGCACCATGGTACATCACTGTATTTCATTCAAATTACCCGATATCATTTCAACATTATCTACCCGAAACGTTTGATTCACTATGGCCACTACGATCACCCGATTTGAATCATTTGTACCTTTATCTTTACAGCCAAAACAATTGTTTTGCTCAAGCAATTGGTTAGCAATATTGATGCTTTGCGCAAAGAGCACAAGAGGAATTTGAGAAGATTAAAAATACTCCAGGCATATTGCAACTTGTCCGCCAAAAATTTAATCGCTGACTGCAGGCTTGCCGTGAGGCCAACAGCAGCCGTTTTAGTGTATCTTCTAAATTAATCGTTTGGCGGTTTTGTTTAATATTTTTTAAAGTTATTACATTTTGTTCAACATTCTTTATCTTGGTAAAGCACTACTTAAAAACTCTAGCTTAAAGGAACTTTGTTGTTGTCGTGACAGAAATATGGGCAATATAAGAAGCGGTTTACCTATATATAAACCTTTGTGTGCTTGCGTGATTGGGTTTGATCTTTAATTACCCTGAAGAATAATGTTTTTTCTACGAAAGGTAAAATTTTTGGTGTACTTACAGATGTATAAGTGATAAGAGTACTGTTTTTCGTGGTCTCAGAAATCCAATACAGGATCCATAATCTGAAAATAAAAAATTTCTAAGTGTCAATAAATTTTATTTTGATGTCAGATTTAAAACGTTTTTAAAAAATTTAAGGTTGTTGGCTGCGGAAAAATGCCATTCGCTTAAGTCATTATATTTTCATCTTTATCATCACCGTTAGTACTATGTTTTACCTAGAGCTCCAAGTCAGATGACTTAAAAGGTTCAAGTTCAAAGTTTAACTGTTATATACAAAATATTTATTTTAACATTAAAATTTATTTAGAAGTATTAACCTATGTTTAGCGCAATGTATTCTTGCATTGGTGAGAATGTCAATGATGAAGACTTTGAACTATCAAACACTATAAAAAACAGCTTTTAAATTGTATCTGTAAGCAGAAGCCTAAGCTTTTTTGTATAATACATTGTATAATTGTTGTATCACTAAATAGATAGATAGATAGATAAACAAATAAATAAATAAATACAGGTGTATGTATGTTTTCTTTGCAACTGGTTTTGTTTTTACCACATCGTTAGGCAGGCTTTTTATGACGCTAGAAAAGCAGTATTTACACCTATATTTAGTATGGAACTATTTCACCAAGTAAGGGCAACGACAACTACTAAATCCTTTGATTCTGTTATTTTCTGCACTTTGTGAGATCGGAATGTTCGCAAAACTATAATATTGTCACATTTGTCTATGAGAATTAAGTTTACGGACTTTGTTACTTCTATGGTCAGATGTCGGTTATAAAGTGTGTTGGTAAGGGCAAACACTCTGGAATTATATTTCTGGAAGGGACCAGAAGTGACAGGTGTAGAAAAGTGTAGAAGATCTAGAATCTCTATGAAGGGTATAAATAGACGAACGGTACATAGAGTGAGCTAGTTCAGTATTGTATTAGTGTGGTGTAGAATAAGTGATCATAGAGTATTAAACGAGTCTGCAGTAACTGTTGGTGTATAAGAAGCGATCATAGAAGGCGAATAGTGGAATATAGTTCTATGGACATTTAGTAAGAGAGAGAAATATTTTAGTTGATACTGGCCTTCGAAAATAGTAGGGCATAATAAATTTGTGGTTTTAAAAGCTGTGTTTTGTTAGTCAACAAATCCAGAACCCAGTAGAACGTAACAACTGGTGTCAGAAGTGGGATTTTCAAGCTGCTAGCGGAAATATTTTCCAGAATATTCGTTGAACGACGTGGAAATTTCTAGAATCTTTGAAAGATCAGTGTCATGCAGTAATTCATAACTGGGTGTGTTCTTGAAACAGAATAAATTTGTACAAGCTTTAAGTACGTCTATGCCTAAGACACGTAGCGCAACAGCCAATATGGACGCCCAGCTATTAGAATTGATTAAAGAAATGAAAGAAGAGACCAGAAAAAGAGATGAAGAAGCCAGAAAAAGAGATAAAGAGGTTAAAGAAGAGCTGAAAAAAAGAGATGAAGAAGCGAAAGAAGAAATGAGAAAAGGAGATGAAGAAGCCAGAAAAAGAGACGAATAAGCCAAAGAAGAAATGAGAAAAGGGTACGAAGAGCCAAGAGAGGAATTGAGAAAAAGGGACTAAGAAGCCAAAGAAGAAATGAGAAAAGAGATGAAGAAGCCAGAAAAAAGAGACGGAAAGTCAAAGAAGAAATGAGAAAAAGAGATGAAGAGGCCAGAAAAAGAGACGAAGAAGCCAAAGAAGAAATGAGAAAAAGATATGAAGTAACAAAAGAAGAAATGAGAAAAAGAGATGAAGAAACCAGAAAAAAGAGATGAAGAAACAAAAAAATTCTACAAGAACTTTAACTCAAAGATCTCAGAAATGTAGGACTTTGGGCAGAACAAGATTAAAGCTAAGTAAGTATTTGATTATCTTTTCATCTTCAAACCAAACACCGTGTTCTTTATCATGCGAAAATAATAAATCTGGAAGATAACTGCAAATACGTTAGGATTTGGGAGGTGATTATAGCCTCACTATTGATCGGATTTAGATCCAGCTGAAATCTGTGACGAGATATGAGTCGCGGGCAAATGTCTAATAAATACACTCGGGTTTTCAGATCTCGAAAATGGCTAAGTATATGTTCTAGGAGGCCTAGTTCCCGCTTATTTGAAGAAATGTTTTCAAAATTCCAAAGTCGCGATCTTCTCGTTAGTAAATCTTTTTACGAAAATTCACTTAAACCTATAGTTTTGAATAGAAAGTATTTAAAAGCCAAATCTATTACATAACATCATCTTAAATTCTGTCCCATTTCACTAAATGTTAATCAAACACCGCGCTATCCTGAACAAATGTTGGAAGTCATAAAGAAATGGTCTCGACATAAGCAAGTTTAACAGAAAAACTCGCTAAACTATTTGCCACTACTTCATGATAAACTTAAAGCAAAACTAAAAAAAAAAGTGCCCAATTGCCGAATTTGAATAAATAAAACTGTTTTAAGGGTGAGTTTTGAATAAGAATAACCAGTGGCGGAACAAAAGATGACTGATATATATATATATATATATATATATATATATATATATATATATATATATATATATATATATATATATATATATATATATATATATATATATATCTGTGTGTGTGATAACTCAAGAAATTATGGGCCGATTTCAATCAAATTTTCTGAGTGCCTTCCTTCTGCAAGTGGCTTGGATAAGCTCGGTTGAAAAAATCGGCCCAGGTTTTCGGTATCTTCTCGATTACCTCTTAACAACATATTACAAACTGATAGCGTAATTATAATGCCAATCACCCTTTTGATTATATCTCTTCCTTTATTAAAATGTTCTTTTGTGTTAACTAGATTTTCAATTATTATAGGTTGTTTCCAGGAATCATACAAAAAACAAGATTTCTTGTGATTGTTCGTGTTCTCTTATTTTCTTGGAAAATCCTTGCCAATCCGTGACTATTTTACACCAAGCACTCTAAACATCCTGTCACCTCGATCTGGAAAGGGCCAACATGGTTCACAGTAAGCCACTTGTAGTTGTAGAGAGTAACAAAGCCACATTCTTTCAACTTGTATGCCAGCTTTAGTTATATAATTGTAATAGGAAGAACTAAATGAACGTACTTTGTCGTCTTTCAGAAAATTATTTAATGGCTTACATGGTCCAGTGTTTAGAATTTCCTCCTTTGTTTCTGTATTAATTTCTTTTCCCAAATAATTTGCGATATCCGAAGCACAAACTTTGCCACTAACACTAAGAAAGTCAGTAGCCTCTTTCCGTGTTTCCGCCTCACTTTTCATGGTAACTTCAATTTTAAAAAGCTCAGCAACATTTTCATAACTTTCCTCCGAGGTTGATGGCACAGATTCAATTTCACTTTTAAAAAAAGTATCAATTCTAGTCAGTTTTTCTGTCTTTTCCTTCTGAAGCTACTTTTTTTGGCCCCACTTAATTGTTTATGTCCATAATTCATATTTCTGCACTTATAATTTATATTTAATTTACATTTAATATTTAACTCATCACTTATATTTAATATTTATTATATAAACAGAAACCGAATATACTAACTTTAACCAATTAGAACCTCGACTTCGATCCCGATTATAAATGCTGTGAAAAAACTATATCTAATACACGCAAACACTCCGATGCTCGAACTAAACTAAAGTTAAAGTTATCGTTATCCCTTATCCAGTAAGTATGAAATAAATCGTGTAACAGTTTTTAAATTCAAACAAGTTATTTGTGTCATTACAAAATATACTCACAGCATTATACCTAATAAGTAGGCCTTCATAAATTTTATTTTTAACCGTTTCTTGGAAGGATGGACTCAGGATGAAATATATGATCGAGCATTTTTACGTTCTTCGAATCAAAAGTCACCCAGCGCAGATTTCTATGACTGTAATTATGTGGCTATTGCTGCCATGCCAACAATCTGTTTACTGGCCTTAACGTAAATGATCTAAATATATAACTCTTAAGTATATAATTTTAATTTAATTTTTTTCTAAGTATGTAGATATTATATTATTATGATCTCATAAAAGCTGCCTTCAGCCCCCAACCCCCCCCCCCCCGCCCCCCCAAGTGCCTGCCCCCCGCGGTGCGGGGGTGTCTGTTCCGCCACTGAGAATAACATATGAGTAAGTTAACACTTATCTAGTTTACTATCGACGCTGGAAACTTTACGCATGAGAGGCTGTATTTGTGTCTATCGATTATTCTTTCGCAGATGTTCAGCAGATAAAATAAAATTAAAATAGCCATACAAATTTCGCATTCTAATTGAAACTCAACCCTTTATCTTTCTAAGACTGGAAATAGTAATTATACATCCCTACCAATTGTCAAGTATAGAATTATTCCTGATCCAATTGTATCCATATGTTCCACACAACCAGCGACTAGGAGTAAATGTATTGAAGTCAATTTATCTGAAAAATTTACGGCTTATATAGGCGTAACAGATTGTAACTAAATCTCTTTAATTGTTTTGGCACCATGTGTGAAAGAGTTGAGTTTTAAATTATGCATCGTATGGAAAAAAGACAGAACTAAATCGATTTCGGTTTAATTATGAGATACGTATGGGAATTAAAGAGGTGTAGGATCTGACCATGTGGGGTGTAACTTCTCTTAAAATAGATTTGTGAAGTTTGAAGAAATGACGATTCATCTAAGAAGAACCGGTTTATTGACTTTGTTTTGTAGACACTTGTTGTTGTCGACACTTTTTAAGGATCATCTAAAAGTAGCTGTGGAATTGAGATATTTAAATACAGTTAACGCAATCAGGAAGGCTCATAAAAAACCTATTGTTGTCGAATTTGTTTAATACTTTAAGAAAGTGGAAAGAATCTGAAGGATACTGAAATTTATTTTAATCATTATGTAACGGATGAGGAGCAAAGAAGAAACTAAATTTGAAGAAGGCAGTTAAAGTTGGCAAACACGGAAGACCCGAAAGCTTTTCTGAAGAAAAATAAAATGTATTTTAGGGGAGAGGTTTTCACAGTGGAGATTTTTTCTGCGACGGGCGAATTTGAAACAGTGCCACAGGTTGAGAAGTCCAATAGTGCGCCTGTTTCGAGTTTCGCGAGTTTCATCAGAAGAGTGTATGATATAGACGACAGAGCTGCCGCTATAGAAGAAAGGATCCTCAGAAGTAATTTATCTTCGGGCAGTAAGACCGAGACAGTAGGGAAAGCTAACAAAGCAAAAAAGTAACAAGTGAATATTTTCTAATCGCAATGGTGCAGTTGGCTTATACTTGTAGCCCAATGTTTGTGCTTGTGGTTATATCTTACATTTTGTAAACATTTGATATTATTGATATGTGATTAGAGAATGTTCAATTGTTGATAAAGATTTTTATATGTATATATATATATATATATATATATATATATATATATATATATATATATATATATATATATATTTCTCAGTGTAACCTCATTGCTCATGAGGGGTCTGGAAAAATACTGAACGGACATATTATGGGGAACATCTTAAACAACAACCCGCTTAATACCCACCAGTATGCCTACCAAACTGGCAAATCGACTGATTTAGCACTCAATAACCTCGTCGAGAAAATCACACTGCCTGGATAACGGGGAGGTGGTGGTGGCTGCATTTCTCGACATTGAGGAAGCATTTAAGAATGCACTACCTATATCCCTCTACGAAGCCACTAGCGCTAGAGGGGTGGAACTTACCATTTGTGGTTGGATCGGAAGCATGTTTTACAATCGGACCGTTATTACCTCGTTGCAGGGGATGTGGTCAGCTTGAGGACTGCGAGGGGGTGTCCTCATGTGGGAGTTTTATCTCCCCTTGCTTTGGTCCCTCTTTGTGGATGATTTGCTGGCTATCCTGGGGCTGTGGAAGGTTGAGGTCCAGGCGTATGCTCATGATATTGTCATAATGGTTAGAGGCAAATCTAAGGAGAAACTTGCAAGTGCTCTTCAAGAGGCACTAAACGTAGTGAATGATTGGTGTCGGAGGGAACCCCTGCAAAACGATCATTGTTCAATTTACCAGAAGAAGATGGTTGGACAAATTAGAACCACCTATTCTAATGAGGGAAACGATTCCATTTACGGAACAAGCAAAATATCTGGGGGTTACCTCATATAACATATAAGAAGCTCAACTGGAACGCACAGTTAGAGAATGTAATCCGCGGAGCTAAACTGTCCATGTGGACATGCCGTAGAATCTGTGGCACTTTGTGCTTTCGCGAGGGCCAAACTGGCTCAGCTACAGACAAGCTTTGGCTCAGCTACAGACAAGCTTGTCTGATAATAACGGGAGCGATACGCACCGCTCCATCAGCCGCTCTGGAGGTTCTCTTTAATATCTCTTCACATTTAGCTGGAGGGAAAGGTGAGGTAGACAACGCACAGATTAAAACAAATGGCCGACAGCATGCCGAAGGAAATCAGTCTGGAAGGGTCCGGACACCTCGATGACATTGAGGGTCATGGGATTCTGGGAATGGTCTCAGACTTGATGCCTACAAAGATAAGTAGAGATCTGTCTTTCAAGACCGTCCTCTCGGAAAGGGAGGACTGGGAACGAAATCAAACGACCCTATTAAGGGCCGATCTCTGGTTGTATACTGACGGCTCCAAAACCGATAGGGCGGCAGGAGCTGGAGTATTTGGGAGCAACACCGATGCTAGACTATCAACTAGCCTGGAAAGGTACGCAACTATACACTAGACAGAAGTGTAGGCCATCGAGATGTGTGCAAGGGAAGGTATACAAAACCAGTGCACTCACAAATCGACAAAGATATATTCATATTTCCAGGGTAGAAAAGAACAGAACAAGGCTGTACTCCAGACTGAATTTTATTAGGTAAAAGCCCTACGCGTTTCGGCCCATAAATCTGGCCATCATCAGGGGCTTCCTGAAACATTAAGGTGGTTGTGTCAGAAACAAAGTTTCCGGTAGGTCGGCAAGTATCACACGATACCCGCTGTTACAGAATTCTAAACAGTCTTACAAGCAAAGTCTAAAAGCAAACTATAGTCTAAACCAACATTCTGAAAAACAGACTATACTAACAAATCAAAGCTAAAAGCTAAAAGTAAAGAAGTTAAAACGTTAAAAACATCAAATGTCCAAAGCTCAGCCGAGGCACACACAAGCAGCAAGTCAGCAATGTACAAACAGTGAAAGTCACAAAAACAGGCAGATACCCGTGTAAATTAAGATTTAAGTTGCAATGATACACTACAATGTAAGGTCTCTACACGACCAAAAAGCTGCCAAGGCAGGCTGCACAACCAGAGCTGAACCTTCAGAGAAATACTGAGTTAAACTTATGGTGCTCAATGAAAATAAAACAAAATGGCTAAACACTTACGTTCTGTTTTTTACATATAACAGCAACTGGACTCTACAAGAAATCTAACATCGTGGCTACTTTCATCGACTGTCGCTTTTGTTTCCTAGCACTATGTGGGTGCAGTAGGGATTAGAAACATTAAAACCTCAAATTAGAGCAATGGACAAACGGCGATACAAATAAAATTTCCCATCTGAAATGGAGGACGGTTAAAAGCCGAATACACGAACAGAACAGGAAGGGGACGAAAAAAGCGCTACGACTTTCAGCTAAAAGTGACAGGTGACTGACAAGTGACAGACGAAATGACACCTGACATATAACTCAGCCGTGCCGAGCAGCACAGAGCACGTAGTAGCCACGATGTTAGATTTCTTGTAGAGTCCAGTTGCTGTTATATGTAAAAAACAGAACGTAAGTGTTTAGCCATTTTGTTTTATTTTCATTGAGCACCATAAGTTTAACTCAGTATTTCTCTGAAGGTTCAGCTCTGGTTGTGCAGCCTGCCTTGGCAGCTTTTTGGTCGTGTAGAGACCTTACATTGTAGTGTATCATTGCAACTTAAATCTTAATTTACACGGGTATCTGCCTGTTTTTGTGACTTTCACTGTTTGTACATTGCTGACTTGCTGCTTGTGTGTGCCTCGGCTGAGCTTTGGACATTTGATGTTTTTAACGTTTTAACTTCTTTACTTTTAGCTTTTAGCTTTGATTTGTTAGTATAGTCTGTTTTTCAGAATGTTGGTTTAGACTATAGTTTGCTTTTAGACTTTGCTTGTAAGACTGTTTAGAATTCTGTAACAGCGGGTATCGTGTGATACTTGCCGACCTACCGGAAACTTTGTTTCTGACACAACCACCTTAATGTTTCAGGAAGCCCCTGATGATGGCCAGATTTATGGGCCGAAACGCGTAGGGCTTTTACCTAATAAAATTCAGTCTGGAGTACAGCCTTGTTCTGTTCTTTTCTACCCTGGAAATATGTCTAACCCAGACGTTGTGACGTTCAGAAGTTACAAGATATATTCAGATAGCGAAGCTGCAATAAGCGCCCTTGGTTCCTACCGTTGCAATTCAAAAACGGTGTGGAGTTATATATCTGCCCTCAACGAACTGGGCAGCTGCAGTGAGGTGTTGCTGGTCTGGATACCGGATCACTCTGACCTTAATGGCAATGTTGCGGCCGACGCGCTTGCCAGGAGTTGTGCCCAGAGTGACTTCATCGGACCAGAACCTGTGCTGGGGATATCATCATGCACAGCAAAACGCACCCTAAAAACCTGGACCGAAAGAATGACAATCCAGCAATGGCAAAATTTGCCAGGATTAGCTCACTCTAAGGCCTTCATAAATGGCCTGTCAGAGTCAAGGGCTAAAAAACTTCTAGAGCTAAGCAGACAACAACTGAGTACTCTAGTCGGCTTGTATACAGGACACTGCCGCTTGCGTCACCACATGCACCGAATTGGGGTCGGTCAGGAAACTGAGTGCCCGCTGTGTATGGACAGTGACGAAACAGCAGAGCACGTACTGTGTTTCTGACCCGACCTCTGCAGGAGGCTGGATTTGTTGAGCGAGATATAGACTATTAGGCGTGAGTCACAATAGACCTTAAGGTCGCAGTAGAGGGACCGTTATAGCCCGCTCACAATCAAATCTTACCTAACCTATACTTGTTTCAGACTTGACTTTAATTATCAAAATTTGGAATTTCAGGTTACTAGTTTTATAAATATGTAATGTATGTTTTACGTTGTTGTGAGTTCTTTCTTGTTATCTCATTTTTAGGTTTAATGTTATTTTCATACATTAGAATAGATACAGTAATACTATTGTGTGTGTGTGTGTTTTGTTTCTTTAAAGTCGGCATATTTCCGCGACTATGGCCAATCACCCACGCCAGGGAGCAGTTTCACGTCACTATCCTGGAAATTTTGCCGAACCCCGGCATTTCTGTAAGGAGGGTAGGGATCTTTAACGTGCCCAACATCGCATGGACACAGGACCGACAGCTTTGCGCCCCCTCCGAAGGGCGGAACGTGCAAACATTCAACTTGCTCAAATACAGTGCCACAACCTCGGTTGATGTTAATGTTACAGTTTGTACTAAAAAAGTGAACGAAGAACCCTGGGATCGAACCCAGTACCCTTCGGTTAAGAGGCACACGTTCATGGACAATTTGGTATTGATAGATGTGTTTATATATATATATATATATATATATATATATATATATATATATATATATATATATATATATATATATATATATATATATTTGTGTGTGTGTGTGTGTAAGATGTGAGTTCGAGGAACTGAGGAAGTTGCGGGTTGGTCATTTAAATGTGCCCTCGTTGAGACCGCATTTTTCGGAAATCTGTGAAGCATTGCTGACGGAAACGTGGCTATCATCCATTGCAACGCGCATTTTGACATTGAAAGTTATAAACTTTTGAGGAGAGACTATCGTGGGCGAGGATTGCTGTCTATGTTAGAAATAATTTAAAGTGTAAAATCGCTCCAATTTCAGATAGAATTGCGTAATTATGTCTTAGGCTTTCTGTAAACTCTCAGATTTTTGGTTTGTGCATTATGTATAGAGATCACAATGTAGATATTTATACATTTCTTGAAGAGTTGGAGAATACAGTGGGTTGTAGTCTTACCTTTTCTGACAACCTGGTCATATTGGTGGCATGAACATAAATTTAAATAATGAAGGAGATGCTAAGGCTGTGTTGTACAACCAAAGAATAAAGTGAACTAGGGTTGAACCAATTAATACAGGAGCCCACAAGGCAGGGTTCTCTGCTTGATTATTTTATGACCTCTAAGGATAACTTCATTCAGCAGGTAGGAGTTATTACGTGTGACTTGTCCGATCATGATATAATCTTTGGTGTTCTTAATCCCAAGATACCGAGACCAGAGCCGGCATACATTACTTGTGGAGAATTTAGAGCGCTGGATATGGATGACTTCCAGAAAGATTTGCGTGATTCATATATGGAGCGTGTCTTCTATTGTTCGAATGTCGATCAGAAGGTAGAAATCATTAATATTACTCTAATTATCTTGTTCAATAAGCGTCCACCTGTTAGAACATATAGAGCACTTAAACCCTACATTCGTTCGATTTCGGAAAATACAAGATTGATGATGAAGCTTAGAAATCAGGCCAGAACTAAGTTTGGAAAAACCCTAACGAAACCTCCTGGAAGTACTACAAAAAGCTACGCAATTCAGTGACTCTTACTGTAAGATCGGAAAGGAAGCCTACATAGTAGAGACAATGAAGTCTAAAAGTAAAAAAAAACGATTTGTAAAGAACTGGAATCGCTAAATGTTGGATCTAAAAAGAAGTGAGCTTTACCTAAAATATTTCACAACCCTGGTGAAATTGCTGACCACATTAATGGCGACTTGGATGTGGAGTCTACTGATTGGTACGCTGGTTGTTCTGATGACTGTGGCAATGGGAGTGGTGGTGGCTTTGGTGTTGAGGGATTACAGTTTACCTTGGTGGATAGGGAAACTGTGGTCCAAAAACCTAATGCAACTAAAAGCAATGCGGTGGGTTTTGATGGACTTGGCATTGGCATGACAAGGCTTGTAGTGTGCCACAAGGATCTATTCTTGGGCCGCTAATCTTTACGATTTACACCCACCGCTTCAGCGATGCTTTGAGATATTCAAGTATACAATTATACGTGGATGGCACTCCGGTTTACATGTCTTTTGATGCTTGTGATGTTGCAGGCGCGATGGCAAAACTTAATAGTGATTGGACGATTTCCGTCGACTGACTGAGCAGCATTCACTGCGGCTGAATCCCAGTAAATCGTCAGTGATTCTCTTTGGTAGCCAAGTGCATTGCAAGAGGGTTAAAAATGACGTGAGAGTAGAGATTGGTGGAGTTTGCCTTAAGCTTGTGAGTGAAGTTAGGAATTTGACATAATAATGGATAACACATTTACTTACAAGCAGCACATTAGTTAGTGTTTACAGAAGGCCTGCGGTTGCGTTTCCATTTAGATCCCATGTTTCTGCAGGGACTAAACTGGTGCTGGGAAATGATTTGGTTCTCTTACAGTTTTCATACTGTTCAGAGCTATACTATGCGTGTGTAGATAGTTATGATGCCGGACCAATTCAGCGGTTGCACAATATGTGCTGGGGATTTGCCTATGGTGTTCGAAAGTACCAGAGCATTTCATGTAAGCTCATAGAGCCGGGGTGGCTAAATATGATAAATTGAATTACACTCAGTGGTGACACTCTATGATACAGCCATCAAACAAGCTGCCTTTTTTACTTATCCAGAAGGATTACTTATAGGGCTGATTTACATAATGTAGATGTTAGAAAGAAAGGAGTGTCTAGTGACAATTCTGTCGAGGCCATACCACCTTTTTCACCAACACCACCACCATAGAAAGGAATTATTGATTTTGCCACCAAAATACGCAGTAACCTTGTTCAGACGGCCATTCACTTAGCAAATATACACTGTTTACAACACCGTTGATGATGCCGTCAAAACGAGTTCATTAAGAGAGAGAGAGAGAGAGTTCATTAAGAGAGAAATATAGAGATGGAGGAGAGAGAGAGAGGAGAAAGAGAGAGAGAGAGAGATGTAAATGGAAATAATGATGGTGACGATAAGAAGGCGATATCGCTTTTATATAGTGATGATGAAACATTTAAAATGGTTCTACCAAATACATATTACCACATCGAAACTTCCTATCTTGGGTATTATAGTACCAACTCGCATAAATTTAATGTATTATCCATTGAATATTTAAAGTAGATTTTACTTGTAGAGGCTCTGAAGGATAATAATAGAAGACCACAAGTCTAACTATATTCAAGGATATAAATCTTACTTTTGTGGGGTTGGCAACACTTGTTGGGGGCACTTGCAACTATAAATTGAGGCTGCTGGTGTCTCCAAACAGTCTGGGGAGTCCTGGACCGAGTACTTCGCTAAGAACTTAACATCTTGCGGCCAACTGAAGCGTTATTTACGATCCTGGTCGGAATATAATACGTGTTTAGTAGGTGTAGGAATACATTAAGACCTTACATTGTACTTGAATTTAATTAATTACTGAATCATACTGCCAGGTGCGGTCTAATATAATGTGATTCTAAACTGTTGTTGTTGGTTAAAATGGCCTACCTGTAATGGAGGTCTTGATTAAACAGCTACATTTGCAACCACTGGATTTACGAATGTGCGATTCATAGATGTTAGCGAATTCTCCGCCTATCGCTTTGTGTAACACCATGTTTAAGTAAAATAACAATAAGCACTTTGTAGTTTTATTAAAGATATATTTAAGTCAGAGATATTTTTCGTCATCATCATGATCTAAATGCAATGTCGCCTTGTCGTTACAACTAACAATCTCTCTCCAGCACTTCTTTTTATTTCATTGCAGTTTCTACACTTTCTCGATAGTGCCAGGTTCTCCAGAAGTTTCCTTCTGCTTCTTGGTCTACCTCTTGCCTTTTTTACAAGTATACGGGATGTTTAAAAAAGATGCGGCAATATTTAAGGGATGGATTTTCCAGGTCATTTTAGGAAGAAAAGTTCCCATAAACATATGTGCTTAAATGCATTGTTTTCAAGATATTTTTTTTTGTGTGTAAAATAACAAGTTTTCTCGGACCCTGACGGGATAATTCTTTAACGGGAACATATATTAAGTTGGTAACAAAATTACGCGAGAATTTCGGAAAAACGATGCGGAAAACTGGATAAAGTGTGCTCCTTTTCCAAGACCCCTACCCCCTAGTAGTTGACTGCACTCAAAAGGATTGATAAAATTAGTTTTGAATTGGTTGGGCCAGTGGTCAACCATTCCTTGGATTTAGCACCATTAGATTTTTATTTATTCCCAAAACTTAAGAAACACTTAAAAGGTAAACCATTTTTAACAAACGACAAAGTAGTAGTTGATGGTAGCTTGAAGACCAAGATAGAAACATTTTTCAAATGGTTTAAAATTGCTTTATAAACGTTTTGATAAATATGTAGGTCTTAGAGAAGATTATGCTGGATATAAAAAATTTTGTTTTAAGAAGTTTTTGCGTTTTTTATCGTAGGCTTGGTATTGATCAATACCTCTTTGTACACTTTATTCTTCCTAGGTAAGTAACTGGTTGATGAAATTAATTGAATAAGTAATATCATGGCTTCCAACTAATACCTCCTACTAAATCCTTCAGCTTTATTATTCATACATTCATACGTGCACCCTCCTAGATGCACATGAGAACAATGAGGCTTTTCTAGGTTCTTTGCTAGGGTTTTAAGTTAAATACTATCCTGAGTGATAACATAAGAAGATTTACAGACAATAACTTAGTCTGCTTTATGAGCTTCTGATTGCTTCCATGATATGAACAAAATAACTCACTTCAGTAATTCAGCTGGAGTATAAAAATATTTCTTTGTTATTTTTATATTGTGGAAACTTCCTTGAATTTATTTATGCCCACTTAAAAACAAGAGCTTGCCAATCCAAGCCGTAGCCATCAATTGAACACTCATTACATACAGGTACTGCATATAAGATTTTATTCAACATAGCATCTTTATTTTTTGGTTTAGAAAATAATCATAGAAATAAAATGGGTAGGGAATCTGCTTCTGAGTGCAATTCATATTTCAGAAAAACAATTCAGAAATGCGTTTTTGGGATGCAGCCTAAACTTATGTTTTTATATCCTTAGTTTTTGTAACATTAGTGAATTTTCGTAGAAAAAAATCACTAATGGGGAGATCCCGACTTTTGAATTTTTGAAAGCATGTTTGCAAATGAGCGCGAACTAGGACCACTAGAACTCATATCCTCATATCCGGGGTCAGTTTCAATTTTTATGTTTATATATATATATATATATATATATATATATACATATATATATATATATATATATATATATATATATATATATATATATATATATATATATATAGGGGCAGCAATCCCTTCTGGACTCTTGCTAAATCTATTGGGAATAATTTCTGCAAGAGCACGTTCCCACCTCTTGCCTCAGGAAATGATTTTTTTTCTACCGCCCTGAGCAAGGCTGAACTTTTTGCCTCGTTGTTCGCCAGCAATTCTACTCTCAACCCACCTCCAAATGTTCAACCACCAACAGTCCCCAATGTCGCGCATAAAATGACGGATATTATTTTCAAAACTAAAAAGATACGAAAGATGCTCTCTTCTCTTAATACCAGGACAGCCTCTGGCCTTGACGAGATCCCAGCAATTGTTCTCAAAAAATGCGCACCAGAACTTGCTCCTGTCCTGACTCGTATGTTTCAGACATCTTACAATAGAGGCATATTTCCTAGTAACTGGAAAACTGGTCGAGTACAACCCGTCCCCAAGAAAGGATCCAAAGCGCTTCCTAGCAAGTACAGGCCTATTTCTCTCCTTTCAGTCGTCTCCAAAGTGATGGAACAGTATATAACCACCGAATTACTAAAATTTCTTTAAAAACACAATCTAATCCACGACAGGCAGTATGGATTCCGTGAGCGCAGATCAACTGCCGACCTCCTTTTCTTTGTCACCCACTCTTGTAACAAGTCTATGGAACTACACGGTGACTCCCAGATTGTCGCCCTGGACATATCCAAAGCATTCGACCAGGTCTGGTACGCAGCGCTGCTTAATAAACTTCCGGCCTATGGCCTACCACCAAAACTCTGTACCCGGACAACACATTTCCTCTCCAACCGGAGCATTTCTGTTGTCGTGGATGGCCAGTCCCCTAAACTATATCCAATTAATGCAGGAGTCCCTCAATGTTTAGTTTTAGCCCCTACTTTGTTTCTTCTTCACATCAATGACCTCCTCTCTAGTACATCCAACCCAGTTCACAGTTACGCGGACGACAGCACCCTCCACTCAAATATACAATATTCTAAGCCTGTCTCTTTAGCCCAATTAGATGAGGATCGCAGACTCATAGAAGGTTCTGTTTCCATGGATCTCCAAAAAATATTAGACTGGGGAAGTAGAAATCTTGTACAATTCAACCCTACCAAATCTCACTCTTGCTTTCTTTCTTATAAGAGATACACCAGCCCTAGACCCATTACAATGAACAACCAAGTTATTCAAAGTAATGAGTCCTTTTCACTTGTTGGCATTTCTGTGGATCGAAATCTCAATTGGCACCAATATGTCACATCAATTGCAGAAGCGGCTGCTAAGAAATTAGGTTTCCTCTTCCGGGCTCGCAATTACTTTTCACCAGCTAATCTCTATACCTTATATACTTCACAAATAAGACCAAACCTCTAATACTGCTCCCACATCTGGGGTGCTGCTGCCGTTTCTACACTCGCTATCCTGGACTCCATTCAGAAGACAGCTATACGTCTCATAGGTGACCCTATCCTCACCCAAAGGCTGCCATCCCTTGCCCACCGACGTGCCGCTGGTGACCTATCTCTCTCTTTTATAGATATCTGCACGGGCACTGCTCAGAGGAGCTTTCTTCCACAGTTCCTCCACCTGCTGCCCCCAACAGATCTACCAGGGAAACAGAGCGAATGCACCCTTTTATTGTCCAGGTCACCAGACATAGAACATCTTGTTATGCCCGCTCTTTTGTCCCGAGGACTTCCAAATTGTGGAATGCCTTGCCAGCGCAAGTTTTTCCTTCCCCACCGAACCTCAAAATCTTCAAGTCCAGAATTAACAAGTTGCCTGGTTCCTCCTTGTCGACACCCACGGTACGATAGTATTTAGGCTGTAAGCCCGCGTGTGTTGTCGAAATTAAAAAAGACGCAGCAAGTGCGTAATGGTAGTGAATTTTCATCAAAATGATCTGGCACATAATATTTTATTATAATTTTTTTTCTTGTGAGGTAGAAATGTAAATTTTGGTGTATGGTTTACTTTTTATATCGTTAACCTACCAACCAAATTTGGTTATCATAGCTTTTTTATTTTTTCAGATAAGATGTTTTTTCGAATGAATACTCAAAATTTTCCCGGAAAACCTCGTCCCATTTTCCTGATTAACGAAGTTGTCCAAGCCACTTACAAAAGGAAGGTACATGCCCAATTTTATCAACCTCCGCCTATTATTTTTTGAGTTATCGGTGTGATACACACACACACATATATATATATATATATATATATATATATATATATATATATATATATATATATATATATATATATATATATATATATATATAAAGTAAACTATACACCAAAATTTAAATTTCTACGTTACAAGAAAAAAAAGTTATAATAAAATATTTTGTGCCAGACCATTTAAATGAAAATTCACTACCATAACGCACTTGCTGCGTCTTTTTTTCATTTCGGCAACACACCACGAGGCCTTACAGCCTAAATACTATCGCACCGTGGGTGTCGACAAGGAGGGAAAGAGGCAACTGGTTAAATCTGGACTTGAAGGTTTGGAGGAGAAGGAAAAACATGCGCCGGCAAGGAAATCCACAACCTGGAAGTCCTCGAGACAAAATAGCGGGCATAACAAGATGTTCTATGTCTGGTGACCTGGACAGTAAAAGGGTGCATTCGCTCTGTTTCCCTGGTAGATCTGTTGGGGGCAGCAGGTGGAGGAACTATGGAAGAAAGCTCCTCTGAGCAGTGGCCGTGCAGATATGTATAAAAGAGAGAGATGTCACCAGCGGCACGTCGGTGGGCAAGGGATGGCAGCCTTTGGGTGAGGGTAGAGTCACGATGAAACGTATAGCTATCTTCTGAATGGAGTCCAGGATAGAGAGTGTAGAAGCGGCAGCAGCACCCCAGATGTGGGAGCAGTATTCGAGGTTTGGCCTTATTTGCGAAGTATATAAGGTATAGAGATTAGGCGATGAAAAGTAATTGCAAGCCCGGAAGAGGAAACCAAATTTCTTAGCAGCCGCTTCTGCAATTGATGTGACATGTTGGTGCCAATTGAGATTTCGATCCACAGAAATGCCAACAAGTGAAAAGGACTCATTACTTTGAATAACATGGTTGTTCATTGTGATGGGTCTAGGGCTGGTGTATCTCTTATGAGAAAGAAAGCAAGACTGAGATTTGGTGGCGTTGAATTGTACAAGATTTCTACTTCCCCAGTCTACTATTTTTTTGGAGATCCATGGAGACACAACCCTCCATGAGTCTGCGATCCTCATCTAATTGGGCTAAAGAGACAGGCTTAGAATATTGTATATTTGAGTGGAGGGTGCTGTCGTCCGCGTAACTCTGAACTGGGTTGGATGTGCTAGAGAGGAAGTCATTGATGTGGAGAAGAAACAAAGTAGGGGCTAAAGCTGAAACTTGAGGAACTCCTGCATTAATTGGATATAGTTTAGAGGAATTGCCATCCACAATAACAGAAATGCTCCGGTTGGAGAGGAAATTTGCTGTCCAGGTACAGAGTTTTGGTGGTAGGCCATAGGCGGGAAGTTTATTAAGCAGCGCTGCGTGCCAGACCTGGTCGAATGCGTTGGATATGTCCAGAGCGACAATCTGGGACTCACCGTGTAGTTCCATAGACTTGTTGCAAGAGTAAGTGACAAAGGAAAGGAGGTCGGCAGTTGATCTGCGCTGACGGAATTCATACTGCCTGTCATGGATTAGACTGTGTTTTTAAAGAAATTGTAGTAATTCGGTGTTTATATACTTTTTCATCACTTTGGAGACGACTGAAAGGAGATGAATAGGCCTGTACTTGCTAGGAAGCGCTTTGGATCCTTTCTTGGGGACGGGTTGTATTCTACCAGTTTTCCAATTAGTAGGGAATATGCCTCTATTGTAAGATGTCTGAAATACACGAGTCAGGACAGGAGCAAATTCTGGAGCGCATTTTTTGAGAACAATTGCTGGGATCTCGTCAAGGCCAGAGGCTTTCCTGGTATTAAAACAGAGCATCTTTTGCACCTTTTTAGTTTTGAAAATGATATCCGTCATTTTATGCGCGACCTTGGGACTGTTGGTGGTTGAACATTTTGAGGTGGGTTGAGGGTAGAATTGCCGGCGAACAACAAGGCAAAAAGTTCAGCCTTGCCCAGGGCGGTAGAAACAATTTCATTCCCTGAGACATGAGGTGGGAACGTGCTCTTGCAGAAATTATTACCAATAGATTTAGCAAGAGTCCAGAAGGGTTTGCTGCACTTGGAGCTTAAGAGGACTTTGTTTTTGATGTGGTTATTAGACGAGTTTTTTGCCTCAGAAAGAATGCGGTTTCTTGCGTTGTTAAATGCTTGACGGTTTTCTTGACTGTGATTGTGTAGAAGCGTTTTGGGAGCTTTGACATTTTCAAATCTGGCCTTGTCATAAGATTTAGAGAACCGGGGCTTTTGAGTGGCTAAAGAGGTTATATGCTATTTTTTCAGATTGTGTTTTCATGTACATGGCATATATTTACTTCAATTGATCGTAAATGACATATCGTTGAATTTGGGATTTGACCTAAATCTAACAAACACTGACCATTTGTCAGTCCACAGAAAGCAACAATAGTTACTACTTCCACATGGTCAATACGTGTGGAAGTATGGCATCGGCGACAAAAAAATGTTTTTTTCGCTTTCGTCAAAAGTGCCAAAACATATAGAAAAACATTTAGAAACGATATTTTTTGTCGGTCTGACCTTATGTATGTCTGTCTATTTGTAGTCATGATAACTTTAGAAGAAATTGAGATATCGTCTTCAGTTTGGTATACAGTTAGCACAAATTGTTTTTGGGTAAAATCACTTTAGGGGGTAGGCAACGAACGGGGGTGATTTGGTAAAAATTAAACTTTTTCCGTTAGAACTCGAGTAATATAACGTTTTAGGGTTTCTTTATTAGAAAAATTTCAATTTCATCAAACATATGGTATTGTATGAGTTTGTGCTGTGCTGCGATCGTGTATGGTTCGCCGCGTTACAGTGATAATTAAAATAGTGTTATTGAGGGTAAACAGTGGTAAAAATTTTTAAATTTTGGTACAACAAACAATAACAAAAGCCTCTACATTATTATAATTGAAAATTGCAGTTAGCAACACACAATAATAGCTAGAAAATAACGTTTAAGTTTTTAAAGAATGTCGGTCGACTCGGGTGGTGGGAGGCCACCTGATCAAGCAGCTCTTATCAGAACTGATATACAAATAAATGAAAATAAACAAACAGCTGACGGTACTGATTTTCATACAGGTAAGGTCTTTGACTTTAATAATAAATACTCAAGTAAGGATTTGCCTCCATATTTCGTTTGTGTCGAAAGTATCGACAAAAACCTGGGAAAATTGCATCCGATCCGTGTAGGTCATCATCTAAGAGTTGATAATTTGTTTAATGAACATGTGACAGACATTAAGACGGTAGGTATAAATAAAGTAAAAGTAGTTCTTAATTGTAGAGAATCTGCAAACAAGCTAGTAAATAATAAGAAATTAAATGATAATAAATTAGTAGCATATATACCTACTTTTTGTACGCAAAGAAAGGGTATAATCAGACAGGTAGACACGTTTTTTTCTGAAGAATATCTATTGCAAAATATACAGAGTTCTCATAGGGTAGTGAAGGTGGAAAGAATGAAACGAAGGATTACAGACGAAAATGGTTCTAGTAAATTACAAGATCGACAAATAATAATAGTTACATTTGAAGGCACTCAATTACCAAAACTTGTTAAAATTAACAGTGTTGTTTTTGAGGTAGACACATATATATTTCCTGTTGTACAGTGTTTTAACTGCCTTCGTTACGGGCATACTAGGACACAATGCAGAAATAAAGATAGTAACTGCAGAAAAAATGATGATGCCGTCAAAACGAGTTCATTAAGAGAGAGAGAGAGAGTTCATTAAGAGAGAAATATAGAGATGGAGGAGAGAGAGAGAGGAGAAAGAGAGAGAGAGAGAGATGTAAATGGAAATAATGATGGTGACGATAAGAAGGCGATATCGCTTTTATATAGTGATGATGAAACATTTAAAATGGTTCTACCAAAAACATATTACCACATCGAAACTTCCTATCTTGGGTATTATAGTACCAACTCGCATAAATTTAATGTATTATCCATTGAATATTTAAAGTAGATTTTACTTGTAGAGGCTCTGAAGGATAATAATAGAAGACCACAAGTCTAACTATATTCAAGGATATAAATCTTACTTTTGTGGGGTTGGCAACACTTGTTGGGGGCACTTGCAACTATAAATTGAGGCTGCTGGTGTCTCCAAACAGTCTGGGGAGTCCTGGACCGAGTACTTCGCTAAGAACTTAACATCTTGCGGCCAACTGAAGCGTTATTTACGATCCTGGTCGGAATATAATACGTGTTTAGTAGGTGTAGGAATACATTAAGACCTTACATTGTACTTGAATTTAATTAATTACTGAATCATACTGCCAGGTGCGGTCTAATATAATGTGATTCTAAACTGTTGTTGTTGGTTAAAATGGCCTACCTGTAATGGAGGTCTTGATTAAACAGCTACATTTGCAACCACTGGATTTACGAATGTGCGATTCATAGATGTTAGCGAATTCTCCGCCTATCGCTTTGTGTAACACCATGTTTAAGTAAAATAACAATAAGCACTTTGTAGTTTTATTAAAGATATATTTAAGTCAGAGATATTTTTCGTCATCATCATGATCTAAATGCAATGTCGCCTTGTCGTTACAACTAACAATCTCTCTCCAGCACTTCTTTTTATTTCATTGCAGTTTCTACACTTTCTCGATAGTGCCAGGTTCTCCAGAAGTTTCCTTCTGCTTCTTGGTCTACCTCTTGCCTTTTTTACAAGTATACGGGATGTTTAAAAAAGATGCGGCAATATTTAAGGGATGGATTTTCCAGGTCATTTTAGGAAGAAAAGTTCCCATAAACATATGTGCTTAAATGCATTGTTTTCAAGATATTTTTTTTTGTGTGTAAAATAACAAGTTTTCTCGGACCCTGACGGGATAATTCTTTAACGGGAACATATATTAAGTTGGTAACAAAATTACGCGAGAATTTCGGAAAAACGATGCGGAAAACTGGATAAAGTGTGCTCCTTTTCCAAGACCCCTACCCCCTAGTAGTTGACTGCACTCAAAAGGATTGATAAAATTAGTTTTGAATTGGTTGGGCCAGTGGTCAACCATTCCTTGGATTTAGCACCATTAGATTTTTATTTATTCCCAAAACTTAAGAAACACTTAAAAGGTAAACCATTTTTAACAAACGACAAAGTAGTAGTTGATGGTAGCTTGAAGACCAAGATAGAAACATTTTTCAAATGGTTTAAAATTGCTTTATAAACGTTTTGATAAATATGTAGGTCTTAGAGAAGATTATGCTGGATATAAAAAATTTTGTTTTAAGAAGTTTTTGCGTTTTTTATCGTAGGCTTGGTATTGATCAATACCTCTTTGTACACTTTATTCTTCCTAGGTAAGTAACTGGTTGATGAAATTAATTGAATAAGTAATATCATGGCTTCCAACTAATACCTCCTACTAAATCCTTCAGCTTTATTATTCATACATTCATACGTGCACCCTCCTAGATGCACATGAGAACAATGAGGCTTTTCTAGGTTCTTTGCTAGGGTTTTAAGTTAAATACTATCCTGAGTGATAACATAAGAAGATTTACAGACAATAACTTAGTCTGCTTTATGAGCTTCTGATTGCTTCCATGATATGAACAAAATAACTCACTTCAGTAATTCAGCTGGAGTATAAAAATATTTCTTTGTTATTTTTATATTGTGGAAACTTCCTTGAATTTATTTATGCCCACTTAAAAACAAGAGCTTGCCAATCCAAGCCGTAGCCATCAATTGAACACTCATTACATACAGGTACTGCATATAAGATTTTATTCAACATAGCATCTTTATTTTTTGGTTTAGAAAATAATCATAGAAATAAAATGGGTAGGGAATCTGCTTCTGAGTGCAATTCATATTTCAGAAAAACAATTCAGAAATGCGTTTTTGGGATGCAGCCTAAACTTATGTTTTTATATCCTTAGTTTTTGTAACATTAGTGAATTTTCGTAGAAAAAAATCACTAATGGGGAGATCCCGACTTTTGAATTTTTGAAAGCATGTTTGCAAATGAGCGCGAACTAGGACCACTAGAACTCATATCCTCATATCCGGGGTCAGTTTCAATTTTTATGTTTATATATATATATATATATATATATATATATATATATATATATATATATATATATATATATATAGGGGCAGCAATCCCTTCTGGACTCTTGCTAAATCTATTGGGAATAATTTCTGCAAGAGCACGTTCCCACCTCTTGCCTCAGGAAATGATTTTTTTTCTACCGCCCTGAGCAAGGCTGAACTTTTTGCCTCGTTGTTCGCCAGCAATTCTACTCTCAACCCACCTCCAAATGTTCAACCACCAACAGTCCCCAATGTCGCGCATAAAATGACGGATATTATTTTCAAAACTAAAAAGATACGAAAGATGCTCTCTTCTCTTAATACCAGGACAGCCTCTGGCCTTGACGAGATCCCAGCAATTGTTCTCAAAAAATGCGCACCAGAACTTGCTCCTGTCCTGACTCGTATGTTTCAGACATCTTACAATAGAGGCATATTTCCTAGTAACTGGAAAACTGGTCGAGTACAACCCGTCCCCAAGAAAGGATCCAAAGCGCTTCCTAGCAAGTACAGGCCTATTTCTCTCCTTTCAGTCGTCTCCAAAGTGATGGAACAGTATATAACCACCGAATTACTAAAATTTCTTTAAAAACACAATCTAATCCACGACAGGCAGTATGGATTCCGTGAGCGCAGATCAACTGCCGACCTCCTTTTCTTTGTCACCCACTCTTGTAACAAGTCTATGGAACTACACGGTGACTCCCAGATTGTCGCCCTGGACATATCCAAAGCATTCGACCAGGTCTGGTACGCAGCGCTGCTTAATAAACTTCCGGGCTATGGCCTACCACCAAAACTCTGTACCCGGACAACACATTTCCTCTCCAACCGGAGCATTTCTGTTGTCGTGGATGGCCAGTCCCCTAAACTATATCCAATTAATGCAGGAGTCCCTCAATGTTTAGTTTTAGCCCCTACTTTGTTTCTTCTTCACATCAATGACCTCCTCTCTAGTACATCCAACCCAGTTCACAGTTACGCGGACGACAGCACCCTCCACTCAAATATACAATATTCTAAGCCTGTCTCTTTAGCCCAATTAGATGAGGATCGCAGACTCATAGAAGGTTCTGTTTCCATGGATCTCCAAAAAATATTAGACTGGGGAAGTAGAAATCTTGTACAATTCAACCCTACCAAATCTCACTCTTGCTTTCTTTCTTATAAGAGATACACCAGCCCTAGACCCATTACAATGAACAACCAAGTTATTCAAAGTAATGAGTCCTTTTCACTTGTTGGCATTTCTGTGGATCGAAATCTCAATTGGCACCAATATGTCACATCAATTGCAGAAGCGGCTGCTAAGAAATTAGGTTTCCTCTTCCGGGCTCGCAATTACTTTTCACCAGCTAATCTCTATACCTTATATACTTCACAAATAAGACCAAACCTCTAATACTGCTCCCACATCTGGGGTGCTGCTGCCGTTTCTACACTCGCTATCCTGGACTCCATTCAGAAGACAGCTATACGTCTCATAGGTGACCCTATCCTCACCCAAAGGCTGCCATCCCTTGCCCACCGACGTGCCGCTGGTGACCTATCTCTCTCTTTTATAGATATCTGCACGGGCACTGCTCAGAGGAGCTTTCTTCCACAGTTCCTCCACCTGCTGCCCCCAACAGATCTACCAGGGAAACAGAGCGAATGCACCCTTTTATTGTCCAGGTCACCAGACATAGAACATCTTGTTATGCCCGCTCTTTTGTCCCGAGGACTTCCAAATTGTGGAATGCCTTGCCAGCGCAAGTTTTTCCTTCCCCACCGAACCTCAAAATCTTCAAGTCCAGAATTAACAAGTTGCCTGGTTCCTCCTTGTCGACACCCACGGTACGATAGTATTTAGGCTGTAAGCCCGCGTGTGTTGTCGAAATTAAAAAAGACGCAGCAAGTGCGTAATGGTAGTGAATTTTCATCAAAATGATCTGGCACATAATATTTTATTATAATTTTTTTTCTTGTGAGGTAGAAATGTAAATTTTGGTGTATGGTTTACTTTTTATATCGTTAACCTACCAACCAAATTTGGTTATCATAGCTTTTTTATTTTTTCAGATAAGATGTTTTTTCGAATGAATACTCAAAATTTTCCCGGAAAACCTCGTCCCATTTTCCTGATTAACGAAGTTGTCCAAGCCACTTACAAAAGGAAGGTACATGCCCAATTTTATCAACCTCCGCCTATTATTTTTTGAGTTATCGGTGTGATACACACACACACACATATATATATATATATATATATATATATATATATATATATATATATATATATATATATATATATATATATAAAGTAAACTATACACCAAAATTTAAATTTCTACGTTACAAGAAAAAAAAGTTATAATAAAATATTTTGTGCCAGACCATTTAAATGAAAATTCACTACCATAACGCACTTGCTGCGTCTTTTTTTCATTTCGGCAACACACCACGAGGCCTTACAGCCTAAATACTATCGCACCGTGGGTGTCGACAAGGAGGGAAAGAGGCAACTGGTTAAATCTGGACTTGAAGGTTTGGAGGAGAAGGAAAAACATGCGCCGGCAAGGAAATCCACAACCTGGAAGTCCTCGAGACAAAATAGCGGGCATAACAAGATGTTCTATGTCTGGTGACCTGGACAGTAAAAGGGTGCATTCGCTCTGTTTCCCTGGTAGATCTGTTGGGGGCAGCAGGTGGAGGAACTATGGAAGAAAGCTCCTCTGAGCAGTGGCCGTGCAGATATGTATAAAAGAGAGAGATGTCACCAGCGGCACGTCGGTGGGCAAGGGATGGCAGCCTTTGGGTGAGGGTAGAGTCACGATGAAACGTATAGCTATCTTCTGAATGGAGTCCAGGATAGAGAGTGTAGAAGCGGCAGCAGCACCCCAGATGTGGGAGCAGTATTCGAGGTTTGGCCTTATTTGCGAAGTATATAAGGTATAGAGATTAGGCGATGAAAAGTAATTGCAAGCCCGGAAGAGGAAACCAAATTTCTTAGCAGCCGCTTCTGCAATTGATGTGACATGTTGGTGCCAATTGAGATTTCGATCCACAGAAATGCCAACAAGTGAAAAGGACTCATTACTTTGAATAACATGGTTGTTCATTGTGATGGGTCTAGGGCTGGTGTATCTCTTATGAGAAAGAAAGCAAGACTGAGATTTGGTGGCGTTGAATTGTACAAGATTTCTACTTCCCCAGTCTACTATTTTTTTGGAGATCCATGGAGACACAACCCTCCATGAGTCTGCGATCCTCATCTAATTGGGCTAAAGAGACAGGCTTAGAATATTGTATATTTGAGTGGAGGGTGCTGTCGTCCGCGTAACTCTGAACTGGGTTGGATGTGCTAGAGAGGAAGTCATTGATGTGGAGAAGAAACAAAGTAGGGGCTAAAGCTGAAACTTGAGGAACTCCTGCATTAATTGGATATAGTTTAGAGGAATTGCCATCCACAATAACAGAAATGCTCCGGTTGGAGAGGAAATTTGCTGTCCAGGTACAGAGTTTTGGTGGTAGGCCATAGGCGGGAAGTTTATTAAGCAGCGCTGCGTGCCAGACCTGGTCGAATGCGTTGGATATGTCCAGAGCGACAATCTGGGACTCACCGTGTAGTTCCATAGACTTGTTGCAAGAGTAAGTGACAAAGGAAAGGAGGTCGGCAGTTGATCTGCGCTGACGGAATTCATACTGCCTGTCATGGATTAGACTGTGTTTTTAAAGAAATTGTAGTAATTCGGTGTTTATATACTTTTTCATCACTTTGGAGACGACTGAAAGGAGATGAATAGGCCTGTACTTGCTAGGAAGCGCTTTGGATCCTTTCTTGGGGACGGGTTGTATTCTACCAGTTTTCCAATTAGTAGGGAATATGCCTCTATTGTAAGATGTCTGAAATACACGAGTCAGGACAGGAGCAAATTCTGGAGCGCATTTTTTGAGAACAATTGCTGGGATCTCGTCAAGGCCAGAGGCTTTCCTGGTATTAAAACAGAGCATCTTTTGCACCTTTTTAGTTTTGAAAATGATATCCGTCATTTTATGCGCGACCTTGGGACTGTTGGTGGTTGAACATTTTGAGGTGGGTTGAGGATAGAATTGCCGGCGAACAACAAGGCAAAAAGTTCAGCCTTGCCCAGGGCGGTAGAAACAATTTCATTCCCTGAGACATGAGGTGGGAACGTGCTCTTGCAGAAATTATTACCAATAGATTTAGCAAGAGTCCAGAAGGGTTTGCTGCACTTGGAGCTTAAGAGGACTTTGTTTTTGATGTGGTTATTAGACGAGTTTTTTGCCTCAGAAAGAATGCGGTTTCTTGCGTTGTTAAATGCTTGACGGTTTTCTTGACTGTGATTGTGTAGAAGCGTTTTGGGAGCTTTGACATTTTCAAATCTGGCCTTGTCATAAGATTTAGAGAACCGGGGCTTTTGAGTGGCTAAAGAGGTTATATGCTATTTTTTCAGATTGTGTTTTCATGTACATGGCATATATTTACTTCAATTGATCGTAAATGACATATCGTTGAATTTGGGATTTGACCTAAATCTAACAAACACTGACCATTTGTCAGTCCACAGAAAGCAACAATAGTTACTACTTCCACATGGTCAATACGTGTGGAAGTATGGCATCGGCGACAAAAAAATGTTTTTTTCGCTTTCGTCAAAAGTGCCAAAACATATAGAAAAACATTTAGAAACGATATTTTTTGTCGGTCTGACCTTATGTATGTCTGTCTATTTGTAGTCATGATAACTTTAGAAGAAATTGAGATATCGTCTTCAGTTTGGTATACAGTTAGCACAAATTGTTTTTGGGTAAAATCACTTTAGGGGGTAGGCAACGAACGGGGGTGATTTGGTAAAAATTAAACTTTTTCCGTTAGAACTCGAGTAATATAACGTTTTAGGGTTTCTTTATTAGAAAAATTTCAATTTCATCAAACATATGGTATTGTATGAGTTTGTGCTGTGCTGCGATCGTGTATGGTTCGCCGCGTTACAGTGATAATTAAAATAGTGTTATTGAGGGTAAACAGTGGTAAAAATTTTTAAATTTTGGTACAACAAACAATAACAAAAGCCTCTACATTATTATAATTGAAAATTGCAGTTAGCAACACACAATAATAGCTAGAAAATAACGTTTAAGTTTTTAAAGAATGTCGGTCGACTCGGGTGGTGGGAGGCCACCTGATCAAGCAGCTCTTATCAGAACTGATATACAAATAAATGAAAATAAACAAACAGCTGACGGTACTGATTTTCATACAGGTAAGGTCTTTGACTTTAATAATAAATACTCAAGTAAGGATTTGCCTCCATATTTCGTTTGTGTCGAAAGTATCGACAAAAACCTGGGAAAATTGCATCCGATCCGTGTAGGTCATCATCTAAGAGTTGATAATTTGTTTAATGAACATGTGACAGACATTAAGACGGTAGGTATAAATAAAGTAAAAGTAGTTCTTAATTGTAGAGAATCTGCAAACAAGCTAGTAAATAATAAGAAATTAAATGATAATAAATTAGTAGCATATATACCTACTTTTTGTACGCAAAGAAAGGGTATAATCAGACAGGTAGACACGTTTTTTTCTGAAGAATATCTATTGCAAAATATACAGAGTTCTCATAGGGTAGTGAAGGTGGAAAGAATGAAACGAAGGATTACAGACGAAAATGGTTCTAGTAAATTACAAGATCGACAAATAATAATAGTTACATTTGAAGGCACTCAATTACCAAAACTTGTTAAAATTAACAGTGTTGTTTTTGAGGTAGACACATATATATTTCCTGTTGTACAGTGTTTTAACTGCCTTCGTTACGGGCATACTAGGACACAATGCAGAAATAAAGATAGTAACTGCAGAAAATGCGGTGAAAAACATAACGATACTGAATGTGGAAGCGACTCTATTTTTTGTATTTATTGTAAATGTAATACGCACAATACAATATCTAAAGCATGTCCAGTATATCAAAGGCAACGTAAAATAAAACAAATAATGTCGGAAAAAAATCTTAGTTTCAAAGAAGCTGAAAAAATCGAAAAGAATCCATCCTATGCAGTAGTGACTAACAATAGGTATAGCCTATTAAATAATGAGGATAATTTTCCATCTCTTAGTAACCCAGATAAAGTTAGTAAAAGTAGTGGTTTTTTTAGTAACAACATCTCTAGGAAAAATATTAATACAAACCTTCGGTCGAGGCCTATAACTATTTCACATACATCTACTGGAAATCAAACATTAAAGCGAGCAGCAACCTCCCCAATAGAATCTCAGTCATATAAAAAAATCCTTCCTTTAGTCCAGTGATTCCCAACCCACATAGAGAGGATATGATTAAATTCAAAGAAAATATATTAGACAAAGTAACAAACTATTTCACTAAAATATTAGGTAATGTCTTGACAAAAATTGATCCAGATGATTTAAATATAGATTGCGATAATATAAGAAGGACTTTAGATAATATCATTAATAATACTGTAGAAAATGAGCTTGAGCAAATGGACGCAAGTAGTGAAAATGGCAGTCAATACTAATAGAGTTGAGGGACTTACTATTTTGCAATGGAATTGTCGTTCTATTAAACAGAATCGACATAACTTATCCCGGTTATTGAATGGGAAACAAATTGATATTGTTTTGCTTAGCGAAACTTGGTTAGACTCCAATGACCAATTAAAATTTCCAAATTATAATTTTGTAAGGAAAGATAGAGCATCTGGAAAGGGTGGAGGAGTTGGCATATTAATAAAAAGCAATCTATCTTATTCTATTTTGAACTTTCCACAGTGCTTACCAGATCGAATTGACATATGTGGTGTACAAATCTTAAATCTTAAATTAAATGTATTGAGTTTGTATCGCCCTCCAAACATTAACGTAACGTATAGACAATGGCAACAATTCCTAGATATAGTGTGTAAAATGGATCTTATTGTTGGCGGAGATTTTAATAGTCATCATGCGTCTTGGGGCAGTACAAATTGCGACACCTCTGGTAACATTTTAATAGATACCACTGAAGATTTTAACTTAAATATTTTAAACGATGGAACCCCCACTAGGATCGCAAGACCTACAGAGTCTCCGTCAGCAGTTGATCTAACTTTCGCTTCACAATCGATAACAAGTAAATTGTCATGGAATGTGCTGCAGGAATCGCTCGGCTCGGACCATTTGCCAATAATTATTGGATATAACATTAATTTTGAAATAATAGATAAAATTCCATATAGAAGGTGGAGGGAGTCGAGCGCAGACTGGGGCGCATTTCAGTTGGAGATTGACAATATAATTGATGCACATAACGAAACAGAAACAACAGCTGCAGGCTTGTATAATCACGTAATAGACAGTATCACTCTGGCAGCTGACCGTGTCCTCGAAAAAACTAAATTAGTAAAAAATTGGCAACCTAGACCAGCATGGTGGGACAACGAGTGTGAGAAGATGCAAAGAGAACGCAAACAACGATTCCAAAACTATAAACATCAATCAAATATGGATAATTACCTAAAATATCAAGAAACGGATGCTAAAGTGAGAAGACTTCTCAAGAAGAAGCAAAGGGAAGCATGGAGAAGTTATGTTAGTAGGCTCAACAAACAAACGCCTTTAACAGATGTGTGGAAGTTTGTTCGGAAAATGAATAACAAATCATCAAATGGTGGAAAATCAATTATGACAGATGATTTAATAAGTGAAAGCTTATCTCTCATGGCACCAGATCCAGTAGAATTACCTTTGTATAACAATGGGGAATGCGATAAAAGTAAAAGTTTTCCTTTGGAACACCCATTTGCATTAAATGAGTTGGTTTCCGTTATAAAGTCATTACGCAACTCATCGCCAGGCGTAGATAGAATAACAAATAGGATGCTAGAAAACATCTCTGAAAAAGCCATGGGTATACTGTTGCGAGTTATTAACGAATTATGGTCAAGTGGACAATATCCTGAGCAGATGAAAGTAATAATTATTTGTTTAATACATAAAGTTGGAAAACAACACAATCATCCATCTGGCTACAGACCACTATCTCTGATGCCCTGCACAGCAAAGGTATACGAAAAAATGATTCTTGGTCGTCTGGAGCATTATTGCGAAACTAACAACATATTCTGCAAAAATCAATATGGGTTTCGAAAAGGACAAGGAACGCTAGATGCGCTGGTACATTTAGTAACAGATATACAGTGTACGTTAACTCGAAACCGATATATGATGTGCATATTTGTTGATCTGAGAAGTGCATTTGACGCAATTAATTTATCTTTGTTGATAAAAGATTTAGAAGATATAGGGCTTAGCTCAGTTACCGCAAGAAACATTGTATCTCTATATAGTAGACGTCTAATTTACATAAGGGACGAAAATAACAAATTCCACGGCCCAAGGTGTGTATACAGTGGCCTCCCACAGGGAGCAATTCTCTCACCCACACTCTTTAACCTATACACCAGATCATTACACACAGACATGTATCAAGGGGTAGAATGCATCCAGTACGCAGACGACGTTTGCATATATGTCGAAAAACAATCTTATCAAGAGTGTGTAAACGAATATAGTAAAATCCTCCTTAATTTAAAATCCTGGACAGAGGCCAGGGGATTTGAGCTAAATGAAGAAAAATCCAAAGTGGTTATATTTACCAGACATCGAACACATTTACCAGATATTATGCCTAGTAATATTTACAAAATTAAAACTGCCAACACGTTCAAATATTTGGGCGTAATATTAGATAGAAAGCTCCTGTGGACGCAACACATCGAATACCTCAAAACAAGGTGCGAGAGAGGAATGAATATCTTGAGAATGACTACACATACACTTTGGGGTGCAGACAGAGAGGTAGCCTTACTTTTTTACAGATCTTACATCAGATCCATTTTGGATTACGGAAGCAGTCTATATGGGTCGTGTTCTAAAACAAACTTGAAGAAATTGCAAACAATACAAAACAAAGCACTAAGAATTAGCATAGGGGCTATGAGGTCAACGCCTATTAATATTGTTACAGCAGAGTGTAGAGAGCCACCTGTACATATCAGAATCGGTACATTGGCCGCTAAATATATGTTAAAAATTCGAGTCAGATTTCCAGAATTATTGCACTGCACGCCACTGGTCGACGCTTATAGGGAAACTATGATATATGAAACATTTATCCAAGTATCCGAAAAACTACCAATGCACAAAAAAGACTACAGTATTTATCACAATGACCATACAATCATCATACCCAAGTATGAAGAAATCCCGGATTTAATGCTAGCTGATGCAAAACATGAATTAGAAAAGTATCCAGAACACCTCCACATTTATACGGATGGATCAAAAATGGAAAATGGTACAGGGTGTGCTTATTACGTATCACAACTGAATATAAGTAAGAAAATCAAACTCCCACATCTGGCTTCAATTTACACCGCAGAACTAATAGCCATACAAGAGGCACTACAATGGATGCTCAGCAATGATAAACTAAAAGCCATCATACTCACTGATTCACAATCCTCGTTAATAGCCATGAGAAGTAAAGCAGGATCTTACTACGGAAATAATGAGAACATTATTAACATCATAGACTCATGTAGTAAAATCACAAAAAAACAAGGCAGTGTAGCTTTTCTTTGGATAAAGGGCCACTCCGGAATTCGGGGTAATGAACTTGCTGATCTGCTGGCCAAACAAAGTATCGATGACTACGACACATACAAGGAAACGGTGCCATATAAAGATATATATCCATTAATCAAACAAGAACAACATAAAAAATGGAACGAAGAATGGAAAGATTTCTGTTTAAACACTAATAACCCATACAAAATACTCCACCCTAACTTACCTACTGAACAAGATTTTCACATGTATTCCGGGAATAACAAAGAATTGACGACATTGATAACAAGACTGAAATCCAACCATGGCCGGTTTCCGGCTCATTTAAATAAAATCGGTATAATAAGATCTCCAGCTTGTGATTGTGACAATGTAACAGTGGCTGATTTAAATCACATTATATTTATGTGCCCACGGCATCAAAACTCACGACTGAATTTAATAACTTCTATCATACAAATGAATGATAAAAATATCTGTATGCCATTTTCTTTAAATCAGCTATTGATGCGAAAGTCAAAATGTATAATAATGAAATTGTATAGATTTTTCAAAGAAATTAGACTACAACTGTAGTTACTTTTGTTTTCATTAGAGACATTGTATAATGTAAAAATGTTTTTAATAACTATTGTTTGTTAGAATAAGTATGGCTCCTTTGTAATCCACTCCTTTGTGAATTTACCTACCTGCATGAAACCAAGGCCCAGTACAGTTTGTTCAAAGCCGTCCTGGCGGGTCTCTGGACGCACAGTATCCCAGTCATCCTTCACAATACTTAAAAAAAAAAAAAAAAGATATATGTATTAAAAAAAAATAATAAAAAAGGTATACAAACAATTTATTACAAAAAAAAAAAAAAAAAAAAAAAAAAAAAAAAAAAAAAAAAAAAGTATAGAAACTGAATTTATTATTATATAAAAAAAAAAAAAGTATACAAAGTAAATTTATTATTACAAATTAGTTAATTAGGTATAAAAATAGTGTAAGATAATAAAATTGGCTGGCGATATAACTTGATGCAAATTTATTGTTTATAGATCTCATAAACACCACTAGACATAAATTTAAAAAAAGTCTGTGGCTAATGGACCTAACGGTCCGAGGCCAAACCAAATTACAACAACAACAACAACAATGGTATTGTATGCTGTAATTAAATTAGGGGCTCATACGGGGGAGTGGAATATCGGTGACAGAAGTTTCAAATTTTTTTGCTAAAACGGCGTAAAAAGTCTCAATACATATAGAAAACTTTATTCGGGAACGAATTTTTTTAAATATTTTGGTCTGTCGGTCGGTCGGTCTGTCGGCCTGTACGTCTGTCTGTTAGTAGACGCAATAACTTTCGAACGAATTGAGATATCATCTTCAAATTTGGTATCCAATTAGCACCCGACAAAGGAACGCTTCGAATTGTTTCTGGATAAGATCGCTTCAGGTGAGGGGTGATTTGGTCAAAATTGAAATTTTTTCGTTAAAACTCAAGTAATACAACGTTTGAGAAGTTTATGGGTACTTGAATACGAATATTTTCTTTGTGGTCAAAGCATGGACCCTAATTTCATTTCATAAGAATGTTTTTCTGGGGAGAGTATTCTATCACAAGTGTGTGGAAGTGATGATTCAATTTGCAGCACAAATTTTTTATTTGACATATATGCAGTGTGCTTTGAAAATATACGCACTTTTTAAAAATTCGAACACCCAGTAAGAGTTGATCAATTTTAATAAAATTTATATATAATGTGTGTTTAATCAAACTTAGAAAATGATTACATTTTCAAATCAAAATATTAAAAATGGGTCGAGGCATGCTTAAAATTACATGATTTATGGTATCCTGAGGATTGTCATGACATGCCTCTTTAATTCTAGACGAAGGTCAATGGGGTTATTTGGTGGTTTGGGTAAATTACCCAGTCGATTGCCAATCATATCACACATATGTTCGATTGGTGACAAGTCTGGTGAGCGAGAAGGCTATGGAAGCACGTTATTTTCTTGTAGGAACCTTTCAGTAACCCTTGCTATATGAGGGCGTGCGTTTTGCTGTTGGAAAAGCGGTTGAATTAACCCTCGTAGTTATGGCAGTACAACAGGCTGCAGTACGTTTTGTTTGTAATAATTTGCATTTAAATTTCTGTCAGTAAAACCTGGCGGTGAGCTGCTACCGTATGTTATCGCACCTCAAACCATGACCTCCGATTGACCGCAAATTATAAATGTTTGCGTTGTCCACGTAATCGTCTTCTTCATCTGCAACCATCGTGGACCCAAAGACAGAACCAGGACACGCCACAGAAGACAACACTATTCTATTTACGATCCCAATTTGATCTGCCGTTACACCACTTAAGCCAAGCAGCAGGATGTCGAGGTGTCAGTGGGAGAAATAAAATATGGTCGAAACCTAAAACCACGTATTCTGCGATATATCGTAGCCATAGAGACTCTTGGTTGTAAAACTCCTAACCAAGCATTTCTAATCGACCGTGTGGTGAAATACTAACGGCGCCCAAGCATAATAACTTAATGACTTAATAAATTCATCACAAATCGTTACGCAATATTGCTTCGAACTGAAGGAAACGCAAATCTAAGGAGATCATTTTTTGATGAAACAAAGTTAAAACAGTATACACCTGTTAAATTTTTTTGTCCACGTTCTTATCATTCTTTATGAGAGACAAAACAGAGTATTATACAAAATTTCATTGTAGTTGGTCAACTCTAGCTGGGTGTTTGTATTTTTTGGAAGGTCGGTATACTATTACCGGAGCCTTATCAGTTGTTTTTTTGTGCCATACTGCTCTAAGATATAGTCAGTTTAAAAATGTCTTGCTTCAAAGTTTGCCGTATATAAAAAAGCCTGGACGCAGCAAGTGCGTTATGGAACTGATTTTCATACAAATGTTTTTAATAACTACATAAATAGGTCTTTTTTTAAATGAAAGCAGGCATAAAATTTGGTGACCAGTATAACCTATAAAGTGGAAACAATGTACCACATTTCCTCAAAATAATTGTATGGTTTGAAATTGTAAAAAAAAATAGCAAATAATATAAACGAAAGCATCTATGAATGCATCATTTTCATGGGATCCGCTATCTATTGGTAAAGACGCCGTATTATAAGCCAAAAAACTAACGGGACGCAGCAAGTGCGTTATGGTAGTGAATTTTTCTTAAATGCTTCAAATTTCAATAACTCAATTTTCTACAAGCTTAGAAAGTTTAAATTTGGTGTGTAGTAAGGTCTTTCCTAAGGCAATATATACGTAAAATTTCATTGGAACACCTTTGTAATTTTCGGAGAAAAATTTTTTTTTGAAAGAAAACTCAAAATTTTCCCAGAAAACCCGGTCCGATTTTCTTGACTAACGAACTCATCCAAGCCATTAATAAAAGAAAGGCACTTGCCGAGTTTTATCGAAATCGGTTAATTATTATTTGAGTTATCAGACGGATATATATATATATATATATATATATATATATATATATATATATATATATATATATATATATATATATATATATATATATATATAAACATATAAAAATTCAAACTGACCCCGGATATGGGGTCTAGGGGTCCTAATTCGCGCTCATTTAAATTTTTTTTTGCAAAGTCTCACCATCGATACCTCTCTATTAGTGATTTCTTTTAAAATTCAAAATTTTCCCAGAAAACCCGGTCCGATTTTCTTGACTAACGAACTCATCCAAGCCATTAATAAAAGAAAGGCACTTGCCGAGTTTTATCGAAATCGGTTAATTATTATTTGAGTTATCAGACGGATATATATATATATATATATATATATATATATATATATATATATATATATATATATATATATATATATAAACATATAAAAATTCAAACTGACCCCGGATATGGGGTCTAGGGGTCCTAAGTCGCGCTCATTTAAAATTTTTTTTGCAAAGTCTCACCATCGATACCTCTCTATTAGTGATTTCTTTTAAAATTCAAAAGCAAGAACACTATAAATATTTTTTCTTACAGACATGCATCATAATGCGATGGAAAATGCAAAAAGTCAATAAAATAAGGGTGTTCGATCAACAAAAAAGAAAATTTGCACCACCAACGACTTATGGCCCCCCTGTGATTATTAAAATAATTAGGATACTAGTGGACCTGTGCATTGGCCAAAATTCGACCGTAATTCATTAAATTTTTAAGTTTGAATCCTACTATCTAATTAAAACAAAACATTTCTTAGTCTAATTTTATCTTTCTAACGTTAATGCATACAGTTTTCTTCTCTGATAACTTGCATAATAACGGATACTGGTGGACCTGCGCATTGGTCGAAATTCGACAGTAATTCCTGAAATTTTTAAGTTTGAATCCGACTATCTAATTAAAATAAAACATAGGTTAATCTAGTTTTATCTTTCTTCTTAATATAAACATAAACTTTTTTCTTTTTTTTTCTTTAACGTCGGTCTATTTCTGCTACTGTGGTCAATCACCAACGCCAGGGAGCAGTTTCACCTCACTATTCTGGAAATTTTGCCGAACCCCTGCCTTTCTGTAAGGTGGGTAGGGACCTTTAACGTGCTCAACATCGCATGGACACGGGTGCGACGGCTTTACGCCCTCCGAAGGGCGGATCGTGCAGATATTTAACTTGCTCAAATACAATACCACAACCTCGGTTGATGTTAATTGTACAGTATGTACTGAAAAAGTAAAAGGAGAAGCCTGGGATCGAACACAGTACCGTTCGGTTCAGAGGCACACGTTCTTACCACTGAAGCACCATATGAACTGTAACTATGCCAAATCTCACACTCCTCCGTTTGCGCAATGTGCTTAAAAAGGGGTACACAGATTTTCTTCACGTATTAATATAATATAGATATTGAGCTGTACCATAGAATTGCTGTACACTGTATATGTGTGTTCTAATGAGTGTGTGTGTGTGGGGTGGGGTCTAAGTTTGCGCTCATCTAAAGAAATTTCTTTATAATATACCATTAAACGATAAGGTCTGTAACTAAAACTACTGCCAAGGTATCAAAGAAAGAGTCTATTTGAAATGATTTTTTGCAAATATTCTAGTAAAATGGAGGACAATGACGGTTGAAGCCGAACCTTAAGACTTCTTAAAACACGTTTCTTGCGCCATTTTCTCTAAATAACCCGTATTTGTTTCAGGTTCTTTGCCTAAATGTTGCACAATTTTGAACTTTGACGTTTTAAGTAGAAAGACTATAAAATTTTCAAAGTAATTTTTCCGGTATTTCTGGACCTTTTTGCCCCAAAAAACTGAATCGTGGTGTGTATTATACAATAGATTTTATAATCCATAGAAAATATTTTGGTTTTGTGCGTTGCTCTGGTCATCAGTGGCACCCACATTTTTTTAAGTGACTATTTTTTTTTCTTTTAACTTAGGGTTATACATTTCGGTGTTAGTATACTTTTTATTATATAAACCTATGAACCAAGTTTGGTTCTCATAGCCTTGTTGTTTCCGGAGATAGAATTGTTTTCCGAAAGGAAACCCAAAATTTTCCAGGAAAAACTTCAATAAAAATGCTAGTATTATACAGGATGGCCGGAAATGATAAGCAAAAAATTAAGGGGATTCTGCTCCTGGAAAAATTAGTGCCACATGTTCCTATAGAATTTTTTTGAAAACCCAAAAATAAGGGAGTTACAAGGTTTAAAAAATATTTTTTTTCAATTTTTGTTAATAACTTTTTTTGCCGTGAAGCGATTCTCTTCAAATTTGGGGGTGAAAATCTAGAATGAAAGGTGTTTGGGTTGTGTCAGAAACTAGGTTTCTGATAGGTCTAGCATGCGAGCATTACCAATACCACCTATAGTACTGGTAATGGCATTACACATGCTAACAAAGCAACTAGCACCTACAGAAAGTAGCTTGTAGACCTTCATGCTTTCTGTAGCTGCTGGTTGTTTTGTTAGCCTGTGTAATGCTCACATGCTAGACCTACCAGAAACCTAGTTTTTGACACAACCATCCTTTATATTCTAGATATTAACTCCTGAAGATGGTTCAAGAGAGCCGAAACGCGTAGGGTTTTAAAATAAAAACTCACTGGAAGAAAAGCCTTCGGATTATCAGCTAATTATGTCAAACTCAGACGTACTGACGTTTAGACATTATAGCCTTTAACCAATATCAACTCAGGACTGGGAGTCCTATTACGAGTCATTGGCAGTCCCAACAGTCACTAACGATCTGACGCACGCAATCCAATAGTTGATTCTGTAATGGATCTGTCAAAACTACAAACCGCGCTTGTTATGTGGAGTAGAAAGGCGGCGGGATCTGACAGTATCTCGAATGATTTTTTTTAAACATCTCAAAAACCTCAAAACTGGTTGCTTCATCTGACCTCACTATTAAACAATATGTTTGACCAGGGATGTATGCCTGAATCCTGGTTGGAAATCATTTTGTGTATGCTTAATAAAAAAGGTGCTTTAGATGGTGCTTCCAACTATCGGATTATTGAGCTTGTTAATTATACCGTTGAACTTTTTACATAAATACTCTTAAATAGATTGTTGCGCTGGTCTGAAGGTACAGACATATTACCTGAAAGTCAGTCTGGTTTTATAAAAAATCGAGGTTGTATTGAGAATGTTTTTAGAGTTCTTCCATTTCTCCACAGCATCTAAGGCTGCCTGGTCAGAGAGTAGGTATATGCTGCGTTTATTGACTCCAAGAGAGCGTCTGACTCTGTGTCATGATCTTCTCTGGCAGAAGCTTACCAATCTGAGGTCAGCAGTAAATGAATTTTCATTGTCAGACAGATATATAACCACGCCGTTGCAAATATTAGAGTCAAAAGTGCCTTTACGAGACAATTCAGTGGAACTCTGAAGGAAGGAGTTCTCAGTTCTTTTCTTTTTGCTTTATTCATTGCAGATATGAAGGGCTTAGGGTGTTAGTATAGACGACGTCGTAATTCTGCTTTATGCCGACTATCTTGTTATGTTGTGGCACTCTCCTGTTGATTTAAATCCTTAAGGAGTATTGTTGCGCAAACATCTTCACTGTAAATAATGAAAAAACTAAGATCAGGTGCTTCACTAGATCTGGACATACTGCAGATAAGCTACATTTTACTTTTCAAGGCAAATCTTTGGAAATGGTAAATCAGTATACACAGCATGGCGTCCAGTTCTCTTCTTCTTTCCTGTTTCTTTCTATATCCAAAATTATGGTAGACAGGTTGAGAATTTCGGTGGGTGCCCCAATTTCTCTGTTTGCCCCTACAAAATTGTTGATCATCCGTAAAAGGTGCGGCTATACGACTCTATTATTCTGGGTTCAATACGCCAGTGCTTTGGTGTTTGGAGTCTTCGATATTGCAATACACTTGAGAGGGTACAAGTTGGTTTTCTTAAGTATCTTTTTCACCTCCCACGATTTACAGCCGACGCAGTGGTCAGGCTTGACTTTGGAACAATTCATATACCCTACTAGCCTAGCTTTTGACTGGATGACCAAGCTTTGTGTGATGGATAAGAGTCGTTTACCTAAAATTTGTCTCAAACGTAGGTTGACTCTTAGAGATGCTCCTGCTAAATATAATTGGTGTGCACAGACTATTGCGTGGTCTGTAATTCTGCAAAAGTTACAGGATAAGCTACTTAAAAACGACCGTCAAATAGCGGCGGTGTCCTCTTATACAATTCTGTACACTCGACTGACATTCGCGGCGCAATTTTTCCAGCCTTACCTCATGTTAGGATTGTCGTCCATCTGTGTGTATCCTGGCTCAGTTATGAACCTCTTCGAGTATATTTTTTAAGTTAACTGTAATATGAATAAACGAGAATCTTTGCGGCACATCATTATTGAGTGTAATGTCTACGAACCATGCCGAAATTTGGGAGTAAAAATCTTGAATTGGCCTGCCTCCTGTCGGATATAAATAGGCTCAAATTGGGGGCACTGTGCACGTATATTGCCAAATATGTGTACGATTCGTTCCTTTCTTATGGAGGGGGCGATGGAGAATCTGCTGTTTTGTTATGTATAAAAATTATTATTTTTTAACAATATTGGCATTATCACAATCACGATAATCTTTTTTTCGGTAGTTAGTTTTCAAGTTTATATACACAGGAATCCCGATTTAACGAGGAGTCAAGGGACCAGCAATAATATCTCGTAAAAACCAGATCTCGTTATATCAGAACTAAGAAGTAACTATAAAAAACGTAGGTATGTGCGTACCTACATGGAATTGTACAAACCTATAGCCCTCGACATTAACATTGAAGTCACTGTGACTGCTTAGTTTGAATGAACAATTTTATTCGCATAAAAAAATCACATGACGAAATTAATCTAACTTTATACACATCCTAAAAAGTAGTCTGTGATTTTCGTTTATAGTGTCGGTTTTCTCTTTCTTGTTTTTCAAAAAGGTTTCTATGGAAGTTAAAAGTTTAGCTCATTCTCGGAGCTTGAGGACATCTCTCAAAATCTTCTAAGCTTCTCGGCGGAATCTGCGACATCTTGCAGTGGAACCTTGGTACATTCGGAGCTTTTAGGTTCGTTGTGCAAATCAGATTCTTCTATCATTTCTGGGGTAGTGTTTAAATTGCAGCTTCAATTATCTCGGAATCTGTTGGAACTCATGAAGTTGCCACATCTATGTTCTGGTGATCCATCGACAATTGTGCTAATTTCATAACCCTACCACATTCGCTCAGAGGAATGTTAACGTCTTCGTCGGCAATAACATCTTCCGAAACGCTTAAATCAACGTATTCATTTCTATGCTCGAAATGAAAACCACCATGCCTGAAACAATATTGCAGCGTTTTTTGTGAGACATTTTCCCATGCACGATCAAGGAAACGAATAGCTTCGAGGACATTTACCGAAAATTGACACTGATTCTTGTTCATGTTGTCAATTATTTTCGTCCTGTATCTACATTGAAAACATCATATGCCTGATATTCCTCGGATATTTCTCGGAAGTTATTCTGAAGCCAATCAGATATGACTACCTTATTTACAGACTTCGCTTCCCCAGAAACTCTTCCTAAATGAATTTAATGTCTTTGTTTAAAACAAGAAACACAACTTGACAATAAATTTCTCCATATCCCATTTTTCTAACAACAGAAACAGCTTTCTCCTGGAGAAATAGACCCAGTGGCGTCTATATATATATATATATATATATATATATATATATATATATATATATATATATATATATATATATATATATATATATATATATATATATATATATATATATTCGACCTATATGGGAATGATACGTAGATAAATAAATTACTTTCCCACTGCAACACTAACAAATTAAAAAGTCACTTAAAACTTTAAAACACGAAAAGAACATGGAATTATTATCAAGCTCTTCTCTTCACACAAATTTGTGTTAGCGTTAGCACTGTCCGGAACGGGGTGAAAACTGTAAACATTAAAAGTAGTTCAATGTTAATATGGTACTAAATAATAAAATGTGTAAAAATCCTGGATGCAGCAAGTGCGTTATGGTAGTGAATTTTCATAGAAATAATCTGGCACAAAATATTTTATTATAACTTTTTTATCTTGCAACATAGAAATCTAAATTTTGGTGTATAGTTTAATTTTTATATCATAAACCTACCTACCAAATTTGGTTATCTTATCTTTTTTATTTTTTGAGATACAAATTTTTTTCGAATAAAAACTCAAAAGTTTCCCGGAAAACCTCGTCCGATTTTACTGACTAACGAAATTATCCAATACATTTACAGAAGGAAGGTACATGCCAAATTTTATCAAAATCGGCCGATTATATTTTGAGTTATCGGTGTGATACCTATGTATATATATATATATATATATATATATATATATATATATATATATATATATATATATATATATATATATATATATATATATATATATATTTTTTTCTTCATTTTAATCAAAAATTTCTATATTTTAAAACTTGACTCAAATGAAATTCTTATATATAAAAATTGAAACTGACCCCTGATATGGGTTCTAGGGGTCCTAGTTCGCGCTCATTTGCAAACAATTTTTCAAAATTCAAAAGTCGAGATCTCCCCATTAGTGAGTTTTTTTTACGAAAATTTACTAAAATGTATTATAGTCTTTGATTCTAGAATACTGTGGTCCAGGCAAGCGCAGTTGTAATGTTTGTAAATAATGCTATCACAACGTTTGTTAACCCGGCGTTCCATTCATTTGTCTTGAGCGGTATTTTTACCGCTCACTGCAGTGTTAAAACGAATGGTATTTCCTTACTATTTTAAACACATGGGTGGGGGACTGTATTGTATACCAATACAGCTCTGTCGAGTGAAGTTGTTCGGAAATAACAACGCACACCTAACCCGACCCGAATTCATTCCCAGTTGCTATTGACCTACTCATATTTTCTGAATGAAGACGTGGTGCCGACTTCATTCCAAGTCACTATTAACCGACTATTTATGAACTCAAATAAGTAAATTAAATCGATTGTCATAACATATGTAGTGTATTAAGACTAAGGGAAAAAGAAATAAAACATATTTAACTGTGCACATTTTAATTATATTTTAGGGTGTGCGGCGCACACCTAGCTCACTAGGGGAAATCGCCACTGAATAGACCACTTATAGAAATGTTTGCGTGATTCTGATATTTGAACCAATCAAACAATACTTTGTCCAAGTTCTCCATGTCTGTTGTTTTCAGACTTTTCCTCTTATTTTTTCCTCCTGTTAATAGTGTTGAAACCACTAGCCTGGACAGTAGCATTCTCGCACCTAAAAATTGTTTATAATGTAGACGATGCAATACCGTACTGCCTACAAACAACACCTTTTTTTTTCGTTCCCGTTTTCGCTTGTTTTAATATTTCTTCAATAGGAAGGCGTTTTCTTTTAATACCGGACATAGACATTGTGTAAACAAGAACCTTTAAATATTTTCTCTTGTGTTGTGCACAGTAAAAATTAGTAACCATTAGTGTCATGTCTCGATCAAGAAACATGTGCATCTAGTCCTGGTGTGTCTGAATGGTCATATTTTTAGGTAGAGAGGCAACGAAATTCACAGAAAGACGAAGCCCTCTTGTTTACTTTCGAACATCTGTGTATGCCAATAAAATGTGAAGGGGTCAACGCCATATTTAGCTCGTTAAAACTGAAATCACCTGAAAAGCGATCTCGTTAAATCAGAAACATTTTAGCACTTTCTTTTACACAAGTCCATTCAAATCACTAAAATTTGCTCGTTAAATGAGAAGTTCGTTAGATCTGCTACTCGTAAAACCCGAACCCTACTGTAAATGGTTTTGAAAACGAAAACTCTTGTAATTTTAGAATAATTATTTAGGTTAAGTAATCCAAACTTGCAACAAGTTTTATTTTACTACGAATAAGTTTTGATTTGATTTAATTATAACCTTTAATTTTGTATAAAATATGAGAAAATTCAGGAAACATTTGATGTTTGTACCAAGCTAACATTTTCCTACTGGTAGGTAGAATGAGTTTTTGCAGCATTTGTAGCAGTATATTAGCTGACGATTATGTTTATTTGCAATTCAGATTAGATACCGGTTTTATAATTATCTAATCGAGACAAGCGTAAAATTTCATATTTATGTTTGTTTAGGATAATAGTCTACAACATATCTGTTGGCATCAGCGAATACAGGAGTAAAATCATTTAGTATTGTTTACCTAAACAAGTATGCTTGAGAAAATAAGTATCGAAGGGTTGTTCAGGCAGTGTATTTAATTATTATTATGTTATCAGGGTGATATTTAAGTAATAGTAATAGTAATAGTAATAGTAATAGTAATAGTAATAGTAATAGTAATAGTAATAGTAATAGTAATAGTAATAGTAATAGTAATAGTAATAGTAATAGTAATAGTAATAGTAATAGTTATATTTTTGGTATAAAATAGTATAATGTGTTGTACAAAGAAGCCTCAGCTTGTGGTTGTTAACCATCTCGGTTGAAAATTATCATAGATGATCAAGGGCGTAGATAGGTTTTTTTCTTGGGGAGGGTATTCCAAAAAATACAAAGGTAAACAAAATTACAAATACAAAGACTAAAAAATGTATTGAATTAAAATAATTGAACAAAAAATTGCGAAAATATTTCCCACATTAGAACACAAAAGTCTGGACGCAGCAAGTGTGTTATGGTAGTGAATTTTTAAGGAAATTATCTGCACCAATAATTTTTTATTAAATACTGATAACTTTTTTCTTGTAACATATAGATCTGTTTTGTATATAATTTAATTTTTATAACAACCCTACATTAAAAATTTGGTTACCATAGGTCCGTTATTTTTGGAGATAAAAAAAATGTTCGAAAGAAAACCCAAAATGTTCTCGGAAAACCTGATCCAATTTTTCTGGATAACGAACCTATCCAACCCACTTACAAGAGGAAGGTACCTGTCAAATTTCATCCAAATCGGACCATTGTTTTTTGAGTTATCGTGTGAATTTTTCCTATGAAAATGCACTTAAAAAATTAAAAAGTCTGGACGCAGCAAGTGCGTTATGGTAGTGAATTTTTCATAGAAATGATCTGCAACCATATTTTTTTATAACTTTTTTTTTCGTAACATAGAAATCCAGATTTTGGCGTATCGTTTACTTTTATATTGTAAATCTACCTACCAAATTCTATATATATATATATATATATATATATATATATATATATATATATATATATATATATATATATATATATATATATATATATATATATATATATTCAGAAAGATTTCCGCGGTCTTTAATGTGAGACATGCTTGGTTCTCGGGTTAAACCGCGTCCAGAATTTATGGAAACTCGACGTTTCGGCTCCTGTTTTGGAGCCATTTTCAAGAGGTAAAGGAAATATGTAAGGACACTCTAAGGCCTCAATCTGCCTACTCCTTAGAGTGGTGGACAAAGGTAGATAAAGGAAATATGTAAGAACACTCTAAGGCTTCGATCTGCCTACTCCTTAGAGCGGTGGATAAAGGTAGGTTGGGTTGTTGTAGCTCGATTACGGGGCCTCAATCTGCCTACTCCCCAAATCTCGCCGGAGATCGTCTGTGAGGTCTCAGTGTGTTCAACCCTAGGCCTCAGAGAGATCTCTCTGATTTGGGGAGTAGGCAGATTGAGGCCCCGTAATCGAGCTACAACAACCCAACCTACCTTTATCCACCGCTCTAAGGAGTAGGCAGATCAAGGCCTTAGAGTGTCCTTACATATTTCCTTTACCTACCTTTGTCCACCACTCTAAGGAGTAGGCAGATTGAGGCCTTAGAGTGTCCTTACATATTTCCTTTACCTACCTTTGTCCACCACTCTAAGGAGTAGGCAGATTGAGGCCTTAGAGTGTCCTTACATATTTCCTTTACCCACCTTTGTCCATCACTCTAAGGAGTAGGCAGATTGAGGCCTTAGAGTGTCCTTACATATTTCCTTTACCTCTTGAAAATGGCTCCAAAACAGAAGCCGAAACGTCGAGTTTCCATAAATTCTGGACGCGGTTTAACCCGAGAACCAAGCATGTCTCATATATATATATATATATATATATATATATATATATATATATATATATATATATATATATATATATATATATATATATATATATATATATATATATATATATATATATATAACATATAAAAATTGAAACTGACCCCGGATATGGGTTCTAGAAGTCCTATTTCGCGCTGGTTGGCAAAAAGTTTTTCAAAATTCAAAAGCCTCGATCTCTTCATTAGTGAATTTTTTCTACGAAAATTCACTAAAAATCAAACTCGAAATCAGGGTAATGCCAAGGTTCTGTTTTGCAAGTCGCTCCAAAACCTTTTTGTCATTTATAGGAACGCTCTGATCCTCATGCATGAAGGCTAGTCCACCTGTGTTGCCCTATTCTTAAGCTGAACCAAATTTTAAACGTTCTTAACGCGGAAAAACACTTTTCTGCAGACTCCACACTGGCAGGCAAACTTGCAAAAATCTTAGTGCGAGATGTACCTATATGACGAAATACTTCTTTATCAGATAGTTTGAGTTTCAACAACTTCAACAAGCACCTGGAGAATTGTTGTTCTATCTTCTAACACAAAAATTCAGCTGTACCTAAACCTGGACTCTTATTTATCATTATTTTCCTATTCCAGCAAATAATTTGATACATTTTCTTCTGTAAATGAAATGTGGTCATTTTTTGTATTATAACTGCAGGAATGATATTTTCATTTTTGGGAAAAAAATTGTTTAGAATTAAAGTGAAACTTGAGATCTTCCATGATGTTCTTCAATAGAGAAACGTAAATGCCGGTGTCAATATCTCTGGGGGATTTCCTTTTGAACGTTAGTATGGTTAAAACCTTAGTAAGACGTCTCTGTCTATAGTGTTTATGCGAGGAAACCTTATAGAAATATTTAACTCATTGCGCAGTTTGTCAATTTTTTCATACAATCTTGTGAATCATCTATCTGCGCTCATATTTCTTTCTTCTAGCAGATCTAAAAGACAACAAACTGAATTCTCAGCATATTTCCTTTTAAAAGTCTAAAAAATTTGCTAAAATGCAGGTCCAAGAAGCATATTCACAAAAATTTTTACGAGTTTTACTTATTTCGAGATTTTCTCATTTTTTTAACAAAAAAATTCCGACCTAGTTATTTTTTTCTCCTTGGGTCTTAGGGGGGGGTAACTACCCCCATTACCCCTCCCTTATCTACGCCCTTGTAGATGATACCAAATACTATATAATGACAATACAGGACACTCCGGCTGATTTCGTGTTACAAAAATATCAGTGCCCCTAGCGGATAGTACTGATGTTACGTCGTTCGATAACGTTTAACACTAGCAATTACTGGTGTTTAAATGTGTATGATTAAGTTTGAGCTGTGTTTTTTACAATGAATGTTAGTGGTTGGGTGTGTGCAATCTATAATTGTTCGAATTATAACGTGCTAAATATATCAAAGACATTTCATAGGTTTCCAAAGTATGGCGAAACGTGAATATGATTTGAAGCAGAAGACAAATTCAGAATCACTTTTATCCCAATATTTACAGTTCGTAGAAGATAATCTATTGTGTAATATTTACCATCATGTACCTATTTATAGATAAACTTCGTAAACGGATGGTTGAAATGCTTCAATCATAACTTGTCTTCCAGTGCATAAAAAATATGAAGGCATAAAAAGTTTTGCATTAATAATAAATGGTATAAGAAAACTGTTTTTCGATTTTCTTCTGTGTCCTTTTTTATTTCAGTATGGCATAAATTGTCACATTTTTTCACATTTACAATTATTTTACTTGGTAAAGGCTTTTAATTATCTTCCCAAGACAAGTTTTCAAAGAGAAGTAGAAATAGCAGATTCAGCCCTATAATAGATTTATTCACGAAAGTAAGAGTTAGTCTCACCTTTCATCTGCACAATTTCTTAATTATGTACTAAGTATATCAGTTACACATTTTAAAATATTAGATTCATAAGACAGTTTTCATGTAGAGATATAGCAAATTGAGTACTGTGCTACCATTTATACCTAGAACAATTATTTATAGGTAAGTACAGATTGTAACTTAATATCCTAAGAAACAGCTTTCAGTATATTACTATACCTACCATTGAAATAGTAGTTTAAGGACGGTTTTAACCCATTTCCGGCCGCTGATGCGTTTACGCATCAGTCATATAATATTTTTTTTCTGTGCAACCACCTTAAGCAAAATCGAATACAGCTAATGTGCGATGTTATATAAAGATGCTATTATCTAATGAAAAATAAAAGACACGTATATCATAGAATATCTATATTGGAGAAATTATTGAAATAGGAAGAAATTAGGATTCTTGTCGGCATATACTTGTATTTGTTCTTACAAATGGTAAACAGAAGAATGAGCTAAAAATTCTTGAAAGTTCTATTGGAAACCTAAAGGAGAAACAATTAAATGAGAGTCCTTCAGAAAATTTTCGAATGGAAAGAAAAAACCAGCAGCTAAACATGTGTGATGCGTATGCGCATCAATGGCCGAAACCGTCAACTTCTACACTTCTGCATGTCGAGACGTGTTAGAGCACTGTGATGTATTCTGATTCCAGATTACGGATATAATAGCATTAGTTTGTTTCCTGACTGTGCTACGTTAGGTTAGTGTTGTGAATTGTGAAGTGATATTTTTTGTCGTGTGAGAAAATGCCGCAATTTCTTACCCAAAGAGAATTAGAACTTGCTTTAGAGGAGATCGTGCAAGAATTAGCAGATGATCGAGGTAAAATAAAATTATATTTATAATTATTGTGTGCTCGTGAAGTAATTCTTATGTTTGTTTTTTATACAGATAATAATGTAGATGCAGTGTATATACCGCCAGATGTAGACGAACTAACTGACGAAGAGATTTTCGAAGAAGTCTGTGAGAAAGTAAACGAATTCAATGATATTGCAGGGACATTCGAAATTCATACAGCCGATGACGATTTGCTTTATGACTCGGATGATGAATGTTTGGCAGCGAAACGTAAGAAGTTGTTACAATATAAAGGTGTAGATCGAAAACCTATCTGGAAAACAGGAGAACACTTGCATAATTCAAACAGCAATCACGATGTCAAAGAAAAAGAAAATATTGCTAGGCTGAAGAATGAGTTAGACGGCAAAACACCTTTAGATTTATTTTTTATGTACTTTGATGATGAAATGCTTGAAAACATAATTCAGTATAGTCAGAAATATGCACGTGACAATAACAGACATGACTTTATAATCGACAAAGATTATTTGCTGAATTTCCTGGGTATCATGATTTTATCTGGGTACCACACTCTCCCTCAAGCTGACTTATATTGGTCTACAGAAGAGGACAAAGGCTTGAAAATTGTAAAAGATTGCATGAGTCGAAACAAGTTTAGAAATATGAAGAAAAACATTCACCTGTCTGATAATAACAATTTAGACATACATGATAGATTTGCCAAACTTCGGCCGTTTTTCGACCTCCTGAATAAAAAGTTCATGAAGTTCGGTGTGTTTTCGACTTGTTTGTCAATAGATGAACAAATGGTGCCCTATTTCGGACGACATTCATGTAAAATGTATATGAAAGGCAAGCCTGTCAGGTTCGGATTTAAATTATGGTGTCTCTGTTCATCTGATGGCTACCTCTACCAATTTATTCCGTATGCTGGTGCATCCACAGAAAAAACTCCACTTGGTTTAGGAGGCCAAGTTGTGGTCAATTTATTATCAGTCATCAAAGAAAATGCCGCACACAAGGTTTTCTTCGACAATTTTTTCTCCTCCTATAAACTATTTTCAGTTCTAACTGATAAAGGATACTCTGCCACTGGTACGATACGCGACAATCGAACAGGAGTTTGTCCACTGGAGACAAACAAAATAATTTCGAAGAAGCAGCGTGGGTCACATAGCTGCGCTTATGATGAAGAGGCTGGTATATCACTTGTTCGATGGAATGACAATTCAGTGGTGACGGTGATAAGCAACTGTTACAATGTTCAACCTATGAATATAGCGAAGCGATATAATCGAAAAGAGAAAAAAATTGAAAATATAAATCAGCCTGCAGTGATTTCCCATTACAATAAATTCATGGGAGGGGTAGATTTACACGATAATGCAATAGCAAACTATCGTACCAGGATCTTGGGAAAGAAATGGTGGTGGCCTTTATTCTCAAATGCTGTTGATAGTACTATTGTAAATGCTTGGAAACTTTTCAATCTGGTTAATGAAAAAAAGATGTCACAACTTGACTTCAAGTCATATATTGCATACCGTCTCTTGAAAATCCAGAATCAAGGAGGCGAACAATCTTCAAGTCGGGTATCCATATATAATAGTATACCAACTGAAATACGGACAGATAAATTTGACCATGTGGTGGTTCAGGAAGCAACGAAAGCTAGACGACGATGTCGATTATGTCATAGTGCAACAATATATATGTGCAAAAAGTGTAATGTACATATTCACGCTAACTGCTTCGAAGAATTTCATAAGAAATAATGTTTGTACATTATATTTTTATATAGTATCAGTTAGCACTTGTATTGCATATATTTGGCCATTGATGCGTTTACGCATCAGCCTGTAATTCACTAATTAAATAAAAAATATTTTTCGGTTTGTTGGTTTTATGTTTAGAAACTTTATTGTTGCTGGAGAAAATGAGTGACATTCAATTTTGAACGTTTTTTGATACCTTGGCCATAAATGGGTTAATGTAGTACTTTAAATTATGATTATTAGTAAGAGAAATTTTCAGAATTATTCATGCTGAATTCATTTAGGTTTCAAGCTGATTGTTAATAAAAATTCTATTTATAACTATAAATTACAGAAAATTTTCACTGTTTTGTCATGTACAAGTTTGTATAGTCATCTATAATAAACCAATTGTCTAAATTAAGAATACACAGGTAAATATACAATTCAAATTACTGGCACAGTTGTCAGTACGCCACGCGAGATGGAGCTAGTGTACTTGTCACAAATTTCACCAATGCTAAAGCATAGGGTGTCCCGTATTGTCATTATTTAGTATTTGATGATACCTTGGAATCGTAAATCCTTTTATCTAAAATGCGCCATCTATTTGGCTCGGTCTCCTAGGTATCACTTCTCACACATGGGACATCTGCAAAAAGACTCACTGGCGATATCGCACGTGTATAATGTACAGGATGTCCCACGTAGAACTTCCATTAGCCGTTTCTCGAGTACGGCTCACAATTGAATTCTAAAATTCACACACGTGGGTTTCTGAAAATTTCCAGTTCACTGAAAGTATTGACGTTAGTATGGGAATTCTGTTTATACCGGAAGTAGACGTCGACATTCTTATTTCAAATAGAAGATGGTGTTTTTTATTACAGATCTAGATTCTCGTCAAACTTTATGGTAGGTTTTGCTGACATATTATGTCATTTTTCTCAACCATTTTCGAAATATTTTACTTTTTCAAAGATTTTTAAAAAAACATTGTCACATTTACACACCTGTATTTATCTTATTTTTCAACACAAAGAGTTGAAATTTTAAAGTGCAAATTCTAAAATGTCACAAAATATTTAAAATTTACTAAAACTACTACAAGTTAGACATGGTGTCCGAAATAGACCAGTCAATCGTGACAACTTTAAGACCTAATAACTCTCTTATTTTAAGTAAAACATCTTATATTTTATAGAGTCAGTTCATGTACTTCTTATTGTTCTTTAGATTGGTATCAGCATTCCCTATACCTAAGTCCCACCGATTCGAAGATATTTCAACATTATTTGCGATAAGAAATAATTATTAGTCAGTTCATCAAGTTGCCTAGGAGATGACAATTTTAAACGTCATCTTCCGACATAAGTAAAACATGCGACGACTTTTGAATATAACTATAATATAACGAGGAGTATAGCAGAATTATTAACAGAAGATGTCGTGTGGTTGCAAAAAGGTTTCCACATAAACACAGATCAACTCGTTACATGTCAGAATACTACTACAAAATTTCTAAGAGTGGAGTGTTTCGTCCAAAATTTCATAAGAGTAAAGCATTATTAGGGAACAAAGAAATTTGTGTGTTATCACTTCACAATAAATGTTCGAAATTTGCAACGTTAATTTCGAGGCATATTTGCGATAAGAAATAATTATCAGTCAGTTTATCAGGTTGCCTAGGAGACGAAAAATTTAAACGTCATCTTCCGACAGTAAACTTAATGGTTGTACCGTAAAGTACGTTTGTCAATTGTATTTTAATAAAAGAGAGTATTTTCCACAATTATGACACACTTTAATTATTCAAACGATGACTTTTTGAATTTAATTATTATTTACGGGGAGTCATCGAATTGTTAGCATAACATGTCGTAGGTTTGCAGAGACATTTCCAGATAGACATAGACCAACTTCTGACATGATCAGAAGACTACTGAAAAATTGTTCCGAGAATGAAGCGTTTCGTTCAGAAGGTAATAAAAATAAACCGCTATTGGGCAATGAAGAGACACAAATAAATATGTTAGCATTTTTTACTGCTTATTAGCATGCGTCAATCAGAGACTGCAGTAAAAATTTGCATCTTTCAAGAGGAACTATTCACAGAATTCTAAAAATTAACAAATGGGCACCATTTTCGTTTACATTTAGAACCTGGGGATTTTTCCCGGCGTGTAGAATTCTGCGAAAGGTATCTTTTGAAAACCCGAGAAGATGAAAATTTCTCAAGAAAAATTATATGGTGCGATGAGTCAAAATTTTTAAGGAGGGGCAAGTTCAATCGTCACAACAGTCACTATTGGTCGGACGAAAATCCTCACATTACAAGAGAACGAAATTTCCAGGACTGCTGGAGTTTCAGCAGTAACATACAATAGCATTTTTGCCCTCAACATTTATGATGAGAACTTAACAGGTTGGTACCAATAATATTAATCAATACTGAATTTCATTTGCATATTAGTGCATTATGTTGTTAAAATATTTATTACACTCACTGAATCTAAATTTGAAAATATTACCCTTCTATTCATATCAGTAATAATAGTACGATTAAAAAGAACGTAAGAGCGAATTCTAAACGTGCAGTATTCACAGGTCCTGGATATTGTCGCATTCTGCAGCAAGTCATAATACCAGCGCTGAACTCCTTGCATGAACACGAAGCTGCAGAAGTTTGGTATCAACAATATGGAGCTCCGCCACACAACTCACAGATAGTAAGCGACCTACTCCAGGAAACATTTGAATACAGATGAATACCTAAGGGTGGTCCTTCTCGTTGGTAGGCCCGCTCACCAGACTTGACTCCACCAGATGTTAGTATCTGGGCGTGCATTAAAAACAAAGTTTACCAGGAACCACGTACTTCAAAACAAGATACAATATCTAGATTATTAGAGGCCTTTAACGCAATGGACCAAGATTACCTTTCTCGAGCCATGGGTACCATCATTAAAAGAGCCATCAAATGCCTCGAAGTAAACGGTGCAAATTTCGAACATTTATTGTGAAGTGATAACACACAAATCTCTTTGTCCCCTAATATGCTTTACTCTTATGACATTTTGGACGAGACGCTCCGTTCTTAAAATTTTTTTAGTAGTATGGAGAATCAGAGAACAGTAAACCGACCAATAGATGCTCAACGCGTAGGTGCCACGTACAATCTCAGACGTAGACCACATAGGAGCGATCACAGTCAGTAGCGTGCTGACGATGAACCGGGACGGTTCGAAACTGTAGTCCACGCAAACGAATAATAAATCACAAAAAGTACAGCAAACAATTAAAGTATATATATATATATATATATATATATATATATATATATATATATATATATATATATATATATATATATATATATATATATATATATATATATATATCTCTCATATGTTAGAAATTTGAACAAAAATGTTTCGATGAATAGAGTAGGTTCGGTTCTATGTAGTCCATTGTTCGACCTGTTATCTTAAGAATCATGATGCTCTTCTTAGAAGGAATATTTAATAACGACACACAGTATTATTAAAGGAGGTATGGAATTTTCATTACAGGGATTTAAGACTCAACAGCGAGGGGTCTGCCTGTATAATTTCGTAGTGGACGCTGTTTGCAACTGCTTGGCAACCAACATAAACGCTTTCTTTGCGAAACGAAAGTCAGGTCTAAAAACTGCATTGTGGTGAATTGGGTTCTCCAAATTGTACTCGCGGTACTTACTTATACCTACCAAATCTTAATTTTCTAGCTTTATAGAAAATTGAAATTTCTTCAAATAATCGCGAATCAAGACCTCTAAAACCGATCTACAAGGTCCATTTAAATTTAGAGTATTAATTTTAATAATATGCTTTACCAATAGTGTATAATTCTTACGAAAAAACCACGCATTTGCTACGTCTTGATGTTTTATTAAATGCTTAATTAACAATTTGATAATGGAAAGCATATTTGCGAAATTTCGCTAACATAACGCACTTGCTGTCAACAGGCTTTTTTACAGTTTCTGACATTTAATGTCACCTTTTAAATTGATATGGTATTATTCAATAGTTTTAGGTTTTGACCTGTAATTATTCAAATATATGTCTAATCTGGATCATTGAAGAATATTGGCAAATTTTAAAATGTTTGTTTATTCCAAAATGGTTCTAAACAATAACTAACCGGATCTGCATTTATCGCAAAGTAGTACCTAATATGGCAGACGTCAAACAACTTTTACTTATATTAATGTTTTAAACCCAGTTTATCTACTAAACTAAAAACATCATGGTGTTTAAGCCAGCCCTCCTCTGATCTAAAATAAAGGATAGTTAGCAACATCATCAAGATTCAGAGTGGCGCTCATGGATTGTTAGTCCAAACAGTTACCATCAATTTGCAGGGCAGTTGGAGATAGTTTGTGCGGAGGTCTGGTTTTCTCACCTTAGCTATACTGGTCTCTACTGGTAGTGGACCCTGGGATTTACCAACTTTAGATGTCTGAGCTGCTCCGATCAGCACTTTCCACTATAACTTTCCATACTATGCTAGTCTCGCAGTTCAAAGTTCGACCGCAGTTCCCTGGACCAATCAACTAATGAGTGCTCTGTGTCTACACCAAAGATAATTTATTGGAATAGTTCTAGACGACAAATATAGCATGATAAAGGCGATTGTCAATAGAAGTTTTCAGTAATTAAGTAAACATAAGGCTAATTGAATTAGCAATTAAGAAAGCTTTTGCTAGGATATGAGAAATATTCTTACACTTCAGTTAAAGTAAATAACTTCGTTGATTAAAGACATAGTGGTGTTATCAGTGTTCTTATACAGTGCGTTTTAAAACTAAGGCCTAATTTAATTCTCTCTGTTGTTATAAATAGTTTTTAAGAGAAACGGGTCCACACAGATTTTTTAAAATCTCCCCCTTTTAAGTAAAAATACTTCTTTCCACCCCAACACCATTTAAAGGGTAATAACCCTCACAAGAGTGTAAGCAATGAATTTTTTGCGTAATTATTTTAGTAAAGCGAAGGACAACGACGGTGTAAGCAGAAACTTAGGCTTTGTGAAACAAATAACATTTCCTCTACATAACCCGCATTAGTTTCAGAATATTTGTGCCAAAGTCGTCGATTTTGACGTTTTAAATTGCGCATTTGACGTTTTAAGATGCAAAACTATAAAACACGAGATTGTAACCTGTGATGAGCACTGATAAGTACACTTGGAGAAACCCAAATCACCACAACACATCTTTTAAAGAACTAACGATCGTTTCGCTAACAACGTTAGCTTCATCAGAGGATGAACTATTCTAAACTAATTTTTGCTACAACCTGTATTTATATAGATTCTTGGGTAGAAAAACGAAACCGAAAGAGGAGATTTTAAGAATGAAGGCGCATCTTTTTTTGTTGTATTTTTATTGAAAGGATGAGGTTATGGAACTTCCTTTATTCCTCTAGCTGACAGCTTTAAGAGTGCTTATCTAATTCAAAGGCATAAAGAAAATAATGGGCTTGAGATCAGAGGTGCCGCTCTATTTAAGGACGTTTGGTTCCTTATTACTGTAGTAATATAAATACTTTCGTATCAATGAAGCATGGATTGCTGTCTAACATTTTGGATAAGTTTCAAATTATCTTTATCAATGTAGTGGTTATTATCTCATGTATGTTGGGCCACGCATGACTTTTCTATACTGCCGTATCGTAAATGTGCGAGATGTTCACGAAATCTGATACCTATATTTCTTTTGGTCTGCCCGATGTATTTAAGATCACAATCTTTACAACCTATCTCATAGATACCCGACATTTCAGTGGCTTTGTCTTTAGTATTACGTAACAAATTTATTAAATTACTTTTCGTCGAAAAGTCGACTGCAAATCGGCTTTCTTAAAAATACTCTCCAGATCCTTTGTTACACGCAGTACAAAATTAGGCATACAAATTTTTTGTCTATTTTATCTTCCTTGAATGTCGCGCATTCGTCTATCATTTCCTTGTTCTATGTCTATTAATCAATTTTTCCACTAGGCAGTTCGAATATCCGTTATATTTAGCCACGATTTTGATGTATTTTAATTCTATACCATATCTACTTTTACTTAAAGAAAAACTTGTCTATCTATTTACTAAGAAATTTAAAGCAGCCATTTTTTGAGCAAACGGATGATGTGAATAATTTGAAATGTAACGTATGGTTAGTTTCCTCCCTGTAGACATCGAATGATTATTTTTAATAACTAACCGCGTATCACAAAGGATCTGGAGAGTATTTTTAAGAAAGCCGATTCACAGCTGACCTCTTCGACAAAAAGTAATTCAAGAAATTTGTTAGGTAATACTAAAGATAAAGATAAAGCCACTGAAATGTCGGGTATCTATGAGAAGATTGTAAAGATTGTGATCTTAAACAGGTCGGGCAGACAAAAAGAAATATAGGTACCAGATTTCGTGAACACCTCGCACATTTACGATACGGTAGTATAGACAAGTCATGTGTGGTACAACATATATGGAATAATAACCACCAGACTAATAAAGATGAATTGAAACTTATCAAAAATCTTAGACAGCAACCCATGCTTGATTCGTACGAAAGCTTTTACATTACTAGAGCAATAAGGAATCAAATGTCCTTAAATAGAGCGGCACCTCTCATCTCAAGCCCAATATTTTCTTTCTGCCTTTGTTATTAGATAAATACTCTTAAAGCTGTCAGGTAGAGGAATAAAGGAAGTTCGGCAACTTCGTCCGTTCAATAAAGATACAATAGACAAAAGATACGCCTGCGTTCTTAAAATCTCTCCTTGCGGTTTCGTTCTTCTACCTAATAATCTATATAAATAGAGGTTGTAGCAAAAATTAGTTTAGAATAATTCATCCTCACATGAAGAACGTTGCTGGTGAAACGATCGTTAGGTTTTTAAAAGATGTGTTGTGGTGATTTGGGTTTCTCCAAGTGTACCTATTAAAACTATAAATGTTTTAAAGTTATTTTTCTGGCACTTCTTGACCTTTTGCCTCAAGAAAAGTTTATCATTTTCTGTAATATTCAGTAGATCTTGTTAGTCACAGAAAATATTTTGATTTTGTACCATTCTCTGATCACCGGTGGCACCCAAATTTTAATTTGCCTATAACTTTTTTTATTTTAATTTAGAGATCTTACTCTATCTATCTAACTTTAATTTAACTTAGAAATCTACTTTCAGTGAATTTTCGTAGAAAAAATTTACTACTGGAGAGATATAGACTTTTGACTGCAGACTATCCGGGATCAGTTCAAATTTTCATGTTTATATATATAGTAGTACATATAGTTAACGTAAATGATCCCAAATAAATAAATATTATGAATACAATATAAAGGACATAGCATACACTAGAGAAATTAACATCATGCAAGTACTTTTAATTACCAAGCAGCGATGCAACATATCCCGGCTCAGACTCACCACAACACAATATGTCTGTCGACTGAAGCACGCCGTTATAAATGGAGCACAATCTGTAAATCGGTGAGTTAGAGCTGACTCTAGGCGTTTGAAAGAGCAGAGTGCAAGAGCAACAGCTCAGACCAGACGATGTTACTGCGCAGTAAATTATATATCAGAGAGAGAGAGAGAGAGAGAGAAAGAGAGAGAGAGAGAGAGAGCAGAATAAATTCACCTAGCCTACAGAGATTCCAAAGAAAACCTAGACAGTAAGTCGGCCTGTGGTATACCAGTAGCAAGATACACCAGAGCTGCTTTGTATGCACGGAACTTTACAAATCTTCGTTGGACACCTTCAAGGGCGCTTATATGGATGTCATACAGAGGAGACCACACAACACAGGCATACTCCAGATGCGGCCGCACATAGGCACCGAACAAGAGCCTCAGAGTCTCAGCATTATCAAAGGGACAGTAATTGCGAATAAGAGTGGCTTAGATGCCCTAGCAATAGCATATTCATAGTTGTCCACGAACGGGACTTTTGAATTAAAGAAAACACCCAAGGCTTTAAAGGTGGCGGGTCTTTAAAAAGGCTGTCCTTCAATGGAATACGGGAACTAGATTACACGGCGGTTGAGCGTATAAGACCTTACCACCCATTTATTAATGTTCAGTGGGAGGTTCTTAACGGAGTACCATTGTTGAACCCTACGCAAACTACCCTCAAGCACAGAAAAGTCACAGAGACTATCAATCGATGAGAAGATTTTTATATCATCCGCATACAGAAGATGGGGTAAGTCGATGACATATGAAATATCATTGATGAACATATTGAAAAACAAGGGTCCCAGAACACCCGATCTAGTCAAGACCCCCACGTACTGACACCCATGGTAGTAGACAACACTAACTCGATCATGAACAAACTTCAGCGAGTTCGATGAGAAACCCACGTTATCAAGTTTCCTCAAAATAGTATCGTGATTCAGCCTATCAAATGCCCTGGAGAGGTCCAGCTAAATGAAGTACGGCTGCGACGCGTTGTCCATTGCGTCAGATATATATTCTGTTATGCCGATTAAGTTAGTGGTCGTGGAGCGGCGCCTCACGAAGCCATGCTGTGCGTTACTAATCACATTTTTTACTGCAAACGAGATGATCCAATGCACGAAAATCTTGAACACTTTCGCAAAGTTGTCCACTATAGCAATCTGTCTATGGTTCTCAATCAACTTTGAATCACCTCCCTTTGGAACAGGTATTGATTTCGTCTCCTTGCACGTGCTCGGAACCACGTGAGGTCCCGCGTTATATTGAACAGCATAGTCAAGGGCTGAACAAGTATGTGAGCACCATTCCTGACCAGAAAAGCTAGAATTTGGTCAAGGCCTAATGTGTGCTTCGGTTTGATCTAAAGCAAGATCTGTTCCTCCGAAACCCGTTTGATATTCAAGTCAGTCCCATCACTGTAGCAGGAAGGGCACCCCACGAAATTTAATGAAAGTTCGCAGCCATAATGCATTTGCTGTATCCCAAATTTATTTTCTTACAAACACGTATCATATTTCGATGAAAAATGCAAAAATGCAATAGTATAAGGCGTGTTCGATTAAAAAAAAATGTTTCATCAATTAATTATGGGCCACCTTGTGATTGTAAAAATAATTTTATAAGATCACTCAAGACACCCTATAATTAACGTATAAAAATTCTTCTCATCTCTTGTATACTAATATTGAGATTTACCATAGAAATGCGTCACCCTGTATATATGAAAACAGATAAAAACTGAAACTAATCCCGGATATGGGTTCTAGGGGACCTAGTTCGCGCTCATTTGAACAAGTCTTATGAAAATTAAAAAGTGGCCGTCTCCTCATTAGCGAATTTTTCCTACGGAAATTCTCTAAAAATTCTAGACCACTAAACCTTAAACTCTATAACTAAAACTACTGCCAATGCATCAGAAAAAGGGTCTATTAGAAATGAATTTTCTGAAAATATTTTAGTAAAATGAAGGACAATGACGGTTGAAGCTGAAACTTAAGGGTTTGTAAAACACACTTCTTGCTACATTTTCTCTAGATAACCCCCATTTTCTACATGTTCTTTGCCTAAATGTTGCCATTTTGACGTTTCAAATCGCGACTATGACGGCTTACGAGGAAAATCCTAAAATTGTTTTCTTTAAATACCTATAACTTGTGTCTTTTAATTTACAGATCTAAGTTTCGGTACATAGTTTACTTTTTATGACGTAAATCTGCGTGTCCAATTTGGTTGTCATGACTTTGTTATTTCCGGAGATATAAATATTATAAACATATTAACAAATAAAAATTGACACCTACCACGGATATGTCTTCTAGGGGAACTAGTTTTGCGCTGATTTGGAGAAAGTTTTTCAAAAGTCAAAATCCCAATCTCCTTATTGGTGAATTAAAAAAAATCACTAAAAAAGCGTAGTGGCGACTTCCTATATATTTATTTTAAACTCCAACAATTGGTATGTTATTTAAAGTATTTCCTTTTGTCATCCCTTTTTAGTTGCCAGGAATGCTTTTATCGTTAATACTCAGAATCTCTGTAAAACACAATAAATTAAATTCGCGTACGCGTTTTTCATTGCCAAAAAGCATCAGCATTAACAGTGCCGAATCAAAGAGCTCATTCTTCATTCATGTGTATTTTTACTTTCATTGTTGAACTCACGGGGCGTGAGTCATTTATCAGAACTGTGTAGTTAGTCGTAGTGTGCCTTGCTTTGTCTACATAGAGCGCCATCTGGAGACTGCCGTTCTTCCATTGTTCACCAGAAATAACAAAAAGCCTTCTTTGACAAAAAAAGACATCAGTAAGAGCGTCGACGTGCGCGACGTTTTCTCACTTTCCTAATTTATTAAATGCATCCATCTACTATCTTGATTTACGTCTTTAGATGAGAAAGTTTTGTCACTCGCTACGTGTCATTAGCCAGTTGTTTTAAGGAGGTGAATTGGTGATTAAGGCAAACATAAGATTGTCTGTCAGCTAATTTATACCATGTTTTCAACTGAATATATAATTCCTTGTATTCAGATGTATTTTTCATTTTGGTCCTTTTCTCTAGATCTATTTTCTCGGGGGCAACTTTGTTTCATACTTTATAAGCACTATGTATTTAATTTTTTTGTGAATTTTCATAGAAAATTTGCTAATAATATAAATTTCTAAACATATTTTTTATATAGGTGCGAATTAAACCGCCGGAATCTATATCCATATTGTTCCTAAACGTCAAAATGTTTGGGGTTGACATCTTTGGGCGAACTGAATAAAAAGGCTTTTTCTTTCCAAACAAATATTTTATTCCTTGTTAAAGATACTGAAGTATTTCTTAGAAGGTTTCGAGTTGAAAATGCAGAATTTATGCGAGGACTAGTCTCGAATGCAGTTTCAAAATTAAAGGCCTCCTTTTCTCCATTCGGTCCATTCAAGACAGTGGTCTCGTCGTTGAGAGAAACGATTCATAACAACAGTCTTTTTTTGTCAAAGGCAGATAAGGGCCATTGTTTGGTCATTCTGAATAAAACAGATTATTTATCAAAAGTTTATAATTTCCTTAACGAAAATGGTATATCCCTGAGCAGTTACGACCACATGCCTTCATTCGTTTCTAAGTTTAAGAAGGTCTTTGATAGATTCGCTCTGTTAATCTCAGAAAATTATAAGCAGTTATACCCGATGAATCTTTTCATTCCCAGATTGTATGGCCTCCCTAAGATCCACAAAGAGGGTTGCCCTATCCGTCCAGTGGTTTCGTTTATAGGCTGCTTGTCATATAATCTTTCTAAATTCTTGTCGTCCATGTTGATGTCTACCATAGAGTTTCAGTCACCATTTTCCATTAAGAACTCCTCAGAACTTGTTGATCGCTTGAGTAGAGTCCCAATGGGAGAAAATACAGTACTGGTTTCGTTCGACGTGTCCAATCTCTTCACTAGTGTTCCACTTAATCAGACTCTTATATTGTTAAAGGGGCTACTCAATAATTCATTCCTAAGTAGAGATGTTCAAAATGCTCTTCGTTCGTTAGTAAAAGCTTGCTTGTCGCAGAACTGCTTTAAATTCGATAACAAAATCTATATACAAAAAAATGGTCTCCCCATGGGAAATTCCCTTTCACCGCTTTGTGCGGAGATCTTTATGAATTTCTTTGAGAAGGAAATGGTATTCAAGGATTTTAATCCATATGCCAATTTCATTACTTCTTGGACTCGTTATGTAGACGACATTCTAGTGGTTTGGTCTGGAACCATTGAACAGCTCCATCTGTTCCTGAACTGGTTGAACAGCTTACATGTCAACATCAATTTTACAATGAAGCTAGAAGTGGAATTGTCAATCACTTTTTGGACCTCAAGCTACAAAGAACAGGTAACTCAACAGACTTTGATATCTACAGAAAACCCACTCAGACCGACCACCTTATACCGTACAGGTCTTGTCATCATATGTCACACAAGATGGCTTCTATCAGATTCTTGATCGATAGATTGTTTAGAATCCCATTGTCTAGGGAAAATTTCGAAAAAGAGCTAAATCTGACCAAACAGTTAGCTACTAATAATGAATATACACTGAGACTAGTACATAAATTAGTCGGAAAAAAAACCCGCCAGTTGTTAAGGTCAATGAGTTCAAGTCTGCCCCCAGAACAATCAGAGAGACTTTAATATTTTCCGTTTACTTTTTGTGGTTCTATTACCAACACTGTTACAAAAGCACTCAAGAGAGAAAATGTCAGGTTCTCGTTTAAGTCCACAAACATTGTAAAGGGTTTGTTTATTCAGAATAAAGACAGTATTCCAATTCTCAAGAGGTCAGGCGTATATTGTTTGAAGTGTGGTGAACCCGATTGCAAGACAGTCTATATAGGCAGGACAGGGAGAGCATTGAGTTTGAGAATCGCTGAACACCTAAGAAGCAGAAATCAACCCGATAATAACACTTCAATCTTTGGTTGTCATTTAAGGGAGTCATGCCACGCTTTCAGCAAAGAAAATGACGCAAGAATTCTGCATCCTTCCAATTTTGCTATTGAACAGTTTGTCGTTGAAGATATGGAAATTTATAAACATATTAATTGTTCTAACAAAAACGTACTTAACGTTTCCAATACTGACGTCACAAGTTTCTCAACCCTATATAGTCAACTAGCAGATCACCAATTCACACAGCATTCAAGTAGACCATGAGATAACTGTGAGATGGTCTGCTCTGTGGTTTCCGGACCTGTCATTTTGATTTTCATGTCCGTGTATTTTCGAGTCGATCTGTCACTTGTCAGTTGTCGTTTTTCCGTTCTCGGTTTCGAGACCGATCTAATGTCTGGTTATTTTGGTCTACTCCGGACCTGTCATTCGATTTTAGCATCTTTACATTTCCTAGTTGATACGTCACTTCTGTCAGTTGTCACTTGTCATTTCCGTTTTAGGTTTAAAACCGATCTTGCGCCTGTATGTTTTGGTCTGTTCGTGTTCGTCGTCACACGAGATTGTCCGACAATTACAGATCGGGTGGGCATGGTGGCCACTCAGTTGTTTCCCTGCTGAAACCATTGAGCTTGGTGGATAAAATGCTTAACTGGATTGGGTCGAATTGCTTTAGTCTGAGGAATCATTTGTGTACGTAACATTTTACAGTACGCCGCAATGTTAGTGTTTCTTCTATAAAAGAAGTAAAGGACCGACATTTCCATCAAGTAGTCCACACTATATATTAACCTTTTGGTGGTTGTTAAAAATTGTGTGGAACAGTATTCTATATTTAGTACATGGCAACATTGTGTGACCATATGTGAAAAAGTTCGCGACGCAGCATGTGCATTATGGTAGTGAATTTTCATAAGAAATGTACACTATTAAAAAGGTATATTAGTAAAACTAATTCTTCAAATTTAAATGGATCTTGGAGATTGGTTCTAGAGGTCCCAGTAAGCGACTACTTGAAGAAATTTCTATTTTCTATGGAGCTACAAAATTAAAATGGTACAATATGTAAATACTGCAAGTCGCTTTAAAAAATTCTGCTACAAATTTAATTAGTCACAAAAGTTTTTCAGAAAAAGATTAATTATTTATAAACAGAATGTACGTGCCTAATTATCAATATGGCGGGTATTTTTTCATTTCTGAACGTCACACCGTCTGGGATTATCATCATTAAACATTGAATGTAACGGCTTCTCCTCCAGACACCAAAATTTATTTCAGATTTCTCTTACTCCCGACGCGTTTCGACACTCCAAGAGGTCATCCTCAGGGGATAAATCTACAAACATAAACAAGATAGGTCTGTCAGAAAAACATTAGTTTTTCCGGTAGGCAATTGTGCCCGTCAGAGCACAATGATGACAAGGTGATCTTCACAGAAAAGTCAAAGGTCAAAGTCACAAGTCACACAGAAAACATCGACCAACAGTCAAGTTAAAATCTAAAAAACTACAGATACAGTGACAACAGTTAAAAATGTTAAGTTAAACATGCAAACTACGTTAACAAAGCTAAAAGCATCAAGCAACTGAAAAGCACTGAAAGTCACAAAACTGTCAAAATATAATAATTGATATTTTTGAACACTAAATAAACAAGTCTATTGTTGAGGCAAAAAAGCAAAGCCAATGAGTGAAACTGACAGGTTAAACAACACAGCAGGCAGGCAAAGTCAAGCAAGAAACCCAATGAGAACCATAAGGACAAAGAAAACTGTGAAAAAATTAAGTGAAAAAGAAATGAGCCATACTCACTTGAACAATTCTCAAAAAAACTCGAAACTATACAGGAGGGTTTTAACAGGTCACAACTTCATCCATTGTGCCAGAGGCCATGCAATACTACATCTGCATAATGCCAGAAAATTGTCTTCAAGAACAAAAATCAATATAAAAGACCGGCGATTTTTAACAGCCATGATGAAGGGCGGCCATTATGTGAACTTGAAACGAGCAGGGTGCACCGGCGCAGGTGCGAAAGAAGTTTCAGAAGCGAAATGTCAATGACAAAAGAGCAAGGAATGGTAGGGGAGCCATAGAGCAGCCACCTTCAAAACATAATGTTCATGGTCATGTAGAAAACCATAGAGATCAGCAGCACTATTACACCAATTGGCTATAGAATGAAGGAAAGTTAGTTAAATCCGTGTTGGACAAGTTCAAAACATCACTGGCTTGACACTTGGAATGTTTGAAAATCTCAATTTCCTCTAAGACGAATTGTTCTACGCCAAAGCTTGAAGGGTGCAAGATTCTGGCATCTGTATTGATTATTAATTGCTTGGATGGTTTTGTTTTAGTCAACCCAATCGAACTAGTTTTTGCAAACAAAACAACTAAAAAGGTATTTTACATAGGTTTTACTATGGCTCAAGATTGAAGATTATAGCCTAATGGGAAATTGAGTTATCGTATTTGAAATATGTTTACGAAAATTCACTAACACAACATACTTGCTGCACCCAGACCCTCTTCACCGCTTATTAACTGTTGCTGTATACATATTTTTTTAAATGATAAAGTTTTGTAGTCTCTATGTGAGACTGACAAACAGGGCAACCTCAAATTCATTTTTGGAAAAATATTTTGAACAAATGAAATGAGGTACCAATTTAAATATAAATTATAAATCTTGGTTCGTGGCTTCCTCACGGGAGTTCTCCCTCTTCTATATGCCTACAACCACCCTCAATGCATAAGCAATAACAATATAAACAAGTAAATTTTTTTGGGAACAACCCTTAAGAAAGTTGAGGGACCGGCGGTGAATAAGGGTTCTGGGCAAAGTAAACATGATTTTAAGGAAGTATAGCAACAAAATGGGTAAAAGTTAGCTTATAGAGGTCCAGCTAAGCTATGTTTTTTAAACTTTCCGCTCACATTTCCTTTTTATCTTCTTCCCCGCCCAGCACCCGTATTCACTCCTGGTCCTGTAACTTTCTTAGGGGCCGTTTGCAAGAAATTTGTCTTGTGGTATGTGCATCCAGAAAGGGTTCTAAGCATGTTTCTGAATTTTTTTTCTAAAAATCGCCCGTATCCGAAAGGAATGTACCTGCTCAGTTATAAACGTGGCAGGTATTTTTTCTTATTAATCGCTTGGTTGATCCATTTCTAGTCAACACAATAGAACCAGTTTCTGCAAGTCAAAATTATGTATCAAAACTGAAGATTCTAGTTTAATGGGAAATTGAGTTATCACTATTTGATATACTGTTACAACAATTTGCTACCATAACGCACTTGCTACACCTAAACTTTGTTTAACACTTATTTACTATTACTGTATCCATTCTTTTTGAAAATGAAATAAATATAAACGGTAAAAAATTTTGAAATTATAATTTTAATAATTTACACTGTACATCTGATTATATATGTAATTTAAACTGCTTTATGATATTATGTAGCTTTATTTACTTTAAATGTTCCATAAAGAGTAAAATATAAGAGTAAAGAAACCATAAGTACCTAGGTACCCTAGGTATTATACTCATATTAGTTTGAGGTAGGCATATTTCTTCTTGAAATAATTTTGTTTCGGTACCTACCTACATGCATTGATTAAGAACCCGAATCTGATGTACACAACCACTTTCTTATTTGTTTGATTGGATGTTAGAATCATAATATACTACTGCCACAGTCGACGCCCAAAGGCATTTGTTAATGTTATCTTAAAATTAAAAGTTGGGTTATTATTTACCTACTATTTGTATTAACCGTTGAATATAGGTAGTTGTCTTACATTCTGAAATTCTAATGTATTAGCCGGGTCGAATTCGAGGTTATGCGCAGAACGTACACGTTTCTCTCATAACTCCTGTAAGCTAACAGATGACAGATAGTGGTGTTGTCAGATTCAAGTAGAGGTATGGTGATGGCTTTTAAATACCGTGAAAATAGGAAGCTTGCATCATGTGAGATGGATGTCAAAGGCGATTTACTGCCAAAAAATATTCTTGTTTCGATGTGACGAATTTCAACTTACAGATGAAGAGAGACGTGGTATATCTGATGTTTGCATCTTTATTACTACGACATGTTGTAGCTTGGTTCAGTGCACCCCTTGCTATTTAAGCACCTAGTCAGGATCTTATATTTTTCAACAAACTTTTTTGAGTATAGGATGGTCAATCCCAAAATATCTTATGCAGCAGTGGATAAACTTAAGAACCATTTATGGTATTTAAATCCTCAAGCAGCTGCTTTTTCATTTTTTGACCTAAAATTCTCAGTTGAAACCAAAATCAGGATGATTAAAGCATTAAATCAGGAAAATGAAGCCGATAACGAGACTATTAAACGTCTAAGAAGGGAAGATGTCGGTGAATTTACACAAAAAAGAATTGAGCAATTCATTTCCGCCGAAACTAAGAATTTTTTTACAATATTTAACTTAGATCAAAATTTTCCTCCAACAGATCCCTAAACTTGGTCTGAAAATGATAGTTTAAAAAAATGTTTAAGTCTTGTATGAAAGATAAAGGTTGTAAATGACGTAGCAGAGAGGGGTGTAAAGTTAATAACAGTTTACAACAAATCATTGAGTAAAAAGGAAGATCAAAAACAGTATATTTTACAGGTTGTCACCGATTATCGTCGACAGTTTCCTGACAGTAAGAAAGACACATTACTTCAGCAATTATAGTCGATTCTAAGCATGTTTACAAACATAATATATTGTTGCGTTTTCTCCGGGTTCTGGATAAGTGAGACTTTAAATTTTAATAAAACAACTTTATTTACACTCTAAATATGGATACAATAAAATTTCTAGAATATCTCTCTCACAAAACACTTAATTTACTGTCTACAATTACTAATCTGCACACAAGTCTCTACACTGGTACTACAGTAGCTACTCTCTTAACACTTTACACTGCTTCTTCAAGTCACTACCACATTCTCTTACTGAACTCAACTGAACTGTGTTGGCTTGCTTTCGCGTTTATATACTCGCCGTACCTTCCACCACTTTCTGGAGCGTTCCATTCCAGAATTTTCCAGGACCTTCTTTTACTAGAAGGTTCTGTGAATACAGATCGGTCCCGTGTGTATACAGGGGGATGTATATACAGGTGATCCAAATGTGGTGATCACGCCTATGTTACACAAGAGGTGTTTCTCGTAATATAAGATCTCTCTGCGTATACAGGGTGTAAGGGTTCTCTGAGCATACAGGGTGTATATACAGGGTGTTCGAAATGTGCAGACCTCAGTTATCCGTTCCGACGGGGTACAAGTTGGTAACTTCGTTATTTCTGGTCCTAGAGGGTTGAGACTTCGCCTGAGGGGGGTCATCCCAGGCACCCCCAGGGGGGTGGGGAGGCGGTGTTGCCAGACTGTGCAAAAATTCCCAGATGTTGGGGAAATTCTGGAGATGTGGCAACACCGCACCTACGTCTATTGAAGTGCTTTGTAACAATATAATTTTTCTTTATAAATGTTTTCTTTCCCATTAGAAACCTAAATCCAATTTGGTAAATTTTCATTCTACAAAGTTATGGGGCCTTGGGGCACGTTTTCCAGTTATCCGATCGAGCTCAAATTTTGTAGGGGTCATTTTTTAACTAAACGTAACTGTTATGGGGGGTATCGCTGACAAAATTTGATGCATCCTGTGATTCTCTACAATTTTTGTAATTACATTTTTTTGTATTGTGAATAATAACATTAATATCGAGCTTTACCGCAGAAATGAGCCACTTTATATATATATATATATATATATATATATATATATATATATATATATATATATATATATATATATATATATACATTTGTGTGTGTGTGTGTAAATAAACACAGTAAATAAATATACTAGCGACTTCCTGGATGTTTATTTTCAACTTCAAATGTTTCAACACTTCTCACAATAATCCACCCCAAAGTGCATTAGATTTAAGTCAAGTAGTCTCCATTAATATCATTTAATAGAGTGGAGTATCCATGGACAAATAGCCCCGCAAAGACCGGACCGTTATACATCATACACCTTGATTATTATTCAGCTAGCGAATGTCCTGCGGCTCGGCTTGTTACTAACACCGTACCCTGATCCTGATTGGGGGCTCGGACCTCCTCCACTCTTTCACTTCCCCATACCGCCCCCGTTACAGTGTCCAGAGAACTGGCCCTGTCCAACACTGCGACTCCGGGCGGAACGCTTGCTGACTGTTAATGCTAACTGTAGCACCTAATCTCCTTAACTCTTATTGTATTCAGCACGTTTCACGACAAGTAAATTCTTGGAGATCTAACTTCATTACAGAGGTATTCAGTGATAAACCGCTTTGTTATTCTGTGCTGACAAGCGTCAATGTTATTATCCATCTCTGTCTGGGTCATACTTTTACAGTCTGGGGCTCAGGCAAAGGTCTGGCTCTTTTGAAAAAGCACTGTTATAATTAATTTATGAATAACTTATTAGAAAAATACAGGCATTACCCAGGATCGAATAATAATAAATTAAGGGTTCTGGCTTAGAAGTATATTATACTATACAGGATGTCCAGAAATGATGAGTAAAAAAAATTTATGCCGCAAGTTGCTATAATATTTTTTTCAAAAACTACTTAAAATAGCGGAGTTACAGGCTCCGTAGATAATGATAGGGGAAAGAGGGTAAGATGACGATAGTAAGTTCAAATATTTTTTTCTTCGTGTGGTCTTACCCAAACGCTCTGTTTTCTATTTTAGAAAAACTTTTATTGTTTTTGCTCCAACTAGTATTTATGCTGTTGAAGTATTCGAAAAAACTACTAAGTTATTTTCATTTTTATAGCTTGATGTCAAATTCGTCATCTTACCCGCACATGCGGGTAAGATGACTTTACTATACGGGTAAGATGACGAAGGGTGATAAATAACAGAAAAAGAATACTGTCTAAGAAAAAGTTTAATTTACGTCACAGAAATCACAAATATACGCTTTGCGCTTTACTTCTGCCAAAGTGAGCCCAGTACACGCAGCATGAGCCCACTTCGGACAGAGGGAGCAAGCATACCAAAGCTCTTTTCCTCCCGCATCATTACAAATCAAGAAAATGTCTTCTTGATCTTTTGTGAAATCATTATCATCATCTTCTTCCATATAACTAATCGATATGGACGAGTCAGATGATTCTCCATTATCATCAAATACTACTTTTTTGACTTTCTGCTTCCGCTTTCCTTCAACTTCCTTCTCTTTCTGCCTCTCAGCTTTTTTTCTCATATTATCTTCTCTGCGCTTTCGACTTTCTGCTCTTTTCTTTTCTTTGTTTACTTTGTCTGTTTCTTTGTCTTCTAAAGCTTTTTTGACTGGTGAGCTGGTTATGTGCAATGATGGTAGCTTCTCCCTTTTTCGTTTTTCCTTGTATACATCTACAGGCAAGGTGGGTAAACCTAGGAATGGTTTTTGGGCGGGATGTTCCAGCTACTGCAATATCTACTGCATTTACGGAGTCACCGGTTGATGGTCCTGCTACTCCAGGGTCTACAGTTGGTGAGAAAATGATGTGTTGGAATGATTCTGCTACTTTAATTTCCTCCGGAGTCCCTAAAGAGGAACTATTGTCATAAGAGCGTTCTTCTCTGTCCACGTTCAACAGGTTCAATGGCATTTCTGTTGTCATTGAAGGTTCAAAATCATATTCACTAAATATTTGTGAATTGAATGGAACTGTGCCAGTTGCTCTGAAACCTTGTACAGCATTGTTGATTGTAGCAACTTTACTGTAGGCTACATTAAATAAGCCTGCTACATCTTTAATGGTGATGACTTGTCCTGGGTGCTGTACCAAGTATTCATTACAAGCTCGACTGTAAGCTGGTTTGAAGAGGCCATAAAAAGCGACGTCTAAGGGCTGCATGCGGTGACTTGTGTGAGGAGGAAAACCTAGTACTGTACTATGATTTTCTCTACATATATTGACCGCTTGAAGAGTAACGTGGGACGAGTGGTTGTCCATTAACAGAAGAATGGGATTCTTTTTAGAAGGTCTGACATTTTTTACAAAATGTTTTAACCATTCGATAAAAGTCTCCGCGTTCATCCACCCTGACTGATTACATACAGCTGAAGAGCCCGCCCGGTGGTGCATGGCTCAAAAGATGCTGCTGCATCCGTACCCTTGGGAAAATAAAAAAGGGGGGACGTAATGACCCACACCACTGAAGCAGCATGCCACACTGACGTTGGTACCCTTTTCAGCAGAAGATATTTTTATAACTCGACGACTTTCAGTTGGACTCAAAACGTTGGGTGTCTTGGTAGAGACATCAGGGTTTGGTCTCATCCACATTGAAAATTTGATGAGGTTGGTAATCTTTACTTGCCAATATTTCTTGGAAAAGATTAAAAAATGTTTCCACATTTGTTCTATTGAAAGCAGCTAACCTGCCTGCCGATGTGGCTTCCGATTTTCTTAGAGAAAACTGGAACTTTGTCATAAATGACTTAATGAAATCTTTTCTAGTTTTCTTCGTTTCCTGACTGAAGCGGGGCGGAATGTTCAGGGTTTCGGCGAGATCAAAAACTATTTTTGAAAACTCTTCTCTCGTTAAGCCAAAGGCTCTTCTGTTCACATCCTCCACATATTGTTGCTACATACAGCTTTTCCAGCTGCTCATTGGTGAATGTTCACCTGAATCGTCCACCACTAATTGGAAGAGTCTAGAAAGAAAATAAATTCTAAAAAGATCGCATCTCATTCATGATTTTGCAATCTTCAGTGTGACATTACTCCTTTGGATTGTATTCAATATCATATGTGCATACTTAGGTACATCTACTCACCTCCTCAGAATATTTTTTGGCATAACGCCGAAATGTAGCTTCGGGCAGGTTAAATTATTTTGATGTAGCATTCACGGCCGCACCTCTTTTCACCTCCTTCACAGCTTCGCCCATTGCTTCTTTAGGCCAGCTCTGCCTATTTGTCCTTCTTTGATAAGTTTTACCCATGATAATTACTGAAAATTAAACACAAAATATTAATTTGAACTATTTATAAACAGGGTGGCTAAGATGACGAACTCGTCATCTTAGCCGCCTAGCGATTTCGTCATCTTACCCGAAATGGCACATTCTTTTCTAAATTAAAATATATAGATGAAATGATTTTTCAAGTGAGCTCTATGAGCTCTAGCATAACTATAACATAAATTTGAGATAATACTTACTTTTAGATGAACACACTTGATTAGAAAAGCCAAAAAGCTTATTTTATCTAGCACCAATATTACAATGGCACATATACAATAGATGTAACACGCCACCACGCTACCAAAATACGACAGGTTACATTTGGTTCTAGTTTGTGAGGTAAGGGGCGCTGTCATTATACCAAACAAATTGTCTAAGTAGTGCCATCTATCAATATTTTCTAAAAATTGACGATTCGTCATCTTACCCGCTTCGCCGTCTTACCGTATATATTTTTTGTTTGAATATTAAGAAGGACAAAAAATCTACAAACACGTGGTTTGATTAGCTTCAAAATGAGGTGTCACTCAATATCCATTTTCCGTTAAAAATTTAAGGGGTGAAACTCTAGAGAAAGGAACTGACAGAGTTAAAAATATTGACAAAACGAATAAAAATTTACGTGTGTCAGCGAGTTTTTTTATATAACAGAAAATATGAAAAATCGGGCCTGTTTCGTTTTCTGTGAGATACACAGAGATGCAGTAACGAAACAACAGTTTTTGTAGCAAAATTTTTGTATGAAAACAATTTTTTTTAAAATAAATATATAGACTTTCACCGTGAATTCAATTTTTACTTTCTAGCGCATGTTTTTATTTATAAAATTTAAATCACCTTAACTCGCATAAACTGGCCCCACGTTGCTGGCTGCCAAATCTATGAAATATAATTAAATCTAATTTTGCTCACGGCCTTCGTTGGTTTACATCTCTGACAATTACAGACGCATTCTATTGACGATTAATTTGTAAATCATAGATTTTAACGTTACATATTTACATTTTGTAATATAATCTTGAGACCTCCCAAAGATATATATATATATATATATATATATATATATATATAATATTATATATATATATATATATATATATATATATATATATATATATATATATATATAATATAAATATATATATATATATATATATATATATATATATATAATATAATAATATATATATATATATATATATATATATATATATATATCTTTGGGAGGTCTCAAGATTATATTACAAAATGTAAATATGTAACGTTAAAATCTATGATTTACAAATTAATCGTCAATAGAATGCGTCTGTAATTGTCAGAGATGTAAACCAACGAAGGCCGTGAGCAAAATTAGATTTAATTATATTTCATAGATTTGGCAGCCAGCAACGTGGGGCCAGTTTATGCGAGTTAAGGTGATTTAAATTTTATAAATAAAAACATGCGCTAGAAAGTAAAAATCGAATTCACGGTGAAAGTTTATATATTTATTTAAAAAAAAATTGTTTTCATACAAAAATTTTGCTACAAAAACTGTTGTTTCGTTACTGCATCTCTGTGTATCTCAGCATTACTGTCTACAGGGTGGTGACTAAGTTTGGAATAGTAGGAATATCTGTATGCAAGTGAATTTAAAAGAAACACGCTCGGATATTTCAATTTTTGTTTTTGATTCTGCATTTTTTAACCAATACTAGTATATACAGAGTGCTGCCTAAATGAAATATCCCGTCGACGTCACCTTTTGGAAATTGTAAATATATTTCATCTATGAAGTCCTATACGTACCTTAAACTGTTTACGAATTATTGGCAATTGAAAATTAGACATTTTAAATGAAAATAAAAATAAATATCGGATTGTCCGTGGAAGAACAAGAAAAATCTAAGGAAAAAGAAGTGGGTCTAAACACAATTTTACAAGCATTAGTTAATATGCAAGACAACATGACAAAGTAATTAGATGAATCAGAACAGAACATGAAAGATAACAACAAAATTATGCATGAAAGCCTCCCAGAAAAGATAGATGAAAGCAAGTCCGAAATAAATCAGATGGTAGAGAAGAAATTCGAATACACAGAAAGATGGATGGATATACTTAATACAAATTTAGCAACGCTTAACGAATATAGACATCATAGAAAATAATCTGACAAGAAATATACATGAAAGATACCAGGAAGTCAAAGAAAACATCGAACAAGTGGATAACAATTTTGAAAATTTGAAGAAAGAAGATCGTCAAGAAAACAGAGCTGGTTAACATATGTGAAGGAAAATCACACCAAATTTCTGAGGTGGTCGAAAAGGTCCAATACAGATTAATAAACAAAACAGAAAAACTACACCTGTGGAAAAGAGAACTCAGGTTCCAAATTATTTTGAACTAGGCCGTGGAAAACTAAATATACAAAATTCATTAAGTACGGATATAGAGTGAAATTATTACAATAGTATAGTATAGTATGGTATGGTATGGTATGGTATGGTATGGTATGGTATGGTATGGTATGGTATGATATGGTATGGTATGGTATCGTATGGTATCGTATGGTATGGTATGGTATGGTATGGTATGGTATGGTATGGTATGGTATGGTATGGTATGGTATGGTATGGTATGGTGTAGTACAGTTTAGAAGTACAGAAGCTGCTTCTGCTTGCGTTTTTAATATACTATGATAGTGTAGTATAGTATAGTATGGTATGGTATGGTATGGTATGGTGTAGTACAGTTTAGAAGTACAGAAGCTGCTTCTGCTTGCGTTTTTAATATACTATGATATTGTAGTATAGTATAGTGTGGTGTGGTGTGGTGTGGTATGGTGTGGTATGGTGTGGTGTGGTTTGGTGTGGTTTGGTGTGGTTTGGTGTGGTTTGGTGTGGTTTGGTGTGGTTTGGTGTGGTATGGTGTGGTATAGTGTGGTATGGTCTAGTATAGTATAGTATAGTATAGTATAGTATAGTATAGTATAGTATAGTATAGTATAGTATAGTATAGTATAGTATAGTATAGTATGGTATGGTATGGTATGGTATGGTATGGTATGGTATGGTATGGTATGGTATGGTATGGTATGGTATGGTATGGTATGGTATGGTATGGTATGGTATGGTATGGTATGGTATGGTATGGTATGGTATGGTATGGTATGGTATGGTATGGTATGGTATGGTATGGTATGGTATGGTATGGTATGGTATGGTATGGTATGGTATGGTATGGTATGGTATGGTATGGTATGGTATGGTATGGTATGGTATGGTATGGTATGGTATGGTATGGTATGGTATGGTATGGTATGGTATGGTATGGTATGGTATGGTATGGTATGGTATGGTATGGTATGGTATGGTATGGTATGGTATGGTATGGTATGGTATGGTATGGTATGGTATGGTATGGTATGGTATAGTATAGTATAGTATAGTATAGTATAGTATAGTATAGTATAGTATAGTATAGTATAGTATAGTATAGTATAGTATAGTATAGTATAGTATAGTATAGTATAGTATATTTATAAATACATAATTTCACAATATGTTTTAGAAATAAGCTTAATGCTAGTGCCTGCAATAAACACAATTGTGATTGCCGACTTTCCTAAACAGAACTGCCCAATCTTCTTTCTGTCACACCTACAATTTCACTAGCGTGAACCATTTTACCTACACTATTTGCCTTCTTGAACATTTTGCTTTCATTTTACGATAATTTATAGTATTAAAAACAAAAATTCTTCCAAAATATTAATATAAATTACAACAATACAGTGAACGGCAAAATTATGGAATAAATTCATTACAATTTGAGCGATTTGGGTTTAAACTAAATGCTCGAACAGGTTAACTCTAGTTTTCAAAAATACATATTTTTGCATAAAGTTTACGTTTCTCACCCCTGCCTTTCAAATATGACATCATCGACAACCCCTTCTTTATTTTGACAGATCATTTAATTATCTACACGGTACCAGCAAAATTTGGATACCTAAGATTGTTAAGGTTACGAATGAAAGTAATTAAAAGAGCGGCATTTTAAAATATTTTCCCTGTACACCTTTTATTTCTAATGCTATCACTGTAATGTTTATTATGCAATTTGGTAAATGTTTATGCTTATGTTTAAGTTGATGATCTTAACAATTAAACAGCTTTCAAATTACACTAATAGCCAACTTTCACATCCAATTTAACGAGGCCTTTGCAATAAGCGTTACCAATAAGAGCTAACAATACTTTTTAAAAAATGTGCTACGCATTAAAACATGACCGCTCTAATGTTTATCTAATTAACATTCAATACACCTATCAGTCGCGTTGACAACCCTGTCTTCATTTGTTGGCCCCTAAAGGTTCGTGTACACGGCAGGTTTGTTTGGATGACCACTCGACAAGCCACCCTCACACAGGACGCTTTGACGTTCAGTACAAGAGGAGGGCATGCATACCACATTCACACCCCATCTGTAATTTGAATAGTATGTCTGCTTTGTGCTCTCTGTCTTTCTATCTCTCCCTCTTTGGTCATTGTTTGTAACTGTACGATTTATGGTAGACTATCTATATTGGCTTCTTTTGGATGTCTTACTAATTCGATAAAATACAAATAATATATGTTGCTGATTCATTAATAGTTGTTGCCCTTACCTAGTAAAACCGTTATATACTAAAGACAGATTTAGATTCAAATTTACGATGCCGTAAAACGTTAAAATCGGTTACAGAGAAGAAAACAAAAACACTTGTGAATCCAGAGAAGTAGTCTCTTAATTTGTATTTAGTGTGTTGTTGATGTTGGCGGTGTTCTGGGATGGTTTTAAATGCAATTCATCAACCACTGATATTTACATAATTTTATACAGTTATACGATTTTGTGTTTTAGCGAATTTTCATCAAGGAAATTTCGCTTATAGAGAGGTAACTACTTTCGAATTTTAGAAATATTTTTTATCTGATGTCAGTTTTAAACTGTATATGTTTATACGAGTATATATATATATATATATATATATATATATATATATATATATATATATATATATATATATATATATATATATATATATATATATAATCAATAGTCAATAATTTATTTTGCCTTAAATCAACTTACAAATGGTTGAGCACGTCAATTATTAAAATAAAAACAAAACTATGCAAACAAATGTAAAAAACAAACTAGAAAACATTTCAAACAAACACAATAAAATTTTCCTTCGTCTCAGCTCTATGCTCCACGGGTATCAGACAAATACTTCGCAATGGAGTAATAGCAATTATTAGTTAGGTACGATTTCAGCGAAGCTTTAAATTCATTCACATTTTAAACTGTTTTGATAGTTTCCGACAGCCTGTTATATAGATCCACCCCCGCAAAAAAAGAGACTTTCTATACATCATTCTACAGAACTGCCTATTTCTAAACAGATTCCCGTGGCCAGTGGACTAAGAGTGCATCTCAGATTGCCTTGTTGGCCCACCTTTGACACCATGAATATAATTTAACAGTTTATATAGGTAAACGCATGTTAGTGTCCTTAGTTTTGCGTCCCGGAAAAGCGCCCCACAGGGTTGTGTTACTTTCATACCAAAAATCATTCTTATTCTTTTTTTGCAGCATAAAAACTCTTTCCACCTCGACTGACTGTCCCCAAGCAACAATGTTATAAGATATCAAGGAATAAACTTCCGAGTTGTAGACAGTCATCAGAGCTTTGGTGTCAAGGAACTCTGCTAATCGAAATATTAGGAAATGGGTCTGATTAAGCCTACCGCATACAACCTCAATATGTTCTTTCCATGAAAGATGTTGGTCAACAGTTACCCCTAATACTCTCACGCTTGTGGCCTGAGACACTGCAATGCCCCGAAAATCAAGGTTAATTCCCTGCTTTTGCTGGGCTCTAAATTGAAGAAATACGGTTTTCTAGTAATTTATAAGGAGCTGGTTGCCCTCACATGACTTACCGAACCCATCATGTAACAAGTTAACTTTCCGGCCAACTTCGTGTGCATTCGACCCCGACACAACCACTGTCCTATCGTCCGCGTACATGAACAACCTCCCCTCCCCAATATGTTCAGGGAGATCATTTACATACAAGACAAACAACAACGGGCCCAAAACACTTCCTTGCAGAATGCCAAGTTATACATCAAAAGGTCGTGATTGCACCCCATCTACCGATACTACCATTTGTCTGTTTAGTAGAAACGAGAGCAGCCAGTCGCAAATAGGGCCCCGAACACCCAGATACTACAGCTTTTTACAAGCCGTTGCGGGTTTAGCGTATCAAACGCCCTAGAGAGATCAAACATAAAAGCCACCATGCGCTGACCCCTGTCGAGTGCGTCGTATATGTATTGCACCATGTCAATAACAGCCGTTTCCGTTGATAGTCCAGGCCTGAAACCGTGCTGCCACTTCGATAGTAGTCTCTGAGCTCCCAAGAAGTTCTCCAATCGTACATCCATCCCGTTTTTATTATTTTAGAAAATACACTAAGTATTAGAGTTGCATGTAATTGAAAATATCTTGTTTGTTTCCTTTTTTTGCAGATGGAATTACCTTGGCTTGTTTTAGCTGACTTGGGAACTCACCGGCAACAAGTGACAAGTTCATTATATGGCAGATGCAGCCGGCTACTGTTTCTGGATATCGCTTTATTACCGAGATGAGAACTTCGTCAATACCAGACGATTTTAGTGAATTTTCTTTAAAAAAATTTCTTCACATGACCGCGAACTAGGCCCCTTAGAACCCATATCCAAGGTCAGTTTCAATTTTTTTATATATATATATATATATATATATATATATATATATATATATATATATATATATATATATATATCTGTGTGTGTGTGTGTGTGTGCGTGTGTGTGTATCACACCAATAATTCAAACAATAATAATCCGATTTTGATCAAATTCAGCACATACCTTCCTTTTGTAAGTGGCTTGGATAAGTTCGTTAGTCAGGAAAATCGGCCCAGGTTTTCACGGAAAATTGTCTGTTTTCTTTCGAAAAAAATTGTATTTCTCAGGAAATACCAAAGTAAGGGCAACCAAATTTAGTAATCTGGTTTCTGTCATAAAGTGTATCATGTGTACCAAAATTCAGATCTCTACTTTAAAGCCAAAAAAGTTAGAGGTTAATTAATTTTTAATTAATTAAATCTGATTCAAAAAAACTAAAAGGTCAAAATTGATTGAGTACGAATGGGAGTAAAAAATACAACAAGAAATGACTAACAAGCTCCTAGATATGTGTTTAAGTCGTTATTTTCCTTGATTTCGTTAAAATATAAGCAAAAAAGTCATTGTAAATCAAAATGGTTTTGTGTATATTGTAACACTTTGAATAATGTACCTCGATCATGCGAGATACCGCTAATAAACATGTCGAGGTAGCTCAGGGGCCTGAGTCTCTGCACATCGTGAAATCGATTCCTGCATGACGAGTTCGAATCCTAGTTGGTGACTTTACTTTTTTCAATTTTTTTAATGACATTTCACTTTACCTTTATCTAATCAGATTGCTGTTATTCGGATGAATTTTTTAGCGAGTTTTTGTATAAAAAGCATATCTAGTTGCTTGTTCTTGCCCTAACTTAGTGAAACCGTTCCATATGTAATACAGTTGTAGACTTTTCCCGTGGCTTCACAAGTGCTTGTTTTAGTGAATTCGATCCCGACTTTTGAATTTAGAAATAATTTCTTCAAATGAGCGCGAACTAGGCGCGCTCTACTATAACTATATATATATATATATATATATATATATATATATATATATCTATATATATATATATATATATATATATATATATATATATATATATATATATATATATATATATATATATATATATATATATATATATATAGGGTGAACAATTTACCAAAATTTACGTCTGTAAGTTTAAAGACAAAAAAGTTAGAGGCATTTAAAGAAAAAAAATTGGGGTTTTCCTCAAAACGTCAAAAGTCGCGATTTGAAACGTCAAAATTAGCAACAGTTAGGTAAGGAACCTGACAGAAATACGGATTATGTAAAGAGTGTTCTGCAGATCCTTAAGTTTCAGCTTCAACCATCATTGGCCTTCATTTTAATAAAATATTTCCAGAAAATTAATTTGAAATAGACACTTTCTCTGATGCTTTGGATGTAGTTTCAGTTAAATTTATGGTTTAACGGTCTACAATTTTTAGCAAATTTTTATAGAAAAAATTCGTTAATGAGGAGACCGTGGCCTTTGAATTCTAAAATGATTTCTTTAAATGAGCGCAAACTAGGCCCCCTAGAATCCATATCCGGGTTTACTTTCTGTTTACATATATACAGTGTGATGCGTTTCTACGGTAAAGCTCAATATAATTGTTATTATGCAAGATACGAGAAAAAATTGTATACGTTACCTATAGAGTGTTTTGAGCCGCATCTTATAAAATTATTTTGACAACCACAGGATGGCCCATAAGTCGTTGGTGATACCTACTTTTTTTGAACATTCCTTATTGCATTTTTGCATTTTTCATCGAAATATGATGCATGTTTGTAAAAAAATCGAGACGCAGTAAGTGCGCTTTAGTAGCGAATTTTCATTAAACGCTTCAAAATTCAATAACGCAATTTGCTATTAACCTAAGGTTCGTCAGCTAGGAAACGAGTTTTCTCGGAAATGTTTTAAGTTTATTTTCGGAAAATTTGTGTACATTTTCAAACAAGTTATGTTGGTAAAATATGGTACATTGTTCCTACTATATAGGTTATACCGGTGACCAAATTAATTCCTGCTTCCATTAAAGAGTTATAACCAGATCATCAGCCCGACGCCGGACACGCCACTGGAAACCCAATCTCTAGATGAAGCCGGAAGCGCATGAGCTGCCGCCGGTAAAACAGGTGGAAGTAAGAAGTCAGCTGTGAGAGGTTCGGCAAACTCAAGATGTCGAAAAGACGTTATTCATATATTGAAAAATGTTCTGTTTCCTTTCCATGTCCTATTCAGAAGTATTAATTAGTTTCGTTATTTTCCCGTATTGAAATGTTAAGTTTAGTGTTAATAAAAATCACAATAATAATACACCGATTTCATTAACTACCACGGCATACCAGAACCCACGTGTGACAAAACCATCGTCACATAATAAATTGTCGCCCAATGTGACGCCGTAGTTAAAAAACAGTGTTATTACGTGATTTTGAGTAAATGCTATCATTCCTTGAGGATGCTGTGATGTATTTTCACCTTGTTTGGTGCTGGAAAAGTATTAACGCGAAAACAACCTAACCTGTGTTGATGTATCGCGCGCGGTTTTTAGTTTTAACGAACTACAGATAGAAGGTTCGAGAATTTAACACCCAATAAGTGACTCTTGTTTAGTTTTGAGCGATAAAGTGAAACTTTCAGGAATGATTCCTGCTGACAGCTGAATACACTGCAAAATGATGTAAGTACGTTCCAATTTGAACATTAAATGACTACTGTATTTCTTGTCGTGTAGAAACGCGTTTAATGCACTTGGTACGTGCAGAACTGCAATTATTTAATTATTTGTGTTGTAAAATTGAGACACCGGACTTTTATGCAAAATTGAAATTTGATCATTAATTATTTGATTTGTGTTATTGTAAAATTGAGACACCGGACATTTATGCAAGATTAGATATTTGATCAGACTGCTTAAGTATATTTATTTGTGTTGTTTATATGACATTAACTGAACTCCAAAATCGTTCAAAACGGAGCGAATTTGTGCTTGTATTCCATATAATTTACGTTCTAGGACTTGTATTTGTAACATTGAAATGCCTGATCCGGATTTAAATGTTTCTCAGGGTAATGAACCCCCAATTTCGTCGCGTTCTTCCCCTGCCTTATCTCAAAGCTCATCTACGAATATTGTGATGACTGCAGAACAGTTCCAAGCCCTCATGGAGAATATGAAAAATATTTTTACAGCAAGTACTGGTACTTCAGCGTCAGCTGCAACTGAAAATAATTTTTCTAAATGTTCTTCTCGCTTTTCTGGTGAAAATGAAGACGTGAATGCTTTTATTGATGCAGTTACCATATATAAGGACTGCCTGAAAATTACTGATGCAAATGCCTTGAAGGGTTTGCCTATGTTGCTACAAGGATGTGCTGCGACTTGGTATCAAGGAGTTAAGTCAACTCTTCACACCTGGACAGAAGCAATCGCCGCTTTAAGACACAATTTTGGATACAGAAAACCTGCTTATCAAATTTTTAAAGAAGTTTTCAGCAAAGATCAACCAGAAGATATGTCGACAGATATTTTTGTTAGTTCAATTAGAGCTTTGTTGTCTCAGTTACCTGCAGAGCCAGAACTGCATGAAACACATCAACTCGATATGGTCTATGGATTGTTGCGTCTGGATGTTAGGAAGAATGTACAGCGTGATTCAATTAAAACGTTCGATGAACTGCTGGTGAAAGCTCGCGCCGTGGAAGAACTCTTAAGAGAGGAGAAATTGGAGAAGCCTAAGGCTGCTGCTTCGAGTTCACAGCCGAAAATTCAGAAGTTTCGCCCAAAATGTAGTTACTGCGAAAACTTCGGACATGTAATTCAGGACTGTCGCAAGAAAAAGGCAAGTGAATCTAAGCCCAACACAGCTCCACTTCACAAGGAGAGTGCCAAAACTGGACTCGTTTGCTTCGGATGCGGAAACCCAGGATATATTCGCAGTCGATGCCCAAACTGTAAAGTAGGACCAAATGCTGGTTCAGGGAACTCCAGAAATTCTGCGAGTGATCTCCCTGCGTCAATGATCGAGTTCCTGTTTGCGGAAACGAGGAAGATTATTGAGGAAGTCTCAAGACCGATGCTGAAGGTTGGTGTACTCGGACTCATAGGTCTTGCCCATGTGGACACTGGTGCCAGAATGAGTATCGCTGGCCATCGTCTCATAGAAAGAGTTTTTTCTCTGAATTATCCATATTCTAGAGCTACTCATAATATGGTTTTAGCTGATGGTAAGGTAAGAAAGGTTGAAGCCATTACCTTCACCACTGTGATCCAGCTTCAAGGTCGCACAATACGTCACACTTTTATTGGAGTGCCAGATCATACGCAAAGCAAGACATTGCTGGGAATTGACTTCATACACGTTGCCAAAATGGTAATGCATGTGTCTAGAAACAATTGGTATTTCGAAGATGAACCAACCAAGGTTTATGCTTTTGACAGAGAACCAATGACTCGTGGGGTGATGCCAAAACCCCCTGACACAACTCAGACTGACTTGTCTGTCCTGTCTGTCCTACATCTCCAAGAAAATGAAGGAGTTATGTTAGGAAACGAAGAAAAATATCTTTTGAATATTCTGTTAGAGGAGAATTCTGATATTTTTGCCAAAGATGGACCTCCAACTCCATATGCTGAACATTCTATCAAGCTGAGCGACGACGCCCCGATTGCAGTACCACCATACAGGATGCCTGCTGCCAAACAAGCTGTACTCAAGGGGGAGATTGAAGCGATGCTTGCGCAACATATCATTGAGGAGTGCGATTCTCCCTTTGCTGCCCCGGTGGTCATGATTACGAAGAAGGATTCAGGAGTACGAGTGTGTATAGATTACAGGAAGTTGAATGAAAAGACGATTCCAGATCGGTACCCGCTACCTAGGATCGATGACCTGCTGCACGCTCCTGGACAATCAGTCATAATGACAACTCTTGATCTTCGTTCAGGATATTATCAAGTTTCTGTCAGACCAGAGGATAGAGACAAAACTGCGTTTATAACCCCATTTGGTATTTACAGATTTAAACGTATGCCTTTTGGCCTCAGGAATGGGCCCTCTACGTTCCAAAGACTCATAGATCACATGCGTGCTGGCCTTCCACACGTATGCATCCTAGCATATCTCGATGACTTGATAATCTTTTCGTCATCCTTTGAGGAGCATCTCAAGGATTTGGGAAAAGTATTTGAACGCTTACGACAATTCAAGTTGCGAGTGAACAGAGCTAAATGCAACTTCGCCAGCTCTCAAGTCAAATATTTAGGACATAGAGTGAGTGCTGCAGGAATTCAACCTGATGATGATAAGGTTGCTGCCATAATGCGAATGAGAGAGCCGAGGAATGTCAAAGAGCTGCTCACATTTCTCCAAACCTGCTCATGGTTTAGACGATTTATACCCAACTTCTCCGAAGTTGCTCGACCACTTAGTGTTCTGACCAAGAAGAAAGCCCAGTGGAGGTGGAATCTTGAACAAGCCGATGCTTTCAAGACGCTCAAAACACTTCTGACTACCGCACCAATTTTGCGAAGAGCTAATCCCGAATTGCCCTACGTTCTGAGAACTGATGCCAGTTCGTATGCTATTGGAGCATGTTTACTCCAGGGGGAGACTCCACAGGAGGAAAGACCAGTCGAATATGCGAGCCGACTGCTGACAGACGCAGAAAAGAATTACTCAACTGTAGAGCGAGAGGCACTGGCCGTAGTATGGTCCATGAATAAGTTCCGAGGATATTTAGACGGAGCTCAAGTTACTGTTCGTAGTGATCATCAGCCTTTGAAATGGTTACTTACTCTCAAATCGCCTACAGGCCGACTTGCAAGATGGTCCCTAGCCTTACAAGCCTTTGATCTGCGTATAGAATATACGCCTGGTAGACAGAACGTCATAGCAGATACCCTAAGTAGACCGCCCCTACCAGATGACATCCCGGAAGATATATCCGCCTGCAGTGTCATTATGGACCTGCCCACCAAGACTGCTGAAGAGATCCGGAAGGACCAACTCGAGGAAGCAGACCTGAAAGAAATAATAGACTGCTTAGCCTCACCTGAGCAACAAGATGACATTAATCCACGAAAATGGACAGAACGAGGATACATTTTGAACAACGGGATACTCTATCGATATTCTCCCGCAAGTGACAGTGAAGAATTCCAATTAGTTGTGCCAAAGAAATATATACCCGATATTTTGAAGAAATACCATGATTCCGAGCTTAGTGGACATAATGGAGTAGAGAAAACTTTCGAACGCATAGCCCCTAGATATTTTTGGTTTGGTATGCGTAGAAGCATTGCTAGGTATATCACAGCATGCCTAGATTGCCAACGGTTTAAGCCAAGTAATGTCAAACCTGCTGGACTTCTGCAGACCCCTGTACAGAACCAGCGCTTCGAAGTGTTATCTATAGACTTGTTCGGACCTTTGCCTGAAACCGACGAAGGTTATCGCTGGATATTTATTGTGGAAGATACCGCAACCCGATGGGTAGAGATATTCCCATTGCGCAGTGCCACCGCTGAGGCATGTGCCCGCTGCCTGATTGACGAGGTCTTCTTGCGCTATGGAACGCCAAGACGGATAATTAGCGACAATGGAACCCAATTTGTTGGTGAAGTGATGCAACTGGTTGCCCATTGTTTGGGAATCACTCAAAATCTTGTTCCACTTTACCATCCCGAAGCGAATCCCGTGGAACGACGGAACCGAGACCTCAAGACTCAGTTGGCCATCCTCTCACAGAACTATCATTCCAAATGGAAAGATCACCTGCCCAGTATTAGATTTGCTATCAATACTGCAAAGAGCTCTTCTACAGGATTTACCCCTGCTTATTTATCTTTTGGCCGTGAACTTAGGACCCCTGACGACGTCCATCATGACCTGAAGACAATAATTGAAAATGAACAATTTGTGCCACAGATTACGCCTTATTTGAAGACAATGGTTCGTGCTCTCTATGACGCTAAAGAGACACAGGAACGGCAACAGGATAAGACTAAGAAGTACGCTGATCGACACCGTCGAACTGGCCCAAAGTATCGAGTAGGAGATGAAGTGTTAGTTGAAGTGCATGCTTTGAGTCAGGCGGGGAAGTCGTATACCTCCAAGTTCGCGCCGCGACGCGATGGACCATATGTGATAATAAAACTAGTGTCGCCCAGCACGTACCAAGTTGCCGACCCGCGAAATCGTGAAGTGCCGCTAGGAACTTACCATTCGTCCGCGTTAACCCCTTTTCATTCAGATCGTGACGTTACAGACATTCACCCAGTGAGGCCTATTCGCAAGCGAGGCCGCCCAAAACGAGTGCCGGAAGTAGACTGTCCTAGTGTTGTGAAACAGACACAAGTTTCAGAACGAACGTCCCTAGTCAGAGATGAAGTCTCTGCTGCACCCTCTATAAGTGCACAGGCCCCACCTGCAAGCGATTCCAACGCGACGCAGCCACCCTCCATTCCCATGGAAGACGGAAGCCATCCAGCTCCCGCACCCCGAAGATCTGGTCGAATCAACGCTCGGCCTCCACAAGGCCGCTGTCATCATTGTTTTGGATGCTCAAATGATACGTCCCTGGATTACTCACGAGGTCGTTCTCGTAATCCAGAGGGGGAGTGTATAACCAGATCATCAGCCCGACGCCGGACACGCCACTGGAAACCCAATCTCTAGATGAAGCCGGAAGCGCATGAGCTGCCGCCGGTAAAACAGGTGGAAGTAAGAAGTCAGCTGTGAGAGGTTCGGCAAACTCAAGATGTCGAAAAGACGTTATTCATATATTGAAAAATGTTCTGTTTCCTTTCCATGTCCTATTCAGAAGTATTAATTAGTTTCGTTATTTTCCCGTATTGAAATGTTAAGTTTAGTGTTAATAAAAATCACAATAATAATACACCGATTTCATTAACTACCACGGCATACCAGAACCCACGTGTGACAAAACCATCGTCACAGAGTCATATTTTCTATTAAAAACATTTAAAAAAAATTCACTTCCATAACGCACTTGCTGCGTCCAGACTTTTTTATTTTTTAAATTATTTATAATGTTTTCAATTTCAAAAGGAGTAAACGGTCCTAAAAAAGTTGACAGAATATATATATATATATATATATATATATATATATATATATATATATATATATATATATATATATATATATATATATATATATATATATATATATATATATATATAACTCTAAATTTTATACAGGTCCTAAGAACTTGGAAGAGGCGCCAGAAACTTCAGGCCGATTAAGTTGCGTGACTTCACTGCTCAATGAGGATATTTATCTGACCCAGTAATTAATAATATTTTCACGCTAAATAGACCTGTCACTTCAAGATTGCCAGTAATTTGATAAAGAGTATGGTACCACCAAGGGTTGTTACTACTGACCTGATTCGATAATGTCAATAATATAATCACAATTACTGATCACTCGTTACTTCAGTATTTCTATAACTTTCTCAGTCAATGGCTCTAAATCATTGGACATAAGGGTAGGCAATTAATAATACAAGTCCTAAGATTTGACTCATCTAATAACAATTAAGTGAACAAATGGCAGGCATATAAATAAGGTAATGATATGCTGCCAAAATAACAAATGGGCGTTTGAATAGCACTTACTTAGGCCATTCAGGGTCATCTACTTAACGTTAGCTCACATGAAGTTTACACAGCTTTATATTATAAAGATAAGTATCAAGTTTAACAACTGACTTTAGGAACTCCGATTTCAGTTAACTTAATCACACTTGTGACAAGTAATCGAAAAGTCCAGTTGTAAAATTATATAATGTAATATTATATAGTTATTAGAGACGTCAAGCGTCCTGCATAAGATTAGTTAATTGAAACGTTAATTGTCAATTCAGAATTACTATTACAAATCTTTAGTGAGGTAAGTTTCCTCACACGGCAGTTACACAATCGACAGGCCCATAGATTAAAAGCCTGGACGCAGCAAGTGCGTTATGATAGTGAATTTTCATAAAAATGTTTTAAATAGAAAAAAATTTTTTTTAAGAAAACATACATCAAATTTGGTTACCAGTATAACATATATAGTAAAAATAATGTACCATATTTTATCAAAATAACTTTATTGTTTGAAAATGAAAAAAAAAAAATCGAAAATAAACTTAAAATGTTCCCGAAAAAACTAGTTTCCTGTCCCACGAACCTTATAGGTTAATAGCAAATTGAGCTATTCAAATTTGAGGCATTCAATAAAAATTCGCTACCATAACACACTTGCTGAGTTCCGAATGTATTTTCTTACAAACATGCATTATAATTTCGTGGTCTAAATTCCATACATTAAAGGCTGGCTCAGAACTGACACTGATAGGGGGAATCCGTCTGTCTAATTATAAGAAAGCATTGTTTAATCTATTTCAACTAAGCAGATTTTCCTGGTTAACGAACTTATCCAAACCATTTGCAAAAGGAAGGTATTCACCAAATTTGATCAAAATCGGCCCATTATTTTTTGAGTTATCGGTGTGATACACACACACACACACACAAATATATATATATATATATATATATATATATATATATATATATATATATATATATATATATATATATATATATATAAACATATAAAAATTCAAACTGACCCCGGATATGTATTCTCGGGGGCCTAATTAGTGCTAATTTAAAGGAATTTTTTCAAAATTCAAAAGTCGAGATCTCCTCATTAGTGATTTTTTTTAAAGAAAATTCACTAATAAACTCGAAGCGGTGTTAATAAGGTTATAGCTCACTTACAAAATGACAATTAAACTCAAACTAAAGTACGACAGTGACAGTGACAGATGAAGTAACTAGATCTCCTAGGATCTTAACATGACTAGATTAGAATTACCGCATGGCATAAAGAATTATCGATTAAAATTAACTTCCAAATACACTAGCCCATATAGAGGTGTCAAATCAGTCAAATTTCATACAACAACCACTACGGCAAGATGTAGAACCACTAGATTCAATCCAGCACGACGGCTGCAAACAATTAACTATTATACCATAACTATATGAACTACTAGGTAGTGGCATCGAACATCGTCACATAACCCATTAACGGTCCCAGTTAACACTACCAAAGTTCTAAGCAAATAGTCGTATTACATGCGGACGCTTTCTCAACAGCAACCATAAAAGGATGTTAGCACTTTTAAGACAATCGTTGTTCCACATGCTCATGCACACGCTTCTGTGGCATAACCAGAAGAGAAAAGTTAAAACCTCTTAGACCATCGTTTTTATTCATGCACACGCTTCCGTGATGAAACCAGAAGAGAAGAGAAGAAAATGGTTTCGGGACATCAACTTTTCACCTGACATACATGCGCAAGGGTAAAGCCATTTTGGGCAATAGAGAGCACTGAAAGTCCAGTGCCCCACTAATAGATTTCAGTGACCAGCCTGTCTTAGATTAAAAAGTCACAGCAGGTAAAACCTCAAGTGCCTATTCCGGTTCGTCGCTGTCGACACTCAGCTTTGATGTGACACATTGTAAACAACTAGTTAACCTTAAAGCAACCCACGATCGACACTGTCTCAAAATACTACTCGAACCTAAAATCTTCGGTATACTAAAGGTATCCGAGAGTGTTAATATACCATATACACGAACAAGCATTACTTATGGCATTTGCCTGTTTTATGGTTAACGTCGAACACAGAGGCAGTTTTGACATAGTTAAGACGTACTGAACGACAAAATAACTTCACTAGATAAAAGAGCGGTGTTACGACATCTGGGTCGTAACAGTTTCTGGTATATGTTTCACCTCAATTCGTCGATCTTGTAAGATCATTTTATGAAAGTATCAATATTTTCTTGGGTGGTCACAAAAATTTGTCTTAACTTTCACATTTGATCGTCATTTTTTAAATTCCCCAACCCAGTTTTCAATAGTAGCATACGAAGGACATTGATCACCTTAGGTTTCTACCAAATCAACAAAACTTCCTTTGCTCAATAACCCCTTTAAAAATAAATACCTAATAGTAACCCACTTTTCTCTCCAAAATCTAGCTTATTCTCAAATATGCCGTCTCGAAAAATTCACAGTTTTGTCACTATTCAAACTTTGTTGATGGCTTATTTATAAAGCAATTACAATACAACCAAATTAGAGCCTCGGTGGTTCAGGGGTGAGAACGTGTGCCTATGAACCGAAGGGTACTGGGTTCGATCCCAGGGTACTCCTTTCACTTTTTCAGTACAAACTGAAAAAATTAACATCAACCGAGGTTCTGGGGTTGTATTTGAGCAACTGGAATGTCTGCACGTTCCGCTATTCTGAGGGGGCGTAAAGCGGTCGGTTCCGTGTCCATGCAATGTCGGGCACGTTAAAGATCCCTATCCTCCTTACAGAAAGGCAGGTCCTTACAGAAATGCAGGGGTCAGGAAAATTTTCCAGGATAGTGAAACTGCTCCCTGGCGTCGGTGATTGGACATAGTCGCGGAAATAGGCCGACGTTAAAAGAAACAAAACACACACAAAAAAATAGCAACCAAATTGAACTGGGTTTACTAGAATGTTGCCAGACTAACCACGTAACAAAATACACTCTTATAATAATAGTGTGCATATAAATAATGTTGAACTTCTTCAAAAACTTTCTCTTCGTTCGTCTTAACCACATGTTTTGCGTTCTAATGAGTTTTTCTTTTAAGATAAACTAAAATAATACCTACCATCATTCTAAAGAGCTAATAACGTCGTTTTCACCTAACTGTAAAACAAAGTTGAGGTTTAAGGTGAGTATGCCCCAAAGCAAATCTATAATAATCCTTAGGGAATTTTTCATGATTCGCAATCGATAGACTAATTAATAACTTACTAAGTTCCAAACTTGGGACTTTACGCATTCGATCGATCTGAGTTCTGAACTTTATAAGCCTCTGCACGGTATATGACATAAGTTTGTCATACATTGTGAAACAAGCAAGTATATGACAGTCTTCCTTAGATATAAGCTTATTAATAAAAAGCCTGGACGCAGCAAGTGCGTTATGGTAGTTAATTTTCATATAAATGATCTGGCACAAAATATTTTATCATAACTTTTTTATTGTAACATATAAATCTAAATTTTGGTGCATAATTTACTTTTTATGTCGTAAACCTACCCACCAAATTTGGTTATGAAAGCTTTTTTATTTTTTGAGATAAATTTTTTTTTCGAATGAAAGCTCAAAATTTTCCCGGAAAACCTTGTCCGATTTTCCTGACTAACAAATTTATCCAAACCATTTGCAAAAGGAAGGTTCATCCCAAATTTTATCAAAATCGGCCCATTATTTTTTGAGTTATCGGTGTGATATATATATATATATATATATATATATATATATATATATATATATATATATATATATATATATATATATATATATATATATATATATATATATATATATATATATATATATATATATATATATATATATACAGAAAGATTTCCGCGGTCTTTAATGTGAGACATGCTTGGTTCTCGGGTTAAACCGCGTTCAGAATTTATTGAAACTTGACGTTTCGGCTCCTGTTTTGGAGCCATTTTCAAGTGGTAAAGGAAATATGTAAGGACACTCTAAGGCCTCAATCTGCCTGCTCCTTAGAGTGATGGACAAAGGTGGGTAAAGGAAATATGTAAGGATACGCTAAGGCCTCAATCTGCCTACTCCTTAGAGTGGTGGACAAAAGTGGGTAAAGGAAATATGTAAGGACACTCTAAGGCCTCAATCTGCCTACTCCTTAGAGTGGTAGACAAAGGTGGGTAAAGGAAATATGTAAGGACACTCTAAGGCCTCAATCTGCCTACTCCTTAGAGTGGTGGACAAAGGTAGGTAAAGGAAATATGTAAGGACACTCTAAGGCCTCAATCTGCCTACTCCTTAGAGCGGTGGATAAAGGTAGGTTGGGTTGTTGTAGCTCGATTACGGGGCCTCAATCTGCCTACTCCCCAAATCTCGCCGGAGATTGTCTGTGAGGTCCCAGTGTGTTCAACCCTAGGCCAGAAAATTCACTAAAATTTAGTAGTTTTGTAACAGTTATCATTATTCTCAATACGATGTCTTGTTGTCCTGGCTTTCCGGACACCCAGCATGATTTGACCAACTGCAATGGAACTTTCTATACTACTCTGTTTTATCTCTGATAACAAATGATAATAATATGGACAAAAAAACTTAACAAGTGTTCACTTTTTACTTTTGTTTTATCAAAAAATTATCTCTTTAAATTTAATTTTCCTCCAGCTGGAAGCAATATTTCGTGGCGATTTGTGATCATATAATTAAGTAATTGGATCATTGTGCCTAGGCGACACTTACAGACCAATCACAATCATTTAAGTCGAAAGGGTTGGTATGCGGGAAGCCGGTTTTTCAGCGAGACAAATTTGCGACCGCATAGGAGGCAATGTGTCAATATACAGAATTGGTTTAAGTGGTCTAAAAAAGGAATCTATAAATGTCATCATGAATCCGGATGAACTCAAGTAACTTCAGCACGGGAAGATTGTCATTTGAGGATTGTGGCTTGACAAGACAGAGTTTCCACCTCAAGGTCGATTGGTAATGCTTGGTTGGGAGTTTTACAACAAATCAGCCTAATATCCTTCCTACTTAAGGCATTGGAAAAGTTAGTAGATAAGTTTATGTTGTGAGGGATCCTCAAGGATCATCCCTTCCACAAAGGTCACCACGCGTACCAGCGGGGGACATCGACGGAGACAACGCTCCACGCTGTGACGCGGAAGGTGGAAAGGGCCCTACACTACGGGGAGAGCACATTAGCTGCGTTCTTCGATGTGGAGCGGGCCTTTGATAAGGCAAGGACGGATACGGTCTGTGCCGCCCTACAGGAGAGAGGAACGCCGAGGTCCCTAATAAGCTGGGTGGCGAGCATGCTGGAGGACAGGAGAGTTTCGCTGACCTTAAGGGGCTGAGGGCTGGACGTTGGGGTGACGGGCGGCTGTCCTCAGGGCAGCTGCCTTTCGCCTCATCTATGGTGTCTGGTCATGGACGGCCTCTTGGAGCGACTCTCTGAGAATGGCTTCTACGCCTAGACGTACGCTGATGATGGGCTGGTCTTAGTCACCGGCAAATTCCTCGGCGTCATCTGTGAGTGTATGCAGGCTGCCTGTAGCATAATCTAAAGGTGGTGTGGTGAGCAGGGACTCTCCGTAAACCCGGGGAAGACGCAGAGGAGAAGAGGAAGGTAGAGGGGTTCGGGGCGCCCGTGATGTTTGGAAAACCTTTAGCTTTAGTGCGGGAGGTCAAATATCTGGGGGTGATCCCGGGCCCCAAACTAACAGGGGGTCGCAAATAGAACGAGTAGTGAGGAAGGGAGTAGCGACCCTCTGGCAGCTGCGTCGTGTGATAGGGAGGACCTGGGGACTTAATCCTCGGATCCTTCATTGGATCTACACTGCGGTCGTCAGGCCGAGAATCCTCTATCGGGCGTTGGTCTGGTGGTGTGGTGTGAACCAAACTACCAGCAGGAAGCTGGCCAAACTCCAAAGGCTGGCAATCCTAGGTATCACAGGCGCTATGAGGACGACACCCTCAGCCGCGCTAGAGGTCCTGTTGATGCTGCCACCGCTTCCCATCTGTATCTGAAGGGAGGCTATGGCGTCGCATCTTAGAATGCGGGGCTCAGGAAACTGGTGCGGAGAGGAAGCAGTAATAGGGCATGCAAGAGTCGTCAAGGAGGTGGAAAAGGAAATTCCGATTTCCGCCATAAAGGTGCGGGATGCCCAGGACGATATTAGGTTGACTAGGCCATACACCCTCAGGATCCCCAGTAGGGATCAGTGGAGGGAAAATGAGGTTGAATTCCAGCCCGCAAGCCTGGTCTGTTTCACCGACGGATCGCGGCTGGAGGACCAACAATCCTCCGGGGCAGGAATATACATCGAGGGCCTGGGGGTGCGCGAGAGCTATGCTCTTGGCGCATATACCACGGCATTTGAAACAGACGCGTATGCTATCCTCTCTGTGGCCAATAGACAGGATGTGAAGAGGAGTCCCGAGAAATGTGTGTATATCTGCTCGGATAGCCAGGCGGTCCTCTGGGCAGTCTGCGCGGCCAGAATCAGGTCAACACTGGTTCAGGAGTGCGCTGACGCCCTCGGAGGGCTAGCCAGGACGAAGGAGGTGCAACTGGTGTGGGTTCCGGGACACTGTGGCGTAGCGGGGAATGAGGTGGTGAATAATCTCGCAAGACTCGGTTCCCGGCGGCCGTTCTGTGGCCCTGAGCCTGCGATAGGCATAAGTAGGAAGACAGTCTCTGTCGCCTTAGACAGGTGGACCGAGGAAGCAATGGAGAGGCACTGGGGGTCGGTTGGTGGCTGCAGGCAGGCGAGGGACTTCGTGGAGGGGCCGGACAGATATAAAGCTGTCTGGATACTCGGAAGGAGTCGACCTACGCTTCGCCGCATCCTTGGGGTGCTGACAGGCCACTGCGCCCTTAGAAGACATCTCACATTGATAGGCGTAGAGAGGGATCCCATTTGCCAGGAATGCGGCGAGGATGAAGAAATGTCCTACCACTAACTGTGTGAATGCGAGGCTTTTGGGAGTCTTCGAGCAGAATTGTTCGGATCGAGGACTCTGCAGAGGAATCAGGTAAGTACCGTCCAATTGAAGACCGTCACGCCCTTCATCTCCAGGTCGAGGCGGTTTGGCGACGGAACCGAGGAAGAGTAGAGCATGGTTGCTGTGTTGCTGGGGTTGGCAAAACGGGCCCATTGTGGCCTACTTGCTTGGCGTTGGCCTCCCCACCACTGCTACTACTACTGCTACTACAACAAAGAGTCTCTATGGAAACGTTATATCGCAGAATATGCGCTTCTGAGCTTCGTTCGTATAGACCATTTTTATGTTTTCCACTGACACCTAGACATCGTGCTGCTCAGCTTGAATGGTGTAACGGCAGATCAAATTGCGATAGTGAATAGAATCGTGTCCGGATCCACAATGGTCGCAGTAACACGACTACGTGGAAAATGAAGAAAATGAGAATTTATTGTGGAACGGCATACAACCTTTACACGGGGGTGATCGTATAGTGTACGATAACATACGGTAACACGTCATCTCTAGTTTTATATGCGGAAATTTAAATGCACACGATTACATACGAAACTACTGTAGCCTATTGAACTGCCATACCAACGAGGGTTAATTAAACCCATTTTCCAACAAGACAACGCACGACCTTATACAGCAAGGGTTACTACAAGGTCCTTGCAACAAAATAACGCTAATCTGCTTCCATGGCCTTCCCGCTTTTCAGACTTGACAACCGAGAGAGCATGTGTGGGAAATGATTGGCAACCTAGTTGACCTACGTCACCGAATTCAAGAACCCTGGATCACATTTCTCAGGATACCATAAATCATTTAATTTCAAGAATGCCTCGAAAATACGGTTCAGATAAGTTCTTCATAGTGATAAAAATAATTTATTTCCAGTTTCGCTCCAGTGGATAGAGGGCGCTGCATGTGCTACCTTTAAACTCAAAAACCCAAAATTAAAAAAGTTACAGCTGGGAATTAAATTTACTATTTTCGTAGATATCTAGAAAACTATTTGACGCATTGCTTTGGAAACTGACACAAATTTGAAAATTACAAAAAAAATTCCGAAAATCTTAAAATATTTCCGAAAAACTGGTTTCCAGGACGACGAGCCTTCTGGCTAATAGCAACTTGAGCTATTCAAATTTGAAGCTGCTGAGTCCCGATTTTCTTTTCTTACAAACATGCTTTATAATTCGATGGAAAATGCAAAAATGCAATAATATAAGGCGTGTTCGATAAAAAAAAAATTGTATCACCAACGACCTATGGACCACTCTGTGACTGTAGCAATAATTTTGTTAGATGTAGTTCAAGACATCCTATAATTAACCTATACAATTTTATTGATTTTTTACGAATATTCGCTGAAAAATATATACCATTAAACGATAAACTCTATAGCTAAAACTACTGCCAAAGCATCAGATATAGGGTTAATGAATTTTCTGGAAATATTTTAGTAAAATGAACGACAATGGCGGGTGAATTTGAAACTTAAGGCATTGTAAAACACATTTCTTGCTACATTTTCTTCACATAACCCGTATTCGTTTCAGGTTTACGCCCAAATGTTGCCAATTTTGACGTTGAAAATCGTGACATTGACGTTTTGAGAAACAACCCCATTTTTTTCTTCAAATGCTTTTATGTCTTTCAACTTACAGATGTAGATTTTGGTGTGTAGTTTACCTTTTATCATGTAAACCCGCGTCGCACATTTGGTTGCATTAACTTTGTTATTTTCGAAGAGATAACAATTTTTCGAAAGAAAACACCAACTTTTTCGGGAAAAACCGGGCCGATTTTTCTGGCTAACGAACCTATTCAAGCTACTTGGAAAAGGAAGGTACCCACAAAATTTTATCAATATCGGCTCATTATTTTTTGAGTTATTGGTGCGATACATACATACACACACACACACACACGAATATATATATATATATATATATATATATATATATATATATATATATATATATATATATATATATATATATATATATATATATATATATATATATATATATATATATATATATATATATATATATCACATATAAAAATTAAAACTTACCCCGGAAATGTAGTGTAAGGGGCCTAGTTCGCGCTCATTTCACAAATATTTTTTTTAAATTCAAAAGTCACGATCTCCTCATACTGATTTTTTTAATGAAAATTCACTAAAGAGGCATTGCTTGCGATACCCTCAAAGTCTTAAAAATACTCACACTTTTTATTAGTATTGCTAGGAAGCTTCCGATTAGAAATTATATTTATCCCCTGAAGATGGCCACTTAATGGGCCGAAACGTGTTGGGAAATTGAATAAATTTTGTTGTCTGGAGAGAAGCCTTCCATTGAATGTTTTAAACATTATATGAAGGTCAGTTACTAGAAAGAAACGGGAAAGGTAGACCAAGCTCTGGCTTAATTGAGGAAGTCCTGAAGCTACAATATATTGAAGAGAGCTTCCAAATATAGTTATGATGGTTGCGACGACAAGTCGCCTTTACACTGTGATTATAAACGATAAGCTAGCACGTTGCCTCGAGTTCTTTTATTAGCACTACACCCCATCTTAGTCATACCTTGGGCCAATAATCAGACTAATTATGAAAATTAAACTACAAGGTAAGTGAGCGCCCCAGGCAGTTTAACGTAAATTTGTTTAACACGTCCAAGTGTGAGTAACACAAGTTTGTGTAAGATCGTAAGGGGTGATTACACGGCAGGCAACTTAGCTAACTCAAAATAAGTAGTAATGCGATTAGAATAATCTCTTAAACGTAATAAGTTAAAACACGCCTGAAACTTACTCGTTCCACTAAACTCCGCTACAGAATGCTTGCAATTTCTAGGACCTGGAGCTTCCACTGTTGTTTTACTGTAAACATGGCGCCAGTGATTATGCATAAGTCTCTGTATAAGTTTGGCCATTAAGGATGCAGTCTCTATAATAACCCTCCTTGCAGGTATATCTCCCAAATTATGAAAAAATGTAATATCTAATTAGTCTCTCCTGGTTTAGGTATATATACGAGTAGCTTTGGTTGTCCAGTGGTTAACGTGTGCCTCTGGACACGATTCTCCTGGGTAGCTGACTTAAAACAGTATGGACTCAGTAAGTGCGTTATGGCAGTGAATTTTTATAAAAATGCTTTGAATAGCAAATATGTCTTGTTAATGCAAGCAGTCATTAAATTGGTTACCGGTATAACCTATATAGTAAAAACAATGTGCGATATTTTATCAAAATAACTTATTATTGGAAAATGTACAAAAATTTTCCGACAATAAACTTTAAATGTTTGTTTCCTAGCCAACAAACCTTAGGTTAATAGCAAACTGAGTTATTGAAATTTGAAGCATTTATTGAAAATTAGCTACCAAAACGCACTTACTGCGTCTTGATTTTTTTTCTTACAAACATATTTCGATAAAAAATGCAATAAAATAAGGCTGTTCGAAAAAAAATGTAGGGATCACCAACGACTTATGGGCCAGCCTATGATTGTCAAAATAATTTTATAAGATGCTGCTCAAGACACCCTATAATTAACTTATCCAAGTTTTTCTCGTCTCTTGTATAATAATAATTATATTGAGTTTTACCGTAGAAATGCGTTACCCTGTATATATGTAAACAGATCAAAACTGAACGTAAATGGATTCCAGGGGTCCTAGTTTGCACTCATTTGAAGAAATCTTTTTAAAATTCTAAAGTCGGGGTCTCCTCATTGACAATTTTTTTGTACGAAAATTAGCTAAAAATTATGGACCGTTAAACCATAAACTTAACTAAAACTAGCGCCAAAGCATCAGAGAGAAAATAACTAACCTGTTGCATATCAGCCATTTTTGTAAAACTTCGATCCTTTATATGTGTTGATAAAACATAACAAATACTGTTTGGTCCACCCACAGAAGGAATAATTTGCACTTGTATATAAAAATTACCAAATAACACAAACAATGTGTCAACTGAAACAGATAAAACAATCTATAAACGATAAACGTCAGTTACAGCGTGTAACAGACCTGCGCAATAATATCAAATGTTCCGTTGCCAGGCAACGCTCAGACATACTAGATCTCATATAAGCCAGGTTTGCCATTGTCAATGAAACGCCTGATATTAAAAATAAATGATTCAAATTTGAATATCTCAATTTTCTGTAAACCTAGAAAGCTGAATTTTAGTACGTAGTTAGGTCTTTCCCAAGGCAACATGTACACCAAATTTCATCGAAATAGCTTTGTAACTTTCGGAGAATTTTTTTCGAAAGAAAACTCAAAATTTTCCCGGAAAACCTTGTCAGATTTTCCTGGATAACGAACCTATCCAAGCTATTAATAAAAGAAAGGCACTTGCCGAGTTTCATCAGAATCGGTTGTTTATTTTTTGGGTTATCGGTTGGGTACAAATATATATATATATATATATATATATATATATATATATATATATATATATATATATATATATATATATATTCTAGGGGCCCAAGTTCGCGCTCATTTGAAAAAATTTTTTGAAAGAAGTCTCGCCATCTATATCTCTCTAATAGTGAATTTTTTAAAATAAAAAATTCACTAAAAACCTGAACACCCAGTAAGAGTTGATCAATTTTAATAAAATATATACATAATGTGTGTTTAATCAAATTTAAAAACATTTTTAAACTAAAATATTAAATACTCAGTAAGTGGTGGACGTGCCGCCACCTAGTTGCGGAACCAAGTAGTATGCTGTCACGCCAGCTCCAAATAACACAAAGTGTTAAAAAATAGAGACTGTATACAACCAACTAACAATTTAGTAAATTGTCAGCCCTGGCCCATTTCTACCCCAATATAGGGACAAAGTATGTAAGACTCGATGCATTTTCGCAATAATTAGAACCGTAGACCGGTTTCGCTCTCATTAGAGCTCTTGTTTCCGCAACTAGGTGGCGACACGTCCACCACTTACTGAGTATTTTAAGACTGGCTATACGATAGCCGTATTATTTTTGCTGCAATTAGTATGCCGTACTGAAGAGCTCTAATGAGTGCGAAACCGGTCTACGGTTCTAATTGTTGCGAAAATGCATCGAGTCTTAAAATATTAAAAATAAAGTTATTCAACAAGTGGATCCGCCACGGTGCATTCGACAACTCTTTGAGGCATGCTTGAAATTAAATGATTGATGGTATCCTGAGGTATGTCATTCGAGGCTTCTCGAATTCGGTAACGAAGGTTAACTAGGTTATTTGGTAGTTCGGGTATATTACCGATTGGTAACAAATCTAGGGAGCAAGAAGGCTATGGAAGCAGGGCCACGTTATTTTCTTGTGTGTAAAAACTTTGTAGTAAACCTTGCTGTATGAGGATGTACGTTGTCTTGTTCGAAAAGTAGTTTAATGAACCCTGGTAGGTATGACAGTTCAACAGGCTACAGTGCGTTTCGTATGAAGGATGTCATCGCAGGCTTCTTTAATCCGGTGACGAAGGTCAACTAAGTTATTTGGTTGGTAACAAAGTCGATTTCCAATCATATCTTACACATGTTCGATCGGTGACACGTCTGTGGAGCGAGAAGGCTATGGAAGCACGGTCCCGTTATTTTTTCGTGAGAACCTTGTAGTAACCCTTGCTGTATGAGGACGTACGTTGTCGTGTTGGAAGGGTGTTGAATGATCCGTCGTAGGTACGGCAGTGCAACAGGCTGCAGTAGGTTTCGTATGTAATCATTTGCATTCGAATTTCTGTCAGTAAAAACTAGACGTGACCTGCCAGCGTATGTTATCGCACCCCGTACCATCACCCCCCGTGTAAAGGCCGTATGTTGTTCCACAGCAAATACCAAATTTCAGCGTTCTCCACGTAATCGGCTTACTCTTGTGCGACCATCGTGGACTTGTCAGAAAACACAACACGATTCTATTCACCATCTCCCAATTTGATCTGCAGTTACACCACTCAAGCCGAGCTGCATGATGTCGAGGTGTCAGTGGGAGACATAAAAATTATTATCAATAAAACCAAAGTGCGTATTCTGTAATATATATATATATATATATATATATATATATATATATATATATATATATATATATACATATACATATACATATATATATATATATATATATATATATATATATATATATATATATATATATATACAGTGTGTCCCAAACAGGATGGGAATGTATTGCTATCTCCGTTATTATTAGAGGTAGAAGGACGGTTAAATTAGCAATGCCTTGTAGAATTTCATGCTCGTTCCAAACGTGACTTGTATTTTGCCCTGCCTCTTTTCCTCTTCGAATTATTTTGAAAAAAAAACAAATTTGTCGATTTCTTTTTTCCTCAATATCTAAGTAGGCGTTGATCTGACATGTCTAAGAGTACAGAGTAATCTTTTTGTGCTTTTCTCAACTTTGGATTGTCGTTTGTTTTTGAGCTACAGGTATCAACGTTTGTTTTTATTATGGCAGCCATATTGATTTTTTTGCTCATGTGATAGCCTTTTGTTTTCATTAATGTACAATACGCTTGAGAAATCTTGTAATTTCACCGACAATTTTCAGAAAAATTGTTTTGAGGATAGTAGGCTATGAAATCCAATACCAGAAAACAAATGACAAAAAAAAGTGTTCAAAAATCAGTAGGCCATGGAGTCTAACAATACACTTCTACTTTTAAGATAATTTAGCTTCCGTGATTCTGTTTCGTAATTCATTGATATTTTGTGGTGGATCGAATGTATACACATCATTCTTCAGAGTACCCTAAAAATAAAAATCCATGTGTGTTTTATCAGGACTTCCAGCACACCAATGAACCGGTCCATTGTTACAAATGACACGATTATTAAAATTTTGATACAAAAATTCATTGTAAGCTGGACAACCATCTTGTTGGTACCGAATCTCGTCTAAATTATCATGAACTCTTCTAATTGTTGGTAAGATTTCATTTCTCAATAGATTAAGATACCTTTCCCTAGTTAAATTATTTTCAAAAAAGAACAGAGCAACAGTGAAGTTACCTGAAATTATTTAAAATTAACTGTCTAATCTACAAATAAAAAGAACAGTTTTTTACCTAATAAGCCGCACCAAATATTAATACCAAATATGTCTTGCAATCGTCTTTATACCTTTAGATGAGGATTTTCATTTGCATAATAATGCCTATTATGCCGATTATACACAATTTGTAAATGTGGATTCATCAGTCCATATTATATTCAAATGAAAATTTTTATCTTGCTGACATTGTCCTTGATACGGGGTAATTGTCAACATTTAAACCTTGTACGATTGTAGGTTTGTATGGATGGTAATAACTTTGTTTTAATACACGGTGTACCAAACTTTTTGGAACGTCAATTTGTTCATCATAAAACTGAACAGATTGCTGAGGGTTTTCGTTTGAAACCTGTACAACGGCATTATTTCTTTCTTCACTTCTAGGCATTGGTAGTTTCTTTGCGTCGTTCAATAGATTGGTCAATACCCTGCGAAATATTTTGGTGTTTGGTTGTCGTCTTTCTGGGTAGTTGTTTTGATATGGCTTTGCAGCTGCCTCAGTATTTCGGTTAGAATGAATATAACGTTCCAAGATGTCAAAATATTCTTCATTACTGAACATATTGTTGAATAGTATTTAAAATAAACAGGAAACAAACTATTTAGTACAAAATTTTAAGCAACGTGTCAAATACACCTCAAATTGTTCAGATAATTAAGAATGACAGTATTTTTAATTGTCGCGATAGTGTTATATCCATAGTAACCTTCCTTCTGTTGTTTTTCAGTTGACTTACGTTTAAAAATCAAACAATTTTCAAATACGTCTTCGTAAATCATTAATAGGCTTTTTATTGAGTTCTGTTAGTAAATGTAGTTATTTGCTAGGTTTATCTATTTAATTAAATTATAACATTTTTTTAGGATAATTTTGTAATGTAAAATATCATTTGTAATAATGGGCCGATTTATTGGTGTGCTCAAAGTTCACATTTTTTATCGTGAATCATTACGGAAATTATGTTAAAAGTACAAGTCTATTGTTAGACTCCATGGCCTATTGATTTTTAAACACTTTTTTTGTCATTTGTTTTCTGGTATTGGATTTCATAGCCTACTATCCTCAAAACGGTTTTTCTCAAAATTGTCAGTCCAATTACAATTCTTGAGCATGTTGTACATCATTGGAAAGCTCTTTTAACAGGCTGTCACATGAGCAAAAAATCCAATATGGCTGCCATAATAAAAACAAACGTTGATACCTGTAGCTCAAAAACAAATGACAATCCAAGGTTGAGAATAGCATAAAAAGATTACTATGTAAAAAGTGTGCTAATAATGTGCAAGTATTAGACATGTCAGGTCAAAGCCTACTTAGATATTGAAGAAAAAAGAAATCGACAAATTTGAGTTTTTCAAAATAATTCGAAAACAAAAAGAGGCAGGGCAAAATACAAGTCATATTTGGAACGAGCATGAAATTCCAGAAAACATTGCTAATATAACCGTCTCCCTATCTGTAATAATAACGGAGATTATCCATTTTGGGACACACTATATATATATATATATATATATATATATATATATATATATATATATATATATATATATATATATATATATATATATATATATATATATATATATATATATATATCGTTGCCATCTTTGTTTTAAAACTCCCAATCAAACACTTCCAATCGACCGTGTTTTGGAAACTCTGTCTTGTGAAGCCGTAATCTTAAATGACGATCTTCCTGTGAAGAAAATCTCCAGGTCGTCGGAATCCATTACAACGGTTACGAATTCCTTCTTTAGACCACCTGGACTAACACTGTAACACTGTTGCACACTGGGTCCGATGCGGTCAGAAATTTGTTTAATTGAACTGGTTTTCCGCATACCAACAATGCGGTCTCTTCACTTAGATTATTGTAATTGTTCCATAAACGTCGCCTGAGAATCATGATTTAATGACTAAATAAATTGAGCACAAATGGCTACGAAATATTGCTTCAAACTGAAGGAAACGCAAATTTAAAGCGAAAATTTTTCGATAAAACAAAAAGTGTGTAACATTTCTTACTAGAGCCAAACAAGAGTAGGATAGAAAATTTCATTGACACTGGTCGGCTTTTACTGGGTTTTCGGATTTTTTTGAAATTCACTAATTCAATATATATATATATATATATATATATATATATATATATATATATATATATATATATATATATATATATATATATATATATATATATATATATATATATATTGATGTAGTATCCTATAATGGGAAGGTAAACATACACATATAAATATACTTTAAAACAACCCATATGACCCCAAACGATATAGCATAAGCAAACAAAACCCTACACTTCGGTGTATGAAATGTTTAAGATGTATATTCAAATTAATACCTAAATATATTTATGTATGTGAATGGAAGGAAAGCAAGGTGAGAATAAAGCAATCATTGTAAGTTGTAAGTCAATTTGGAAAATGTGAGATGTATACACCAAAATAAAATAAGATCCAGGTCAATTATAAAACTGTGTATCAACTGAATAAGTAGTTTTTAGGTAGGTTAAAATGTTCATGTTGAGTAAAATTAGGAAATTTATGGTGTTAATATTTATTAGGATTAAGTTTGTCAAAATTTCATGTAACCTAAATATAAGTCAGTTGTTCAGTTAGCACAAATGTCAAAACTGACAATAAAATTGTAATATAGGTTAAGGAATGCTGTCAGATATAGAGTAAATTTATATGAATAAAATAAGGTGTCGAAAAATGTAAAACAAAAAGTAGGAGAAGGTTACCGAGGAAATGGAAATAAAGGAAGAGGAGAAGAATAAACAATAGAGAGACATTCTGAATTTCTGAGGACGCAGGGAGAATTTTTTTGACAAAAGTTAAAAACAAGAATTAATAGTTGGAATGAGCGTGGAAATTGAAGTGAAGCTCCAAGGAAAATAGGTAGCAGAGTGACAAATCAGTCAGTAGCAGCCACAGATCAAGTCAGAAAAAGAAATATCGCCATAAAAACTATGAGTTTTGTATTGAATAATAATACTTACGTTTTTTATGTCCTCATGCACTTCAATAGAGAAACATTTACAAGTTGAAGCATAAATAACCGTAATAAAAAACATACACAAAGTGTGCAAACTGCAAAGCATCTAAATTCAATTTGATAATACCTACAAAGTGTTTATTAGGTCATTTCTGAACACAAGAAAGAACTTCACATATCCAAGTCTCAAGGGACTACCAGTGACTATTCTAAAAGTTTGGATTGAATAAATTAGTTTTTATGGTTTTGTGTAACTTTAGTTAGCATAAGAATAGATTCGTATAGATCTAATAAGTTCATACATTTAAAAATCTAAAGCGCTTAAATTTGAAACTTGGTAAGACAAAGATCTGGCCAGTTTATTTAAAGGGGGTATTCGATTATGTAAATAATGTAAATTTAGTATAAAGAATTGATGAGAATAATAGCCATTTTGTCATCTGATATAGTAAAAAAATAAAAGTATATATTGTGTGTTAAATTGAAACCTTTGCTTCATTTTCATTGCTATATATAAGTATTTAGGGAAAACAGATTTGAAAATATATTAACCTCATAGAACCTGGACCCACATGCTGAAAAAAGCCCCTGAGTTGAGAGTAAGTTAAAAACTATAATTAGACTTATCCTATACATAACAATTACAACATTTAAGCGTGGGGCTAATATTTATCTATTTATCAATATATATATATATATATATATATATATATATATATATATATATATATATATATATATATATATATATATATATATAACCAATAACATTCTCAAGTACACTTTACCCTGCAGAATAATCTTTCAGTGTATATCACCTGAAGTTGAATTTAAATGACGTCTGAGCACTAAACTAAGAACAAGCAGGTGCTCCTAAGAGGAAGGAGTTCCTGACATGCATGAAGATCACATAGCCTTACACACAACTCCGCCACTTCAAACTGAGGAACGTACACATTGTTGTTGACTGTTGTCTCTACGTGTCTCGAGTGGATGCTACACTTTTTAACTACTACTTTCTGAACACTAATGAGATCCACCTGTGCTTTATCAGAGAATAGAGCGCTTCTCTCTAATAAGATATTACTTCTTAGTATTATTATAGGCAGAGGTGTGATAACTCACATTAATATAAACCAACTACCCGAAAAAAGCTGTTGATTGATAAGTGTGTGTGTGTGTTTTGTTTCATTAACCTCGGCCTATTTCCGCTACTATGGCCAATCACCGACGCCAGGGAGAAGTTTCACCACCTATCCTGGAAAGTTTGCCGAATCCCTGCCTTTCTGTAAGGAGGGTAGGAATATCTAACGTGCCCAACATCGCATGGACACGGGACCGACGGCTTTACGCCCCCTCCGAAGGGCGGAACTTGCTCAAACACAATGCCAGAACCTTGATTGATGTTAATGTTACAGTTTGTACTGAAAACGTGAAAGGAGTACCCTGGGATCTAACCCAGTACCTTTCGGTTCAGAGACACACGTTATTACCCCTGAACCACCGAGGTTCTTAATTGATAAGTGGGGGGACTATATTTGCAAATTTTTGTGATAGCTACAAAACTACTATATTCTGGTCTACACTATAGAGGTGGCCATTATATGTTGTATCAGGGTTTTGCCGAGAGCTGCAAAAAACCTTTTTCATATACTATATGTATTTTTAATTTTGTCAGTTGAAAGCGACTTGCAGAATTTATATATATGTACCAAATTTTCATTTTCTAGCTCCATAGAAAATCGAAATTTCTTCAAGTAATCGCTTGGGAATCACTGGGACCTCTAAAACCAATCTCCAAAATCCATTTAAATTTAAAGAATATTTTAATAATATAGCTCATCAATAGTGTACAATTCTTATGAAAATTCACTACAATAATGCACTTACCGCGTCCCGAACTTTTTAATTTATTGCTCCCACAATTGCAAGCGATTTGTTTGAAATAATGTTAAAAAAGTTAATAACGTACTGCTAAATATTTAAGGCATAACAACACTTTTATTTTAGTGAATTGTTATTTTTAAAAAATTCACTAATAGAGAGGTATCGATGGTGAGACTGCAAAAATTTTTGCAAATGAGCGCGAACTAGGACCCCTAGAACCCATATCCGGGGTCAGTTTCAATTTTTATATGTTTATATATATATATATATATATATATATATATATATATATATATATATATATATATATATATATATATATATATATATATATATATATATATTGTCACGAAGTGACGTAATGGCCATTAGAAATCTAATTAGTTAACAGGGGAATAGATCCGTACCATCTGTATTTAATTTAATTTATTTTTGTTATTAAAATATTCGTAAATGTTTGATAAAATATAGCTTCGAGAGCGGGGCAGGCATGGTACCGGTGTGTTGTCGCCCAGGCGGGTCCTGCGGTGTGCGAAGCGATGAAAGCGGGGACGGCTGGTCTGGTCCACTACATACCTATGCGCACCTCGCAGCGCATACTTTGCGTGCCGCATCGAGGTCTGGATATATCGACCGTAACGCGCTCGACAAGTTAGTTCTTTTTCAGCAGTCGCAGGGGCCGTCACGGAGAGTAACCAGCCACCGTCCGCGTCTTCGTTCTTGGTGTTCGGTTTTATTGTGTGTTTCAGTAGCGAATCCAGCAGGCCGACCGTGGGAGTTTAGTTCTCTTTCAGCGAGCGCAGAGCCAGGTCACAGAGAGGAAGCAGCCACCGTCCGCGTCTTGATTCTTGGTGTTGGGTTTTATTGTGTATCTCAGGCCGGCCGTGGAAGAGTACGCCGCGATTCGTTAGGTGCACCAGCTTAGTAGAGTTAGCAGCTGTGGCAAGTGGAGAACGCCGTCTTCAGCAGGCCGCTCATTTCCGCTTCGTTTGGGTAGGTCGCTGTCTCTATAGCTGTACGGTGCAGGGCCTGTATGAAAGGGGTTTTCCACGGATCAACGACTCTCTCTGGCGGCGAACACCTAGGCGCGCTTGGTGGCCTTCGCCAGAGGTGACGTTAAAAGTCCAGGTGTGGAAAAGATATTGAATGTTGTTGTGTTTGTCAGTGGTTTTATTTCAGAGAGACGGCAGCAAGGGAGCTTCGGATAAATAGGTCCATCGCTCGTTTCTGTCTGTATCCGCGGGGCAACCTGGGGGAGCAGGGGCTCGCGTTCCTTGGCTGGAGTCTTCCCGAGAGCGCGAGAGCACTAGCAAAACGGCCGACTGCACGTTGATGTGAACTCGGGGGGCGGACTAGCCACGATCACATCATCCCAAAGCGGTCTCCCGTGGCGCAGCTCTCGTGCTCCTGGATTTGGACGACAGCCGGGATATTTCGGGCTGCAGTAGGTCTCCACCACTCCTGGCGATCGAAACAGTCTGGCGATACCCGGTGTCCCGACCGTCCGGCTGACATTACTGGGAAAACCTTGTCGTTTTCAGTCCTAGGGGGAAAAGCTTTGTATGTTTCCGTCGGGAGACGCAAAGGGGTCGCGTTCCTGGACTGGAGTCTTCCCGAGAATGCGAGAGCACTAGCAAAACGGCCGACTGCACGTTGATGTGAACTCGGGGGGCGGACTAGCCACGATCACATCATCCCAAAGCTGTCTCCCGTGGCGCAGCTCTCGTGCTCCTGGATCTGGACGCCAGCGGGGATATTTCGGGCTGCAGTAGGTCTCCACCACTCCTGGCGATCGAAACAGTCTGGCGATACCCGGTGTCCCGACCGTCCGGCTGACATTATTGGGAAAACCTTGTCGTTTTCAGCCCTAGGGGGAAAAGCTTTGTACGTTTCCGTCGGGAGACGCAAAGGGGTCGCGTTCCTGGACTGGAGTCTTCCCGAGAATGCGAGAGCACTAGCAAAGCGGCCGACTGCACGTTGATTTGAACTCGGGGGGCGGACTAGCCACGATCACATCATCCCAAAGCGGTCTCCCGTGGCGCAGCTCTCGTGCTCCTGGATCTGGACGACAGACGGGATATTTCGGGCTGCAGTAGGTCTCCACCACTCCTGGCGATCGAAACAGTCTGGCGATACCCGGTGTCCCGACCGTCCTGAAGGCACCGCCTGGAGGCTGTGTCTTCTTTTAACTTGATAGTGAGGACTTCCTTTATTTTGTCGAAGGGAAATTTCCAACTCCCTAGGGAGACACTTCCTCCGGTCGTAGAGAGTCTGTATGACTGCAACGCATGCTTGAGGGTCCGAAATTAATTAAGTGATAGTAGAAAGTAGAGCAAGCCGTTAGCTGATCTTGATATTGCACCTAGAGTTGGCTTTTTCACATACTGCATGCCTGCTTAAACCGACCACCTGTCCGTTGCCTTGCTTTGGAGATCCTGGGACGCTTCTGCCCGCTTACAAGCCGCGAGTTTACTACCCCTATTCGTGATACCGTCCGTATAACTCGCGAATATTTCAGTTTCTGCCTCTGGTCTCTAATAAATTGATTTGTTGTCAATTAAGTTAGTTTAAACGTGGGGTATACCGGGAGAATCCCTTGTGTAAATATTTCTTTGTATATATTTTGTAAATATTTCCCCACCAATACTTTTGTAAATAGATTATTTGTTTTATACGGTATTTCATTTAAAGCTTCCCAACCAATCCACCCCAACGTAATACGTAACATCCTGATCTCTAATACATAGGCCATAATTAAGGAGTCCTGAGGGACTTCGCCTGAGGACTTAGGTGAACCCTGTCTCCACTGAAGTTTACCCCGGGTCCGTGTAGCTGTAAGTAGCAACCGAGGACAGATATATAGTCCTGAGGGAGCGCAGCATCTTCCTTTAAACCCACGCTGCTGGCGCCTGAGCAAATCCCGTAAATAAAGCCGTATTGATAAGGTTATCCCGTGGGAACCTCCCCATATTAGGGAAAGATAACCTTATCCCGATTTGACCCCTCACAAATGGCACCTGCGAGCAGGGACCTAAGTTAGTAAATCAAATTAGAGAAAGGTGGATTCAGGGAAGTAGCCGTAAATATTTTGAAATTGTTAAATTTTAATGTACATAGTTTATCGCTAATTGTGATAAGAGGTGTTGGAAAAGTGTAGATAAGATATGTTACCTGTATCTTAAGAATTCGGTATCTTTTTAGTTTGAAACAGAGGCAGAATTTAAAAAGGAATTACAATATTGTTATCTACGATATCAATCGCCGTATCATCAATACTTTGTGAAACCGTGAACATTAATTTATTTTGCTTTTGATAGAATTATTTGTTAGCAGCTGTTGATCTTGCAATTTTTTTAAAATAATAGTTGACTTTTTTTCTTTCACGCTAGCTTCTAATGTTTGTTTACTGCATTACGTGATACGATTACATTCTTTAAGTGTAACGTTTTCTTTTAATCAACATCTTAAGTTTAGCGTTAATATATAGTGTTTTTGTTTTTAGTTTCAACTTGTAGAGAATTTTGTTATTCCGAATATTTTTGTTATTGTTTAGTATTTATAATTTTTTTTTGTGTTTTGTTTAAACACTACTGACCAAGGGAAACTACTGTTACAAATCCGACCCGTTTCATCCTAACACTGCGTTATCATCTTCGATAGCTTCGCAGCGCCGTCTTGCCGCTTTACCGTTTGCACTGAACAATGTCAGACCCGAAAACGGACAAGGCCGTCGAGCCTGAGCCTCAAGAGAAGTCCGACCCGGACCTATTTGACGGCCGGGTAGGATGGGTATACAGGCTGAAGAAGCCTGAACTGGAAACAGAGTTAGCGAGGTTTTGCCTACGACCCCAGACAACGGTTGAAGAAATGAGAAGGCAATTGATTAAATTTTTGCGTGAAGGAAGACCGCCGCACACCGAGGCAGCCTCACTGCCTAACGTTACCGCATCGCCGCCGTCGTCACCACGAACGGGAAACTTAATCGGGCACCTAACACCGCCTACGCAAAAGCCATTCCCGCCGCCAATATCACCTGTGACCAACACTACGACATTTCGGCAACCAGAACCACTCAATCTGTTTGCGTGGAACTTGCATTTCCAGGGCAGGTCTGACCCCGTAGCATTTTTAGAACGCCTAGAAGAAATCCGCTTGCACTTTAACGTATCTTCGGACCGCCTTCTGCCAGTGTTGCCACAGGTCTTGGAAGGTCAAGCCTTGCTGTGGTATCGAAATAATAGGGCGTACTGGACATCGTGGGAAGACTTTATCGAGGATTTCAAGCGTTTCTATTTCCCGGCAAACTACTTCATAGATTTAGAAGCTGAAATCAGTCGACGTTTACACAAAGCCGGTGAGCCCGTGTTTACTTACATAACAGAGCTGCAGACACTCATACGCCGGCACGGAAACTTCCACAGGCAACAGGAATTGACTTGGTTAAGAAGAAACCTGCGCCCAGAGTTCCGACAGATGCTCTGGAATTGCGACGTGCCAGACATACGTACGTTCATAGAAAAAACAAAGGCAATTGAGGCGATGTTGAAGGAACTGAAGGATACCAAGGAGGGCCCACCAAAGCCTAGCCGGCCTCCTTCGGATGAGCAAGAAAGTGGGAATACTAGTCCCCCCGCTAAGAACCGTTTCACACCCCCGACTTCGCCTACGACTGACCGTCCGGAAACCAGTAAGCAGGTTCGTTTCGCGATGGAGCGTACGACTTGCTGGAATTGTGGTGAGACAGGACACATGAGAAGCAAGTGTCAGAAAGCACCACGACTGTTTTGTTCACGCTGTGGCAAGACAGGGGTGTTATCCCGGGATTGTAAATCTCCGGGAAACTAGATGGGAACTGTGGAGGGCCGAGACTCCAGCAGTTCCGCCCCAACGACACCTCGGCCATTGACAGACGATATCAAACTGACAACAGACCCATAGTCAGGACCAGGATAGGCCAGAAGTGTTTCAGTGCTTTGCTGGACACAGGGGCGACCCGGTCCTTTCTGAGCGGTACCGCACTTGAGGAAATAGACGCAGATTATTTACAAGCCGTCTCCTTGCCAGACGTAAACACCCGCATCGCCGATGGACGACTGGTCTCCGTACAACAAATGTACGTGACTGAATTGATGTTGGGTAGTAAGAAGATACAAGGGGAGCTGTTGTACCTGCCTCACCTCCCGGTAGACATAGTGTTGGGGATGGATATTTTGGGGAAGTACGACTTCCGTATAGATTTACCGACCGCTAAAACCTACCTCGATGGAGAACTGCTGGCGTCAGCAACTCCACCCCCGCCCGTAGTTCCAATACATACTATGGAAACGAACACCTTGGGGGAATTGACCCCCCGAGAGCGACGTCAACTTGATCTGTTCTTGGAGAAAGAACTTGGATATTTCAAACGAATAACTGGCCCTACCGACCGAGTACAACATCATATCCGCCTGTCGAGGAGAGAACCTATTAAACAGCGATACCGCCCACAAAACCCGAAAATGCAGCAGGTCATTAACGACGAGGTCGACAGGATGTTGGAAGGAGGAATTATAGAACCTTCTAACAGCCCATGGAGCTCACCTGTGGTGATGGTTAAGAAAAAGGACGGAAAATACCGATTCTGTGTGGACTTCCGGGAAGTTAACAAGGTTTCCGTCAAGGACGCCTACCCGCTGCCATATATATCGGGCATACTCGACAAGCTTCGCCGGGCCAAGTACATCAGCAGTCTGGATTTAAAGCAGGGCTACTGGCAAATCCCTCTGACGCCGACAAGTAAGCCCATCACCGCCTTTACCGTCCCGGGGAGGGGGTTGTATCAGTTCAAGGTTATGCCTTTCGGAATTCACTCGGCTCCAGCGACGTTCCAGCGGCTGTTGGATACTATAATAGGCCCCGATATGGAACCGCACGCTTTCGCCTACCTGGACGACGTTATCGTAATGGGAGAGACCTTCGAGGAGCACCTGGAGAACTTGAGGGAAGTGTTCCGAAGGCTGAGGCAGAGTAACTTGCAGCTGAACCCGGAGAAATGTCACTTCTGCAGGAAGTCGCTGAAATATCTTGGGCATGTTGTGACGTCGGATGGCATCAGCACCGATCCGGATAAAGTGGAGGCTATCGAGGCCATGCCGACCCCACGAACTGTCAGAGACGTCCGTCGATTTTTGGGGGTCGCCTCGTGGTACCGCCGTTTCATTCCGCAATTCTCACAGGTAGTGACCCCCTTGACCAAGCTATTGAAGAAGAAGAATCGATGGCACTGGGGTGAAGAGCAAGAGAGGTCGTTTAAAGACCTGAAGAAATTACTCACTCAGACGCCGATATTGACCTGTCCGGACTTTTCGAAAGAATTCGTCCTGCAAACTGATGCCAGTGATAATGGCTTAGGCATAGCTCTGACTCAGAACATCGATGGGTCAGAGAAAGTCATCGCGTATGCCAGCCGGACGCTCTGCCCTGCCGAGAAAAATTATTCTGTGACGGAAAAAGAGTGCCTAGCGGTGGTATGGGGGATTGAAAAAATGCGCCCATACCTGGAGGGGTACCATTTTACAGTACTGACAGACCACCAATCTCTTAGGTGGTTGCAAACGATTAAAACCCCGATTGGGCGTGTGGCCAGGTGGAGCGTATTTCTACAACAATACGACTTCACGATAAAATATCGACGAGGGGCACTAAACCGTGTAGCGGACGCCCTCTCCCGTTCACCGTTGGAGAGCTGTGAAGAGTCCGCGGAAGAGAATATTTGCTTCACAGAGGAGGAAGCAAGCTGTTCCTGGTACAGACGTAAGTTGGACCAGGTGGAAAGGAACCCGGAGGCATTTCCCGACTATTCCATCAGGGGCGGAAGACTGTACCGACATTTTTGGGACGCATACAACTTAAGCGAGCCCGAGCTGAGCGATCCCTGGAAATTGTGCATCCCTAAGAACGTGCGTGGCCGAATTCTACGAGAGAACCACGACGAACCGACCGCCGGGCACATGGGCATTTCAAAAACCATTGCCCGTATAGCTTGTCATTACTATTGGCCAGGGATGTTTCGGGAAGTTGCGAGTTATGTGAGGCAATGTGATCGCTGTCAGAGGTTTAAAGTCTCCCAACAACAGACCCCCGGGAAGATGCAGCCTTCCTCGAACAAGACGCCATGGGAAACCGTCTGCGTCGATTTAGTGGGACCCCTGCCTCGGTCCAAAAAGGGACACAATTTTATTATTGTCGCCCAAGACCGTTTTACGAAATGGGTAGAATGCCGACCGTTGAGGAAAGCCACCGCCCCCGCCGTCAACAAAGCGTTGTTTGAGATGGTCATCACAAAGTTCGGCTGCCCCAGGACACTGATCTCGGACAACGGGAAACAACTAGTGTCCCATGAACACAAGGCCTGGCTGAAGGAGTTAGGGATAGCCCAGAGGCTGACCCCGATATACACTCCCCAAGCCAATGCTGTAGAGAGGGCGAATCGCACGCTGAAAACCATGATCGCCCAGTTTTGCGAGCATGATCAGCGACAGTGGGATGAAAGATTGCCTGAACTGGGGTTCGCCATCAACACGGCCAAACAGGAATCCACCGGATTCACCCCAGCCTTCCTGAACTTCGGCCGAGAGCTGACCGTCCCCGGCGCGGTGCACGCTGAACGCGAAATACCGCCGGAGAGTCAGCCAGAGGAGCCGGAGACGACGCCGGAAGAAATAGAAGACCGTCATAACCGTCTGAAGAAGCTGCGAGAAACATTCGAGTTAGTAAGAATGAATCTGGCAAGGGCGTTCACCCAACAAAGTCGCCACTACAATTTGCGTCGCAGGGAATGGCAATGCAAAGTTGGTGAACAGGTGCTACGCCGAGAACATCCGTTATCCCAAGGAACCAGTGGTTTTGCCGCAAAGCTCGCCGCGAAATATTCTGGTCCGTATACGGTGGTCAAAGTAGTGTCGCCGGTGGTGTATGACCTCCGGGATACCAAGGGCAAGTTGCTGAAACACATACATGTGAAAGATCTGAAAAAGTTTCATGCACCACAGCAGCCAGAGACCGTGAATGCGTCGCCGCCGCCAGAACTACACTTTATTCATGCATATTCAGCAGCAGACGCATCCAGAATCGACGAAATTGTTCCCGTAAAACCAAAGTATTTACCGATGGCGAAGAAGAGTTTATGTTGTAGGTGTGGTCAGTCTGGACACACCCGTTACCAGTGTGAGTAGCCGTTAAATGCTCCCAAGGTGGAAAAGTGGGCAGTAGGCCCCGAAAATGTTCCTGTCAGGACCCAGGAAAACCAAATGTAGTCATGGAGAAGAGGACTATCGACAGAGCCACGCAGTGTACGCCCCAGGTTGCAGGTGTAGCTACCCAGTGTAACCTGGTGCTGAACGACCGAAGCCATGGGAACTGCAGGAGTTGCCAACCAGCAATCCCGAACAGTTGGAGGTCACCTCAAGGGATGGGTGCCGCTACCAGGGCAGGCCGTATCGTCTGGTGCCAGCCGGCGCTCCATGGACCCGACGCAGAGGGCCACGTGCGGCTGCACGACTGGATGGACAGGCGACAGGTACTAGGTGCAGTGTGTGACACGGGAGTGTGGGACACTTCTAGGAGTGCCACTCGACGGTGCACAAACGAGGAGACTGTGGGTGAGACTATCATTGACTATTATTTAGCTTAAGCATAGTGTATTCAACCTAATCCTCAGACATTTTGTGCTAAGTTCCGTTCAAATAGCTCCCAATTCATTTGAGGCGAGAAGCTATCAATTTCGGGTGTGGTAAATCTGAACGATTTGTTTATTTACGCTTAGGAACCCTGGTTAATTTAGTTTTAACTTGCATTTTCCTTTTTGATTATTTTCTTAAATTAAGCGATATTGCATATAGACGCGTCGCAGTGCCTCTACGGAGATAGCTGTTCCGTATTTGTGTTTGGAGCATTGTTTAAATTTAGCTTAAGGATATATTTTATTTTCTGTTTACTTACGAACTTTAATTATTTAGTTTACCGTTCGAAGATGCTTGATTTAGTTTAAGGGATATTTTATTTTCTGTTTACTTACGAATTATAGTTATTTAATTTTCCGTTCGAAAGTGCTTGATTTAGTTTAAGGATAAGTTTTATTTTCTGTTTACTTACGAAATTTAATAATTTAATTTTCCGTTTAAAGATGTTTGATTTAGTTTAAAAATGTATTGGGTAGGACCGCTTGCTTATATGGAACAGGAAAGAGAAACTTTTCTTTGAGGGTACATTATGTGCATTCTTTCTCGACATATTGGTATGTCTGTTATTTTCCTGTATTAATATTGTTATATTGGGGACCAGAGGACCGGTGAGGTCGGGATGTGGAAGAAAAAACTTCGTTTTTTCTTTCAGGAGAAGAGAGGGGGATGTCACGAAGTGACGTAATGGCCATTAGAAATCTAATTAGTTAACAGGGGAATAGATCCGTACCATCTGTATTTAATTTAATTTATTTTTGTTATTAAAATATTCGTAAATGTTTGATAAAATATAGCTTCGAGAGCGGGGCAGGCATGGTACCGGTGTGTTGTCGCCCAGGCGGGTCCTGCGGTGTGCGAAGCGATGAAAGCGGGGACGGCTGGTCTGGTCCACTACATACCTATGCGCACCTCGCAGCGCATACTTTGCGTGCCGCATCGAGGTCTGGATATATCGACCGTAACGCGCTCGACAAGTTAGTTCTTTTTCAGCAGTCGCAGGGGCCGTCACGGAGAGTAACCAGCCACCGTCCGCGTCTTCGTTCTTGGTGTTCGGTTTTATTGTGTGTTTCAGTAGCGAATCCAGCAGGCCGACCGTGGGAGTTTAGTTCTCTTTCAGCGAGCGCAGAGCCAGGTCACAGAGAGGAAGCAGCCACCGTCCGCGTCTTGATTCTTGGTGTTGGGTTTTATTGTGTATCTCAGGCCGGCCGTGGAAGAGTACGCCGCGATTCGTTAGGTGCACCAGCTTAGTAGAGTTAGCAGCTGTGGCAAGTGGAGAACGCCGTCTTCAGCAGGCCGCTCATTTCCGCTTCGTTTGGGTAGGTCGCTGTCTCTATAGCTGTACGGTGCAGGGCCTGTATGAAAGGGGTTTTCCACGGATCAACGACTCTCTCTGGCGGCGAACACCTAGGCGCGCTTGGTGGCCTTCGCCAGAGGTGACGTTAAAAGTCCAGGTGTGGAAAAGATATTGAATGTTGTTGTGTTTGTCAGTGGTTTTATTTCAGAGAGACGGCAGCAAGGGAGCTTCGGATAAATAGGTCCATCGCTCGTTTCTGTCTGTATCCGCGGGGCAACCTGGGGGAGCAGGGGCTCGCGTTCCTTGGCTGGAGTCTTCCCGAGAGCGCGAGAGCACTAGCAAAACGGCCGACTGCACGTTGATGTGAACTCGGGGGGCGGACTAGCCACGATCACATCATCCCAAAGCGGTCTCCCGTGGCGCAGCTCTCGTGCTCCTGGATTTGGACGACAGCCGGGATATTTCGGGCTGCAGTAGGTCTCCACCACTCCTGGCGATCGAAACAGTCTGGCGATACCCGGTGTCCCGACCGTCCGGCTGACATTACTGGGAAAACCTTGTCGTTTTCAGTCCTAGGGGGAAAAGCTTTGTATGTTTCCGTCGGGAGACGCAAAGGGGTCGCGTTCCTGGACTGGAGTCTTCCCGAGAATGCGAGAGCACTAGCAAAACGGCCGACTGCACGTTGATGTGAACTCGGGGGGCGGACTAGCCACGATCACATCATCCCAAAGCGGTCTCCCGTGGCGCAGCTCTCGTGCTCCTGGATCTGGACGCCAGCGGGGATATTTCGGGCTGCAATAGGTCTCCACCACTCCTGGCGATCGAAACAGTCTGGCGATACCCGGTGTCCCGACCGTCCGGCTGACATTATTGGGAAAACCTTGTCGTTTTCAGCCCTAGGGGGAAAAGCTTTGTACGTTTCCGTCGGGAGACGCAAAGGGGTCGCGTTCCTGGACTGGAGTCTTCCCGAGAATGCGAGAGCACTAGCAAAGCGGCCGACTGCACGTTGATTTGAACTCGGGGGGCGGACTAGCCACGATCACATCATCCCAAAGCGGTCTCCCGTGGCGCAGCTCTCGTGCTCCTGGATCTGGACGACAGACGGGATATTTCGGGCTGCAGTAGGTCTCCACCACTCCTGGCGATCGAAACAGTCTGGCGATACCCGGTGTCCCGACCGTCCTGAAGGCACCGCCTGGAGGCTGTGTCTTCTTTTAACTTGATAGTGAGGACTTCCTTTATTTTGTCGAAGGGAAATTTCCAACTCCCTAGGGAGACACTTCCTCCGGTCGTAGAGAGTCTGTATGACTGCAACGCATGCTTGAGGGTCCGAAATTAATTAAGTGATAGTAGAAAGTAGAGCAAGCCGTTAGCTGATCTTGATATTGCACCTAGAGTTGGCTTTTTCACATACTGCATGCCTGCTTAAACCGACCACCTGTCCGTTGCCTTGCTTTGGCGATCCTGGGACGCTTCTGCCCGCTTACAAGCCGCGAGTTTACTACCCCTATTCGTGATACCGTCCGTATAACTCGCGAATATTTCAGTTTCTGCCTCTGGTCTCTAATAAATTGATTTGTTGTCAATTAAGTTAGTTTAAACGTGGGGTATACCGGGAGAATCCCTTGTGTAAATATTTCTTTGTATATATTTTGTAAATATTTCCCCACCAATACTTTTGTAAATAGATTATTTGTTTTATACGGTATTTCATTTAAAGCTTCCCAACCAATCCACCCCAACGTAATACGTAACATCCTGATCTCTAATACATAGGCCATAATTAAGGAGTCCTGAGGGACTTCGCCTGAGGACTTAGGTGAACCCTGTCTCCACTGAAGTTTACCCCGGGTCCGTGTAGCTGTAAGTAGCAACCGAGGACAGATATATAGTCCTGAGGGAGCGCAGCGTCTTCCTTTAAACCCACGCTGCTGGCGCCTGAGCAAATCCCGTAAATAAAGCCGTATTGATAAGGTTATCCCGTGGGAACCTCCCCATATTAGGGAAAGATAACCTTATCCCGATTTGACCCCTCACAATATATATATATATATACATATATATATATATATATATATATATATATATATATATATATATATATATATATATATATATATGTATGTATCTGTCTGATAACTCAAACAATAATTAACCGATTTCGATTAAACTTGGCAAGTGGCTTTCTTTTATTAACGGCTTGTATAAGTTCGTTAGCCAGCAAAATCGGACGGGGTTTTCCGGGAAAATTTTGAGTTTTCTTTCGAAACAATTTTTTTCTCCGAAAATTACAAAGTTATTTTAATGAAATTTGGTAGATCTCTTGAGTTGGGAGAGACCTTACTACACACCAAAATTAAACTCTCTAAGTTTATAGAAAATTGAGTTATTCAAATTTGAAGCATTTAATATGAAGTTTTTACCACAGAAATCGTAGAAACGACGAGACGATGTCCACGTCTCTAGTATCAGGATCACATGAGAGGATAGGCAGTGGCATGTTTAAAACTAATGTTGTACATGCTAGTTTGTTTATCTGCAGATGATGTTTTCAATATATGGTGAATGTAACAGAATAGTTGAGACCACAGTTCGAACATTTAGCAACAGATTCCTTTATTTGGCTCCAATGAATAGAACAAAATTCAGCAGAATTAAAAGTAAGTCGTCAAGTCATGAAATAATACTAACACGACGCGTTGTTAAACGTTTCAAAATTGAAGACAATGAAATGAATGAAATTATAGTTCTTGCATATTTTGAAGCATGTCTACAAAGTTCGTTAAGAAGTAGGTCTCAAGATTTGGGTTTATCTATCTGGGCAATACACAGAATATTAATATTATTTCGATGAAACTTGTCAAGTGCCTTTATTTTATAAATGGCTTGGATAAGTTCGTTATCCAGAAAAATCGGACGGGGTTTTCCGGGAAAATTTTGAGTTTTCTTTAAAAAAAAAATGTTTTTCTCCGAAAGTAACAAAGCTGTTTTAACGAGATTTACTATATATGTTGCCTCAGGAGAGATCTTACTAGGTACCAAAATTCAACTTTCTAAATTTAGAGAAAATTGAGTTATTCAAATTTTAAATTTTCTTTGGAAAAAAATTTTTTTCTCTGATAATTACAAAGTTATTTTAATGAAATTTTGTGGATATCCTGCCCTAGGAAAGACCTTACTACGTATTAAAATTAAACTCTCTAAGTTTATAGAAAATTGAGTTATTTAAATTTGAAGGATTTAATAAAAATTCACTACCATAACGCACTTGCTGCGTCCCGAGTTTTTTAATACCTCAAATCTTACACTGGACTTAGCAAATTCCAGCTGAACTTTTTTGGGCAGAATATGAAAGAAGCAAATGCTTAGAAAAGTCTTGTCCAAGTAGCTGCTATAAATTTTCTACATTCACTTGCTTATTTACATACTAATTCACTTCCGTGTTTACCCTTGTTGTTTTCTCTTAAAGTTAAACCAGTGTATTTATCTTAAAGGGAATAACAAAATAGTTAGTATTAGGCTAAAGGTCACAACAGTCTGGGAATGAGAATAAGCTGTCGATTTCGGTAGAGCAGCATGCACGAAGACTCTAGAAAGGGAAAGCGAGACAGGACTAAAGTGTAATAACGTTGCTGTAAGCGTAAACGGTCTGGACCTAAGAACGTGACGCGAATTTAGACAACCTCACCAGAAGGGTACCCGTTCCTTATATTGGAATTGGAGATACTCTACAGGAAATTAGTGTTGAAATTTAAAAGAATTCTAGACAGATACTCCAATCTAAAAGGCTGCTATCAGTAGGCAAATCAAAGAAATATATTTAAAATAAAGTTGGACGCAGAAAATACGTCAAGGTAGCAATTTTCATTAAAAAATGTTACTTAAAAAATAAATAACACCTGAACCAAATAATAATAAAATGTTTTTGGTAAAAAGTCTTATTTTTACATGAGGAATCTTGTGCGTGTGTGTGTTTTGTTTCTTTAACGTCGGCCTATTTTCGCGACTATGGCCAATCACCGACGCCAGGGAGCAGTTTCACCTCACTATCCTGAAAATTTTGCCGAACCACTGCCTTTCTGTAAGAAGGGTAGGGATATTTAACGTGCCCAACATCGCATTGACACGGGACCGACGGTTTTACGTCCCCTACGAAGCGCGGAACGTGCAGACATTCAACTTGCTCAGATACAATGCCATTACCTCGGTTGATGTTAATTTTACAGTTTGTACTGAAAAAGTGAAAGGAGTACCCTGGGATCGAACCCAGTACCCTTCGGTTCAGAGGCACACGTTCTTACCCCTGAACCACCCAGGTTTTACATTAGGAATCTAACCACGAGCGATGGCATTGTTTTTTGAAACACCTCTATACATAATATATACGATATGTATCATACCAGTAACTCAAAAAAACTCTGGACGCAGCAAGTGCGTAATGGTAGTGAATTTTCATAAAAATGTTTTTCAAAGCAAATATAAGAAAGCACGCATCAAATTAGGTTACCAGTATAATCTACATATTAGAAACAATGTTCCATCTTTCATCAAAATAACCTTATTGTTTGAAAATGTACAAAAATTTCCGAAAGTAAACATAAATTGTACCCGAAAAAACTGGTTTTCTGGTCAACCTTATAGGTTAATAGCAAGTTGATTCAAATTTGATTTAATGAAAATTCGCTACCATAACGCACTTGCTGCGTCCCGAATTTCTTTTCTTAGTAATATGTATTATATTTCGATGGAAAATGCAAAAATGCAATAACATAGGGCGTGTTCGTTAAAAAAAATGCCTGGACGCAGCAAGTGCGTTATGGTAGTGAATTTTCATAGAAATGATCTGGCACAAAATATTTTATTATAACTTTTTTTTCTTGTAACATAGAAATCTAAATTTTTGTGTATAGTTTACTTTTTATATCGTAAACCTACCTACCAAATTTGGTTATCATAGATTTTTTATTTTTTAAGATAAAAATTTTTTTCAAATGAAAACTCAAAAATTTCCCGGAAAACCTCGTCCAATTTTTTTGAATAACAAACTTGTCAAATATATTTACAAAAGGAAGGTACTTGCCAAATTTTATTAAAATCGGCTTATTACTTTTTGAGATATGAATTTTTTTCAAATGAAAACTCAAAATTTTCCCGGAAAACCTCGACCGATTTTGCTGACTAACAAACGTGTCAAAGCAATTTACGAAGGGAAGGTATTGTGCTAAATTTTATTAAAATCGGCTTATTACTTTTTGAGATATGAATTTTTTTCGAATGAAAACTCAAAATTTTCCCGGAAAACCTCGTCCGATTTTCCTGACTAACGAACTTATCCAAGCTATTAACAAAAGAAAGGTACATGCCAAATTTTATCAAAATCGGCCCATTATTTTTTGAGTTATCGGTGTGATACATACATACATACATACATATATATATATATATATATATATATATATATATATATATATATATATATATATATATATATATATATATATATATATATATATATATATATATATATATATATATATATATATATATATATATATATATATATATATATACGTATTCGCTCCTTTTCGAGGACCATTTTAGCGATCTAATCATCTTTTCGGGGACTTTTGCGCTTTTCAAGGACCGTCCTGACAAATTATGCGTATATAAGCATCATTATGAGGACTGTCCCCGAATAATGCTCTATTCGACTATGCGGCTTTTAGGAGACTACAAAGTTGTGTATGTAATAATCCTTTCGGGGACGTCAAGTGTAAACAGTTTTTATGCAGGGCGTGTCTTGCTGCAATAGTGGCGCTAGTAGCGCATGCCAAGAAATTTGTTTATTAGCTACCGAATGTCTAGCGCTTGCAAAGTGCAGTATCGAAACTATTTCTAGATCATTTTTAGTAAATGCCCTAAACTTTACAAACGTATTTTTATGAAGATACTTTGCAACCTTCATATTAGTAGGTACTTAGTTTTTAAAATTGGTATTTAACTACGTTGGCAGAACTTATTTTTTTTTTTCATATAATTTAAAGATGAATAAGTTACTGGAAATTAGTAAACTATTCGGTAAAAAAGTTCTAGCAAAAAAATCATATAAATACAGATGTATAGAAAGATTTTTCTGGTTTCACAAGTGCTTATTTTGGTATACAACTATACTTTCCGCATTCCTATAAAATTTTATATACAAGCGTGTTTTGGAGTGTAGATGGCGTAAATCACAAACAAAAATGAGGGCAGAAGCAAACTTTTGGAGTTATTTGGATTTTTTTGTAAGAAAAGTCCTGACATTTTCGATATGTTTTGGTGCATATCTCGCTTCACATAACCGATATAAATATACTAACTAATTTAATGCTTAAGTACCTTATTTCACTGAACATATTCACTTTTCAAGGTTTTCAGGTTTCGTTAAAAAAATATATTACCAAATAACTTTTTGTAATTAAGTCAGATGTCAAAATGTATGACATGAAGTTGATTTTATTTGTCCAATGTCAACGTCAACTTAGGATTGATTATCGATGAAAAGAAGAGAAATCTACAGACACGTAAAAACTATAAGGCGTGCACTAACTATATGAAAATGAATTATAATAGAGGATCTTTTTTAGCTTGATATAAAACGAACGATCCCCGAAAATGTGTATGTATGTATGTATGTATGTATAGTCGAAATTGCTTGGCTGCGGCTAATTTAGCCATTCACACATTTTCAAGAAAATGTGTAAAATATGACAAAAACATGTCGCAAATGTGAGTAAAATACTTATGTTTTACAAAAACAAATCAAAATAACTTCAAAAGTTTCCTTCTGTCCTCATTTTGATTGTGATTTTCGTCATTTACACCACAAAACACATTTGGATACAAAATTTCATAAGAATCCAATACTCGGAAAGTAAACTTTTACCCTTATTTTCTTCTCTGTAACCGGTTTCGTCTTTTACGCGAATACAAATCTTTATCACAAACTCGTGTTCGTTCATTACCTCCACATCGCCAATGCATGTGGAATTATGGCATCGGCGACAACAATTTAAAAAAAAATTAACGTCGTAAAAAGTCTTGAAACATATGCAGACTGAATAGCTCAGTTCGCGAGGTGAGTAACCTCTAGAATCGGACTAGAGGGTCGCGGGTTCGAGTCTCGTATTCGGACAGTCGGTCTTTTTCATTCAAATGTGGAAAGGACGGCTGCTGAAAAGTTATGGGTGGTGTCCTTTGATTATATGTGTATGTAAGCTCCCCCCGCACAAGTCAAAGATTTCTGGGTGCAAAGTTTATCTACTCTTGTGTTATTATTATATAGAAAACATGATAAAATTTTTGGTGTCTGCCAGTCTGTCGGTCTGTATGCCTGTCTGTTTGTTATAGCCACAATAACTTTAGAACGAATTGAGATATTGTCTTCAAATTTAGTATACAGTTATCACCCGAGAAACTAACGGTTCGGACTGTTTTTGGGTAAAATTACTCCAGGGAGTAGGGGATGAATGCATGATGATTTGGTGAAAATTGACATTTTTTCGTTAAAACTCGAGTAATATAACGTTTCAGAAGTTTATTCAGAGGTTTTTTTTTAATTAGAAAACTTTCAGTTTCATCAAACATCTGGTAGTCTGTGTTGATATTAAATTGGGGGTTGAATGTGTGGTGGTGGAATATCGGTGACAGAAATTTAAAATATTTTAAAAAAATGAAAACAGCGTATAAAGTCTCAAAACATATAGAAAACTTGATTCCGGAACGAAAATGTTTAGTCTGTTGGTCGGTCGGTTTGTCCGCCTGAACGTCTCTCTCAAATTTGGTATCCAGGACGCTTTGAATTGTTTTTGGGTAAGCTCGCTTCAGGGGGGGGGGGGTATAAATAAGGGGTGATTTGCTGAAAATGAACATTTTTTTGTTAACACTCGAGTAATATAACGTTTGAGAAGTTTATGAGTACAGGGATACGAATATTTTCTTCGTGGTCAAATCATGGACCCAAAATTAATTTCGTGAGAATGCCTTTTTGAAGATAGTAGATTATCACAGCTATGTGGCAGTTATGATTCAATTTGTAGCACTATTTTAACCTGCTGTCAGAATTTTTCTGCTACCAAGATTTGTTAAATGGTTATACTGATTGTAGTTATAGTAATTTCATGAAAGCATCCCATTCTAGAAGCAAAATTGCAGTAACTGTCCCCGCTTGTTTAAAGTTTTCATTTTAGCGCGCACCATTTGACAAATAGATTTTAAACTTGTTCTTGCCAAAGACGCTACTTGACAGCTTAGATCAAGCTATATAGATACCAACATTTCCACGATGACATTGACAATTTGAAATTACTGAATTACTGTTTATTCATTCTATTTTCAACCGCAAACATTGCCTTTATTTTCTGAGAAACACACCACTTTGAAGTGTCACCTGAATTGAACCATTATTACCTCCACATCGTCAATACGTGTGGAAGTATGATATCGGCGACAAAAATTTCAATTTTTTTTGCCTAAACATCGTAAAATGTCTCAAAACATATAGAAAACACGATCTGGGAACGAAATGTTTTTGTCTGGCGGTCTGTATGTCTGTCTGTTTGATGTATCGTCTCTAAATTTTGTATACAGTTAGCACCTGACAAACAAACGGTTCGGATTGTTTTGGGGTAAAATCGCTCTAGGGGATAGGGGATGAATGGGGGTGATTTGGTGAAAATTGACATTTTTTCGTTAAAACTCGAGTAATAACAGTTTGGGGTTTGTTTATTAGAAAACTTTCAGTTTCATCAAACATCTAGTATTCTGTTTAGAGGGAATATCGGTGACAGGAATCTGGAATTTTTTTTACTAAATCGGCGAATAAAATCTCAAAACATAGAAAACTTGAGTTTGTACAATTTTTTGTCTGTGGTTCTGCCGGTCGGTCGGTCTATGGACCTGTACGTCTGTCTGCTGGTAGGCGCAATAAATTTCGAACGAATTGAGATATAAACTCCAAATTTGATATCCAGTTAGCACCCTACAAAGGAACTCTTCGAATTGTTTTTGGGTAAGATCGCTTTAGGGGCAGGGGATAAATGAGGGATGATTTGGTGAAAATTGGCATTTCCTCGTTAAAACTCGAGTAATATAACGTTTTAGAAGTTTATGAGTACAGGAATATGAATATTTTCTTTGTGATTAAGTCATGGACCTTAAATTAATTTCATGAGAATGTTTTTCTGGGGAGAGTATATCATCACAGCTATGTGGAAGTTACGTTTCAATTTACAGCACTATTTTTTGCAATCTTTAGGCAAATAAACGTATAGACTACGAATTTTTAACATCAATCAAATTATTATTTATTGTTGTTAAAACAATCACTTTGACATTACCCAAATTATAATATATGTCCAGGAATGTCCGTAGGTACTAACTTTAAATAATATTCATGTATTTTACAAATCGTGTATGTTTAATACATAATACATATTCGAATCTGGACACAGATACAGCATCGTCCAAGAAAAAGGATAAATTTTATGTAAACTCAGATTATACTCTTTGGTTGCAAATAAGCGTGAGACAAGGAAATAGATTTTAACATATCTTTTATTTTGCGATATACACTTTATCTGCTTTATTGTTACGTCACATTGACTGTACAATTATTGTTTTATCAAATGGAAAAATGACTTGAAACTTTATCCTTACTAAAAAATCTTCTATAATTGCTAGGTATATGTTGATAAATAAAACCTTCAATCAGAGTTTGCGTTCCGGACATGCAATCTCTTGTTTTTTCGAATTTACAGAAAATACATTTTTCGAAGGCAATTTTTTTTCTGAGAAAACTGATACGACTGGGGTGGCTAATGAACCATTTAAAGCTATTAACAAAAGAAAGACACGTAATAAGTTGCATCAGAAGTTATAGATTGGAAAGTTTTATTATCGATACCTCTATAAGATAATTTTCTCAATGAAAATTCGCTAAAGGGAAGCAATACCTACTATGAAATAGCGTTACCCAGTGCTAACAGGAATAGTTTAGTTCAACATTTAATCATTTTAATCAAACTGATAAATAGGAAAATATAACAGAATATAAATATGAGTTCCATCTTCCAATTAGAGAAAGGCAGAATAAAAATCAATAATCATATGACGGTAAAACAGGTAACACATCATAGTTTCACACGTGGTTGATATAAAAAGTGTATACCTATTATTATAGGACAGGTTTACTGCTATGCCGATCTTCCTGGAACGGCCAGTATAACAGCCTGTCGCTAATAAAAAAATTCGTTTCACGTTCAACATTAATAATTGTGGGTTACATCGACCTTGCCGAATGTTATCTGGTTCACCTTTTTGAACTGATGTGAGACGATTATGCTCTAACACATATTTTTTTAAATGGCCGTCCTTTTGAACTAAAACAACTGTAAAGTATAAAGATTGACAACCAGATTATGGTCTTTTAGGATAAGCGTAATAGGTATTCCAAATAAGAAAGGTAGATTTTTTTTCCATTTTTTTGAAGAGGACAAATACGAGAAAAGCTTCTTTAAGTATCTTAATTTTGAAAATTTGTTTTACACCAGATTTGAGGGCATGAAAAATAAACTAATCTCGCATTTGAAAAATTATCATGCATACGAAAGCGCTATACAGAAAAACGAACTATATAAAGACCACAAATCTGACACTTATTTTGAAGCCTATTGTCAAATACTTTTTAACTCAAGATTAAGTCAATTAATAAAACATTAAAAATAATCTTTTTGAAAAAAATTTCCGCCATTTGGAAATAAATTTATCTACCAAAAAATCAGATAAGACGTTATATTTGCGTTCTTTAGTTTATAACAAAACATGCAATGCAATTTGTTTTGTTAATATACCCATACCCATCCTTATAAATTAAAAGTAAAAAGTAAAAAAAAAACATCTCAGAGTTTCTCGATCCTGCTGGTTATTTTTCTACAAGTATATTTTACGCTTACAAGAGTTGTATAGGTATGCAAAGACAAAATTTATTAACTCATGGCTTTCTGAAGTAATCATCATGTTTACACATAACTCTTCTAGGTAGACACACATTGGCCGTCATTTAAAAATTTTAAAGTTTAGCATAGAGCCTCGGTGGTTCAGGGGTAAGAACGTGTGCCTCCGAACCGAAGGATCCCAGGGTTCTCCTTTCACTTTTTCAGTACAACTGTAACATTAACATCAACCGAGGTTCTGGCATTGTATTTCAGCAAGTTGAATGTCTGCACGTTCCGCCCTTCGGAGAGCGCGTAAAGCCGTCGGTCCCGTGTCCATGCGATGTTGGGCACGTTAAAAATCCCTACCCTCCTTACAGAAATGCAGGGGTTCGGCAAAATTTCCAGGATAGTGAGGTGAAACTGTTCCCTGGCGTCGGTGATTGGCCATAGTCGCGGAAATAGGCCGACGTTAAAGAAACAAAACACACACACAAAGTTTAGCAAGAAAATTAATATAGCACAAATTTGACATCTTTCAAGTCTACTCAAAAGTAGTTTTCGTCTTCAGATTCGACCAAATAATAGCAGTGTAAAAGTATTTTTTTTGCGAAAAATGGCTGCCATTTTGAAATATGTTTATTTGGCAAAAAATCAAGCGAAGTTTTAAAGTATATATTATACTGTTTTTAAATTGATTGCAAAACACATTCATTTTTAAAAGTAATAACAAAGACCATTTTGTTAAAAAAAATAAAACAAAAACATCTCCATGTAAACCAATCCAATTGGGTTTGTAACGACTACATTTTTTATGACTATGTACTACCGACAAGGATTGCATATGCCAAGATTAAAGTTCTTAAGCTTTAAGGCTTTTTGGACGATTAACTACATTTTACCACTACCTATACAATATGGATTATGGGTATATGCCAAGATTTAATAGTTATATTAGCACTAAACAGGCTTTTTGAAGTTCATTATTTTTACAAAATCGTTCTACTTACGAATACGTTGCAGGCTGTCATTTTGACCAGCTAGGGTTTAGCGAAAAACGAATAGAGACTATAAAATTAAGGTTTTCCATGTCAACTTGAAAATATTTTTTTTCTTTAAATTATAAATATAATAAATGATAAATAAATAATAACACAAGTAATTTGATTCACAAAAAGAAATATGGTAACTAATAACAAAGCGATTTGTTTTTAATTTGAAAAAACAAAAAAGCATCTAGCACTATTCGGATCTGGTTGCATGGTTTTCTAATAACTTTATTTTAGGTCTTGAAAATACACAATAATATAAATTAAAACTGTTGATAGTTGTCACGGTCGAATATAACTGACTTTAATTTTCTCGAACCTGAAGATGCCGCACTGGGGAAAGCGGTTGATGAGAAAGCTAAAAAAGTTACTAACAAGCATACCTTAGAAGAATTGTGTGGGATGTGGAGCCAGAGTAGAGATCTCTACGTATATACTTATATTAAATAATTTTGTTGTCACATCATAGAGGTTTCTCTAAATAAAACAAATATATGTAAGTCAGCCTTCCTCAACGCATTTAACACCCCTGTGGTATCTATACAGCTAATTTGGTGAAATATGTTAATGCAATGATTAAGTACCTACATATATATAATATAAACAATTATTCTAGCACTATATGTTTTATAGAGTTAGTAAATCTTAATAAAACTCGCCCATTCTCTACGGCTAACCAAAGATATTCGCCAATCCCACTCAGTTCAGGATCGGCAAGTTTAAAACTAGATCTGATTGCTTCCCAGTTCCAACCGTAGAATTTGTTTTCATGCTCTATAGAAAAAAAAATTGCACAAAAATCAAGTTTTGATTGCAAAAATCGGATATGTATGTGTGTGTTTATTTTTAGTAAATTTATTGCGTTCCTTTGATTAAAAAAACTAGAAAACATCTCTACTGGTTTAAAGTACGGTTTAAAAAAACACCGTATTTCGAAGGTCATTTAGAGGCATAACCTTGACCGTCCGGTAACATCTAGAAGCAATCCATTTTCAGTAATAGGCGTTTTCGCCAGGCGCCTGCCAGCAGCCTCATTGATCTCTAAGTGAAGATTGGAACCTAGGTTAAACACTGGTAAGTACACTTGGAGAACCCAAATCACCACAACACATATTTTTAAAGACCTGACGATCGTTTCAGTAACAAAGTTTCTGTGTATGGTGCTTTTAATGTCGGACGAGGTCTTTGAACCTCCTTTACCACTGCACCTGACAGGTTTCGAAATGTTTATCTGCATCAAAGACAGAGCGCAAACAGAGGACTGCAAACCAGTGGCAGGGCTCGATTTAAGGAACTTTTGTTTTTTAATGTACTAGAAATATAAGTACTTTCCTACGCATCTAGCTTCGCTGGTTGTCTGACATTTTTGATAAGTTTCAGATTTTCTTTATCAATGTGGTGGTTATTATCCTAAATATGTTGTGTATAGCGAAGTGGCTGTCAAATGAGTTTAAAAGCTTACCTGTTAACCAAAAAAAGTTATTGAGTGTCAAATTGACTCGACTTCACTACTAAAATTAAAGATGTTAAATTGGTGAAAGGCGAGGTTTTGATATAATTCGATGTAAATGAATAGAGGATGATGATAAATTTTCCCTTAAGTAAAATTAGATATAGTATAGAATAAGAGTACATCAAAAACCTGGCTAAATATAACGGACATTCGGATTGATTAGCGGAAAAATTAATTAATAGACACAGTACAAAGAAAATGTTAGCGGAATGCACAACATTTAGGAAAGATAAAATAGAGAAAAAAAATGTTTGCCTACCTTTTGAACCGCGTATCACAAGGCGTCTCGAGAGCATTTTTAAGAAAGCCGATTTGCGACAGACTTTTGCGAGAAAAAATTACTTAAGAAATTTGTTATGTCGAGTATCTATAAGATAGGTTGTAAAGATTGTAATATTAAATACGTTGGGCAGACTAGGAGACACATTGAAACTAGATTTCGTGAATATCTGGCACAGCTCAGATACGGTAATGTAGACAAGTCATGCGTGGCACAACATATTTGGGATAGTAACCACCCCATTGATAAAGGAAATCTGAAACTTATGTTAAGTGCAAAAATGTTAGATACACAGCGAAGCTAGATGCGTTCGAATGTAATTATATTTCTAGGGCAATAAAAAACAAAAGTTCCTTAAATAGAGCCCCGCCACTGGGTTGCAGTCCTCTGTTTGCGCTCTGCCTTTGATGCAGATAAACATTCCAAAACCTGTCAGGTAGAGTGACAAAGGAGGTTCAAAGGCCTCGTCCGGCAATTAAAGCAGAATACACAGAAAATTTGTCTGCGATTTAATCTCGCTCGCGGTGTCGTTTTTAACCTAAAACTCAGTATAAAAGGTGATGTTTAGTAGTAAGTAGTTAGAATTTTTCATCCTCTGATGACGCTATCTTTGTAAGGGAAACGATCGTCAAGACTTTAAAAATGTGTGTTATGGTGATTTGGGTTATCCCAGTACACTCATTGTTCTGTCAAATAATGTTGACAAATGACATAACAATGCAGCTGCTGGCAGCTACTGGCGCCCACTGTTTATTGTTTATGGCAATATACCCACCTTCGTATCTATTTTTGCGCGTGCGTGTGCGTGGAACAATATTGTAAACACAATAGCTTTTGAGAGCTTTGAGCTAATAACTGCGTTTTTGTTGTATACAATTTTTGCAAATGTAAAATAAAGTTATTAGAAAACCAGCCACGTAGTGTGCAAGATTTTTGTTTGTTTTATTTTACTTCTCGTGATTTTTGACAAAGCTACCCGTTTCAAACTGGCGTCCACTTTTTTTTACATAAATATCTTACCCTCGATATTCTAATCAAATCTAAAGACGAAAAGCACTTGGTTGGCTTCAGAAATGTCAAAGTTTTGGTGTCTCCGTTATTCACTAAGCCAAATTATTTTTAAAAAACCAGTCACATGTTGGCCTTTGGTTTTGGAAACGTTTTTCCTCATACCTAATTGTTGATTGACCAATTCTCAAGATAAAAATATTTTAGAAATCTACTTCAAAGTATCAAATGCTTAGCCTTCAATCATTCTTTACTCTAGTCAAGTATTATAAAATGGTGGCCAGCGTAACTATATACTGATTTTCTAAACATCATACATTTCAAAGGTCCTGATACAATAACTTCCTTTTTGGCACATACGATTATATCCTTATGTTTCGAGATATATATTGGCAAAAAAACAATTACATTAAATTACTCCAAGATCTTTTTTGTTCAATACATTTTTAAAACTTTTGGAAAAAGATCTTCGTTATTAAGGCGTAAGCGCAATGAAGGATAGGTTTTGCTTAAAAAAAAGTCAACTCTAACCTGTCCTGTGAAAGTTTGATTAACGTACGATTTTTAATGTGACGCCCATTTATTAAAAAATAGATAAATGAACACACCCACAAGAAAAAAAAAACTGAAGTGAGACTTGATTTTAGTAAATTAGTAATATTGCTTAGAAACTCAAGTAGATAAGCACCATTCGGCAACGTTGAATGTAACCCCCATTTATTATTTTCACTTTATATGACTTATTTTCACACAAAAAACTGTTGCAATAAATTGTCATTTGCCGCTTATCTTTTTTGTAAAAATATATTTTACTGAAACTTCTTTCAAACGCTTATGCTTGTTATAATTAGCTGTCTATTAATAATAATAATAGACAAACTTTGTATCTCTATGAGAGACTATTTTATTATTATAATTTCCTACGGTATAAATTTATACCGTATAAATTTATACTGTAAAAGTTTATACACGCTCGGCTCAGAAGATGATTGGATTGTGCTTCAAGGTATCGCTTAGTATGGGTGTGATTTCGATGTAGCATGAAAGTGCGCATGTATGTTGAGTGTGTAATCAATTTTGTAAACACGATAACTGACCAAAGCCTTTTTTTTGTTGTTGTATGCTAGTATTGAAACAAGCGTAAAATAAGGTGATTAGAAAACGAGCCAGATCGGGATAGCGGTAAATGCTTTGTTTTTTAAAATAAAAATCTCTTTTTTGTGAGTTGAAAAAAGTGTTTATAGGAAGTCTTGAAATATAGCATCTCTTGTGATTTTTGTCTAAGCCCACTCGATCATTTCTACGTGGTGGCTGCTTTTAATAAAAGAGAAATTCTGCCCTTATGATTCGATCAAATCTGAAGATATTATTTCTAACAGACTTCAAAAAAAGGAGGAGGTTCTCAATTCGACTGTATTTTTTTATGTGTGTTACCTCATAACTTTTTTTCTAGGTGAACCAATTTTGATGATTCTTTTTTTATTTGAAAAATGGTGCTTCTCATGTAGTCCCGTATAAATTTGATCAAGATCTGAGCAGTAGTTTTTGAGTTCTCCTTAATGAAGTCAGTTTTCTTTTCTTTTTTTTTTCTTTTAGCGTCGGTCTATTTCCGCGACTATGGCCAATCACTGGCGCCAGGGAGCATTTTCACCCCACTATCCCGGAAATGTTGTTGAACCCCTGCTTTTCTGTAAGGAGAGTATGGATCTTTAAAGTGCCCAACATCGCATGGACACTGGACCGACAGCTATTTACGCCCCCTCCGACGGGCGGAAGGTGAAGACGTTCAACTTGCTCAAATATAATGCCACAACCTCGGTTGATGTTAATTGTACAGTACGTACTGCAAAAGTGAAAGGGTAACCCTGGGAACCGAACCCGGTACCCCTTGGTTCAGAGGTACACGTCCTTACCACTAAACCACCGAGGCTCTAAATCTAAAGATAAATTGTGCTGCAAATTCAATCATAAATTCCACATAGCTGTGATAATTTATTCTCATGGAATGAATATAGGGTCCATGACTTAACCACAAAGCAAATATTTGTATTTATGTACCCATAAACTTTTGAAACGTTATGTTACGCGAGTTTTATTGAAAAAATGTTAATTTTCATCCAATTGCCCCTTACTTGTCCCCTACCCCCTGAAGAGGTCTTACCCAAAAACAATTCGAAGCGTTGCTTTGTCCGGTGCTAACAGGATACCAAATTTGAAAATGATATCTCAATTCGTTCGAAAGCTATTACGCTTATCAACAGACAGACGTACATACCGACAGACCAACCGACCGACAGACAAAAAAATGTTCCTTCTAGAATCAAGTTTCTATGTGTTTTGAGACTTTTTACGCGGTTTAGCAAAAAAAAAATCTAAATTTTTGTCAACAATATTCCACCCCCACATTTAATTTCAGCACAGAATACCAGATGTTTGATGAGATTAACATTATAATAAATAAATTCTAATAAATAAACCCTAAAACGTTATATTACTCGAGTTTTAACGAAAAAATATCAGTTTTCACCAAATCATCCCCATTCATCCCCTATCCACTAAAGCGATTTTACCCAAAAACAATCCGAACTGTTGGTTTGTCGAGTAATTGTGTATACTTAATTTGAAGACGATATCTCAATTCGTTCCAAAGTCATCCTGGTTACAGACAGACATACATACCGACATACAAAAAAAATTGTTTCCAAATCATGTTTTATATATGTTTTGATACTTTTTACGACGTTTGAGCAAAAAAAAAATTTAAATTTTTGTCCCCGGTGCGATACTTCCACACATTGTGGCGGTGTGGAAGTAAAATCGTGTTGCAAATAGTTTTATAACTTCCACATAGCTGCGATAATTTATTCACATCAGAAAAACATTCTCATGGAATGAATTTGGGGCTCATGACTTGCCAGCAAAGAAAATATTTGTATTCCGTACCCATAAACTTTCGAAACCTTATATCACTTGAGTTTTATTTAAAAAAATGTCAATTATCACCAAATCACTCCTTATTTATCCCCTACCCCCTGAAGCAATCTTACCGAAAAACAATTCGAAGCGTTCCCTTGTCGGATGCTAACTGTATAACATATCTTAAGATGATATCTGAATTTGTTCGAAAATTATTGCACCTATTAACAGACAGTGGTACATGCCGACAGACCGACCGACCGACAGACAAAAAAATGTCGTTCCAGAATCAAGTTTTCTATGTGTTTTGAGACCTTTACGCCGTTTTAACAAAACAACATTTCGTAATTTTTGTCAACAATATTCCACCCCCGACACATTCAACCCCTAATATAATTTTGGCACAGAATACCAGATGTTTGATGAAATTAAAAGTTTTCTAATAAATAAATCCTAAAACGTTATATTACTTGAGTTTTGACGACAAAATTTCAATTTTCACCAAATCTCCCCAATTCATCCCCTACCCCCTAAAGCGATTTTACACAAAAACAATCCGACCCGTCTTTTCTGTGTTTTGAAACTTTTTTACGCCGTTTTACCAACAGAAAAAAATCTAAATTTTTCTGAACAATATTCCACTCCCACACATTCAACCCCTTATTTAATTTTAGCACAGAATACCAGATGTGTGATGAAATTAAAAGTTTACTAATAAATAAACCCTAAAACGTTATATTACTCGAGTATTGACGAAAAAATTTCAATTTTCACCAAATCACCCCCAATTAACCCCCACCCTCTAATGCGAATTTACCCAAAAACAATCCGAACCGTTAATTTGTCGAGAGCTAAGTCTATACCAAATTGGAAGACGATATCTCAATTCGTTCTAAAGTTATCTTGGCTACAGACAGACACACAAACCGACAGACAAAAAAAAATTTGTTCCCAAATGATGTTTTCTATATGTTTTGGCCCTTTTTACGGCCTTTAAGCGAAACAAATTTTTTGACATTTTTGTCGCCGATGCGATACTTCCACACGCTGTGACGATGTGGAAGCAATTACATTTAAGTATAGTTAAATTTTTCAGATTTATGATCTTGGTTCATTTCTTCGCTAAACTCAAGCAATATAAAATTTTTGGAATTTTTCGTTAAATTTACTAATTTTAAAATGGCGGCCTTTTTTATAAAACGGTTTCTCGTACAATTATTGATTGGCCAAATTTCGAGTTAAAAGGGCGTTGGAAATAAGTTTTAACAGTGTTAAGTTAGCCTTTATTGGTTTATTCACACGGCATATAAAATAGCTATTACTCTAAAAAAAAACATTAAATTATAATCTTTCTTGTGAATGTTTTCTTAACTCTGTCGTGGTGACGTTGAAGATTTAATAAAAATAAATAAACTTAGCCAAAACAACGTATTAGTTCACTTAATCACAAGGTATTTACAATAAGAATCATATTTACAATAATATATCTAGCTTGGCAGACTATTGAAAAACAGAAACCCTGATTACGTAGCAGAGAGAGAGAGAGAGGGGGGGGGGGTGAGCACACCACTAGTCTGTTCGCTGCTCTAAATCTAACCACAGCATAATATGATGCTGCTCTAACTTTGAATGAATCCTTTACGCCCCGTCTTGTTGACTCGTTCGCGCTAGAACGACGCAATCGCATAAGCGTTTCACTTCACGCACTCATTTTATTTAAACGATTTTTTTAAAACTTTGCCCTATTTACGCGACTAAGGCAAATCACCGACGCCAGTGAGCAGTGTCACCTCACAATCCTGGAAATTTTGCCGAACCCCTGCTTTCCGTAAGAAAGATAGGGATCTTTAACGTGCATGGACATGGGATCAACCCCCTTTGAAAGGCGGGACGTGCAGACCTTCAACTTGCTCAAATACAATGCCACAACGTCGGTTGATGTTAAATTTACAGTATGCACTAAATATGGGAATCCTGGGATTCGAACCCAATACCCCTCGGTTCAGAGGCACACCTTTATAATCATTTTTTATTGATAAAAAAAGGCACACCTTCTTACCATTGGGTGACCGCAGCTCTTACGATTTTATTTAGTTTCAAGCTTTTTATTAAAAAATAAAGGAAACTCCTACCAGGTTATATATATATCTAGAGAACATTACCAACTAAAATACCCACCAAGCATTAAACTGTTTAATATATCTGGCTGTTTTAAAATTTATTTTAACTAACATAAAACCCAAAAAAGTTTTCTAATTTATTTACTGGGTGTTGTTCTTTGTCGCAATCATCTTTTATGTTAGTTCATTAATATAGTTCTTAGAAGGCAACACACCTCTAAGAAATTGTAATAAATATAGATACGTTTATTCTCTGTTTTTGTGGACAAATGTTGACAGGTATCTGTAAAGAATTGTTACATTTCTCTAGTCTATTTCATCATTTGATAAAACCAACTTTATTAGCGAAACGACCGTCAGTATTTTTACTCGGACGTGGTGGATTGCGTTTCATCACTGTACCTACTTATTAGCGCTCACCAGAGGTACTTAATATCACATTGCTGTACTTATCTGAATAATCAACAGTTTTTCTACTAGCTTCTTTGCGAGAGCTACAGAAGTCTTGGGGTGACACTTAACAAAAGTTGGTGACAAAAATTGGTAGGATTGGTCGGGAGCAAAAGGCAAGAACGTTCAGAGATTTGGAGTATGCTTACTCGACGTTCTCTTGCCTTTTTTTAAAGCAAATCAGAATGTATGGATTTAAAGAATAAATGAAGGGCAACAACAATTGATGAATTGAAATGTAACATTGAACTGAAAGGGACCCGTCTGTGCTTTAAATACCGATTGTCTTAATTCTGAACCACATTTAGCATCAGTAAGATCGACAAAAATAGGGGTGATTATCTCGGCCGCACACACACAGAGATTAGGCACATTTGTAATGAGTACTATTAAATATTGCCGTAAGGTTAATGAGTAAGAAAGAGACAACAATTCCTTTTATGCCCCATCTTTTTCTCTTGAAGATTTGTCTCAACTGCCATTCATTCGGGTTCCCTTGCAATTCAAGGTTATGTTTCAATGCTTTTAAGCAACAATAATTTATACTTATTTCTGCTTATATGAGACAAGTTAAAGTTTATAAAAACTTTTTATTTTAGATCATCCAGAGACTAAACGTTATACCCTTTTAAATTGTGGCTACATGCTAACACATGTGTGTAATTAATAAAATTTGTTATATTGACCTTTGATCAGATAAAATATATTGTAATGAGTTTCATGACATTTGAATGCTTCAAAATTGTTCTAGGAGATAAGCTTAATTTTATAAAAACTGTTTATTTTAGATAATCCAATGACTTCTCCAAGAGTGTGTCTAAGTACTTATGTTCTTATTACAGTTTTTCAACATTTATTTTTACTTTATATGATTTTTCTTTACAAAAAGTCGTTGCAATAAATTTACGTACTTCTACCTAATTGTTTTGTAAACGTCACATCTCATTTTAACTTTTAACCTCTTTTAAAAGTTATGCTTATTATACTTGTTATTAATGAGCACCTTAATAATAAAAAAACTTTGTATCTCTATGAATTTATTTTGAAGACTTCAAAAAGCCTATTATACGATTTTCATTAGTATAAATTTATACGGTATAAATTTATATGGTACAAATTTATACGTCCTCAAAAGGGAGCGAATACTTACATATATATATATATATATATATATATATATATATATATATATATATATATATATATATATATATATATATATATATATATATATATATATATAAACATATAAAAATTGAAACTGACCACGGATATGGGTTCTAGGGGTCCTAGTTCGCGCTCATTTGCAAAAATTTTTTCAAAATTCAAAAGTCGGGATCTCCCCATTAGTGAATTTTTTCTACGAAAATTCACTAAAAAGAAAATTTGAATCACCAACGACTTATGGGCCACCCTGTCATTGTGCAAATATTTTTTAAGATGTAGCTCAAGACCCCTATAATTAATGTATACCTTTTTTTTTCGTAACTTGCATAATAACGGATCTATTTAGCTTTAATGATTTTTTACGACAATTCTACAAAAATGATATACCATTAAACGATAAATTCTATAGCCAACACTACTGCTAAAGCATCAGAGAAAGGGTCTATTTGAAATGATTTTCTGGGAATATTTTGGTAAAATGAAGGACAATGACGATTGAAACTAGGAGTTCAGGCTTTGCAAAACATTATTCTTGAGACATTTTCCTTCCATAGATCATATTAGTTTCAGGTTCATTGCCTAAATATGACCAATTTTGACGTTTTAAATCACGACTTTGACGTTTTGAGGAAAACCCAAATTTATGTTTATTTAAATGCCTGTAACTTTTTTTCCTTTAACCTACAGAGCTAAATTATGGTATGTAGCTTACCTATAATGATATAAACCCGTGCACCAAATTTCGTTGCCCTTACTTCGTTAATTCCGGAAATATAAATGAATTAAAACTCAAAATTTTCCCGGAAAACCTCGTCCGATTTTTCTGACTAACGAACTTATCCAAGCCATTTACAAAAGAAAGGTACATGCAAAATTTTATCAAAATCGGCCCATTACTTTATAAGTTATCGGTGTGATACACACACACACACACACACAAATATATATATATATATATATATATATATATATATATATATATATATATATATATATATATATATATATATATATATATATATATATAAACATATAAAAATTGAAACTGACCCCGGATATGGGTTCTAGGGGTCCTAGTTCGCGCTCATTTGCAAAATTTTTTTCAAAATTCAAAAGTCGGGATCTCCTCATTAGTGAATTTTTTCTACGAAAATTCACTAAAAAGAAAGGACCGAGTTTTATTAAATTTGGCTTTATTTTAGGATTGGCTTGGGAATTTTTTTTTAAATTTTTGTATCTCGGAAAACAATAAAGCTATGGCAACCAAATTTGGTACGCGGGTTTCTATTATAAGAAGTATGCTACACCTAAACTTAGATTTTTGCAGCTGAAAGAAAAAAAGTTATAATAAGCACAACGAATACAAAATTTGGTGCCACTGAAGGTTACAGGAGGAAACAAGACGTAAATATTTGTGTGTTAAACAAAATCTGGTAAATATTGCAGGCAAATATTATGTTTTCTGAGGGCATATATAATTTTCCTAAAAAATTGCTTAGATCATTTCTACGAAAAAACAAACTGAATTTGATTAATGACTAAAAGAAAGAGTAATGTTGTATCGTCCTAAATGTAATTTTTTAGTGAATAATATATCTCAGCCAGTTGCTATGTCATATGAAAAATACCGAGAACAAGAAATAGCAGCAAAAATATATATTTTCAGGATCTTGTTAAACATTGTAGTAATGTACTTAAATTAGATGTGACAGTTTATACGTCTTTAAAAGTAATTTTTGAGTGAGTATCCTACACTCTTTCACGTTTCTTTTAGCCTTCACATGAAAAGCGTTTCATCGAACAAATGTCCTGTTTTAGTGAAAAGTAAGACCCTCCTGTTACTTACTATTCAGTACAATATACAAGTGCTTTTAAAATAAGAACAAAACTCTAGATGAGAAGGAATTAATTAAAGAAGTGGAGAATCATGTCGGTATCCCTCTGAAAACACGAGACATGTCAACTGTTTGTGCCTACCGCTTGACATTCTTTCTTAATGGATTTGTCATTTCACAAATGACTCTCTCTTCACCCGAATTTTTATACGCGTCGCCAAGAAATGTCGAGCTCTTCTTGAGTGTTTAGAGAATTCATTTTATTTTTAGCTTTTAATAATGTATCCTCCTTCAGGCAAATCACCTGGAGTATTCAATTACTGGTCTTCTTTTTTGTTTATTTTAGGTTACGGGGATACGTGTTGTTGACGTAGCTGAAATATATGCGGTTAGTCTCTGATGTTCTGTCATCAAAATGTCCTCAAAATATGCTTTCCTGGATACACGCGAAATTTGGTAACCAACCTACGTGGCTACAAAAATATTATCAACATTCAAATAAAATTGTTTCTCTTATATTTTTATAAAGTAGGAGTAATGCAAATACAAATGAAGGGTTTGGGTTGCACACAACGTTGCAGAATGCTGAATACGAGGGAAGTGTAAAATTATATTTACCTAGCTAACAAAAAAAAGTCTGCACGTAGCGAGTGCGCTATAGTAGTGAATTTTCATCAAAATGTTTTACTAATAAGTACACTTGGAGAACCCAAATCACCACAACACATTTTAAAAGACCTGACGATCGTTTCACTAACCAAGTTAGCGTCATCAGAGGATGAAAACATTCTAAATATTTAAAAAACTAACATCAACTTATATAGCGGATCTCAGGTAAAGAGATCGAACCGAGATGACAACACTAGTCGTAGGCAAATTCCACAGTGTATTGTATTTTTATCGCCTGACCATGTCTTGGCGCTATCCCTACTGCTTTATCTAAAAGTGTCCATCTGTAATAGTCTTGAGAAAGTTTAACGGCAGCTAAATTAACAGCGGTTCCTTTGGCGGCAATAACTGTATACTCGTGTTATCGGCAAAAACGTGCCGAAAACGTGGGAATTTTATTTAGCAAAGTAATCGATCAAGTGACTCGTAATCGGCGCTGGTGCACTGTTCATACATTCTTTGTTGCAACTATATTTCGCAATATATACGCTCTCAAACCCATTCAGCTGACCTGGTTTTCTAACATTTTTTATTAATTTCAGATTTTCTTTATCAACGTGATGATTATTATCCCAAATATGTCGGGCGACGGTAGACTTATCTACAGTACCGTAACGTAATTGGGATATGTGTTCTTTGAATCTGATTCCAATCGATCTTTTTGTTTGTCCGACGTATTTAAGATTACAATCTTTACAACTTATTTCATAAATTCCCGACATTTTTTCCGCGCTATCCTTGTCTTTTGGATTACCTAGCAAGTTTTTTAAAGTATTTGTTGTTGAAAATGCTACCTGTAAGTCGACTTTTTTAAAAATGTTGTCTAGACCCCTCGTGATTCTAGGTTCAAATGGTAAGCAAACAAAGTTTTTTTCCGATTTTTCTCTTCTGAACGTCGTTGATTCCGTCAACATTTTCTTTGTTTTCTGTTTGTTGATTAATTTTTCCACTAAGCAAGCAGTGTATCCGTTATATTCGGCCACGTTCCTAATATAATTTAATTCTTTGGTATATCTACTTTTGTTTAAAGGAAAATTAATTAACCGATTTACTAAAAAATTCAGAATGGCCATTTTTTGTGCGTACGTATGATGTGAGTCGCTCGGGATGTAGCTTAAGGTAGTGGTTTCTTTTCTATAGACATCGAATTCTAAAGTGTCTTTATTCTTGATAACTAGTACATCTAGAAAGGGTAGTTTATTATTAGTTTCTAATTCGTGGGTGAATTTTATAGAATCAAATTTATTGTTTAATTTGGCAATAAAATCTTCTATTCTGCAAATGTTTGTGTTAAACACCGCGAAAATATCATCCACGTAACGACACCACACTCTAGGGAAATAACCACTTTCACTTTCAAGATCTGTTTCAAATCTGCTCATGAAAAGGTCTGCAATAAATGGCGATAGCGGATTGCCCATTGCCGTGCCTTGTGTTTGTTGAAAAAATTCATTGTTGAATTGAAAAATATTTTGTTTGATGCAAAGGTTTGTTAGAGTTAAATACTCCCTGCAAACATTTTCATTTATGTTATTAATTTTTAGCAACTGCTCTAAATATGTTAAAGTTTGCTCCGTGGGAACGCTAGGAAACAACGAGGTTACATCGAATGAAATTAAAACCTCGCCTTCGGTCAATTTAACCTCTTTGATCTTATCAATAAATTCAAGAGAATTTGTTACTGAAAAACTTTTCTGTTTTACAGGCAAGCCCTTAAACTCATCTGTCAACCACTTAGCCAAATTATAAGTCGGGGAATCTATAGCCGAAACAATAGGTCTAATTGAATTTCCCGGTATATGAATTTTTGGGAGACCGTACTTCTTGGGAACTTTCGGATTAGAAACTTGTAACTTTCTTCGTAAGTCTTTTGATATGAGATTTTGACAACTTTTTAGACTATTTTTAACGTCCGAAATCATTTTTGGTAGCGGGTTTTTATTTAGTTTTTTATACGGTCCTGTCGCTATGGCGTTATACCCTCTATCTTTATAATCGTTTTTGTCCAAAATCACTACCTTATTGCCTTTATCTGCTTTTACATAGAAACAATCTTTCTCTCGCAATCGTTTAATTATTTTCATTTGATTACAATTTAGTTTTTTTGTGGACTTATTTTCTTTCAAGTTTTTTGAAATTTTACTTTTACACGCTTCTCTAATATACAGATACAGATATTGCTTTTTTAAAATCTTGCAAAAGAAAATCGGTTGTTCCGAATTTTATTAACTTCAATTTAAAAGTTTCTAATAACACAAAAGTAGGGCAAAAGGTAGAAAATTTCGCTAAACAAAAATGGCTGGATCTAGAAATGCAATACCTGTACTCGAAACGTAGTATGTTAGAAATAGAAGCATATAGTTTGTTTAAAAAATTAACCTTTAAGTTAGACAACTTAGAATATGAAGAATGGTGCAATTTTCAGAGGAAAATGTTTATAGTCATTAACGCGAAAGTGGTTAAGAAAATTAATATACACAATAAAAAAATTAAACAACTGATTAAATGTCAAATTAAAAATGAAAAACCAGTTCCTCAGAAAATTGACCTGGTAGAAAATCTTTCTTCACAATCACTTAATAGAGAGGAGATGGACCTCCTAAACAAAGGGTTAAAATTCGGTATACAGTCACAAAAAGAAGATATTGTAGAAATAGTTGCTGGTATTGAAACGGGAATTAGAAACCTTCCAGAACCGTCAAAAAAATTATATTAGAGAAGCGTGTAAAAGTAAAATTTCAAAAAACTTGAAAGAAAATAAGTCCACAAAAAAACTAAATTGTAATCAAATGAAAATAATTAAACGATTGCGAGAGAAAGATTGTTTCTATGTAAAAGCAGATAAAGGCAATAAGGTAGTGATTTTGGACAAAAACGATTATAAAGATAGAGGGTATAACGCCATAGCGACAGGACCGTATAAAAAACTAAATAAAAACCCGCTACCAAAAATGATTTCGGACTTTAAAAATAGTCTAAAAAGTTGTCAAAATCTCATATCAAAAGACTTACGAAGAAAGTTACAAGTTTCTAATCCGAAAGTTCCCAAGAAGTACGGTCTCCCAAAAATTCATATACCGGGAAATTCAATTAGACCTATTGTTTCGGCTATAGATTCCCCGACTTATAATTTGGCTAAGTGGTTGACAGATGAGTTTAAGGGCTTGCCTGTAAAACAGAAAAGTTTTTCAGTAACAAATTCTCTTGAATTTATTGATAAGAACAAAGAGGTTAAATTGACCGAAGGCGAGGTTTTAATTTCATTCGATGTAACCTCGTTGTTTCCTAGCGTTCCCACGGAGCAAACTTTAACATATTTAGAGCAGTTGCTAAAAATTAATAACATAAATGAAAATGTTTGCAGGGAGTATTTAACTCTAACAAACCTTTGCATCAAACAAAATATTTTTCAATTCAACAATGAATTTTTTCAACAAACACAAGGCACGGCAATGGGCAATCCGCTATCGCCATTTATTGCAGACCTTTTCATGAGCAGATTTGAAACAGATCTTGAAAGTGAAAGTGGTTATTTCCCTAGAGTGTGGTGTCGTTACGTGGATGATATTTTCGCGGTGTTTAACACAAACATTTGCAGAATAGAAGATTTTATTGCCAAATTAAACAATAAATTTCATTCTATAAAATTCACCCACGAATTAGAAACTAATAATAAACTACCCTTTCTAGATGTACTAGTTATCAAGAATAAAGACACTTTAGAATTCGATGTCTATAGAAAAGAAACCACTACCTTAAGCTACATCCCGAGCGACTCACATCATACGTACGCACAAAAAATGGCCAGTCTGAATTTTTTAGTAAATCGGTTAATTAATTTTCCTTTAAACAAAAGTAGATATACCAAAGAATTAAATTATATTAGGAACGTGGCCGAATATAACGGATACACTGCTTGCTTAGTGGAAAAATTAATCAACAAACAGAAAACAAAGAAAATGTTGACGGAATCAACGACGTTCAGAAGAGAAAAATCGGAAAAAAACTTTGTTTGCTTACCATTTGAACCTAGAATCACGAGGGGTCTAGACAATATTTTTAAAAAAGTCGACTTACAGGTAGCATTTTCAACAACAAATACTTTAAAAAACTTGCTAGGTAATCCAAAAGACAAGGATAGCGCGGAAAAAATGTCGGTAATTTATGAAATAAGTTGTAAAGATTGTAATCTTAAATACGTCGGACAAACAAAAAGATCGATTGGAATCAGATTCAAAGAACACATATCCCAATTACGTTACGGTACTGTAGATAAGTCTACCGTCGCCCGACATATTTGGGATAATAATCATCACGTTGATAAAGAAAATCTGAAATTAATAAAAAATGTTAGAAAACCAGGTCAGCTGAATGGGTTTGAGAGCGTATATATTGCGAAATATAGTTGCAACAAAGAATGTATGAACAGTGCACCAGCGCCGATTACGAGTCACTTGATCGATTACTTTGCTAAATAAAATTCCCACGTTTTCGGCACGTTTTTGCCGATAACACGAGTATACAGTTATTGCCGCCAAAGGAACCGCTGTTAATTTAGCTGCCGTTAAACTTTCTCAAGACTATTACAGATGGACACTTTTAGATAAAGCAGTAGGGATAGCGCCAAGACATGGTCAGGCGATAAAAATACAATACACTGTGGAATTTGCCTACGACTAGTGTTGTCATCTCGGTTCGATCTCTTTACCTGAGATCCGCTATATAAGTTGATGTTAGTTTTTTAAATATTTAGAATGTTTTCATCCTCTGATGACGCTAACTTGGTTAGTGAAACGATCGTCAGGTCTTTTAAAATGTGGTGTGGTGGTTTGGGTTCTCCAAGTGTACTTATCAGTGCTCATCACAGGTTCCAATCTTCACTTAGTGAAAATGTTTTACTTCCACATCGTCAATATGTGTGGAAGTATGGCATCGGCGACAATAATTTCAAAACTTTTTTTCCCTTAAACGTCCTAAAAGGTGTCAAAACATATAGAAAACATGATTTGGGAACGAAAATGTTTTGTGTCTGTCGGTCTGTATGTCTGCCTTGTTTGTAGCCACGATAACGTTAGAACGAATTGAGATGCTGTCTTCAAAGTTGGTATACAGTTAGTACCCAACAATCAAACGGATCGGATTGTTTTTGGGTAAAATCGCTCCAGGGGGTAGGGGATGAATGAGGGATGATTTGGTGAACATATCCATTTTTTTGGTTAAAACTCGAGTTGTATAACGCTTTATTGTTTCTTTACTAGAAAACTTTCAGTTTCATCAAACATCTGATATTTTGTGCTAAAATTAAATAAGAAGTTGAATGTGTGGGGGTCAAATATCGCTAACATAAATTTAAATGTTTTTTTGTTAAAACGGCGTAAAAAGTCTCAAAACATATAAAAAATTGATTCTGGAATGATTTTTTTGTCTTTCAGTCTGCTGGCCTGTACATCTATCTGTTAGTAGGCGCAACAACTTTCGAACTAATTGAGTTATTATCTTAAAATTTGAAATCCAGCTAGCACGTGACAAAGGAATGCTTCGAATTGTTTTTGGGTAAGATCGCTTCAGGGGGTAGTGGATAAATGAGGGGTGATTTAATGAAAATTGATATTTTTTTCGTTAAAACTTGAGTAACATATCGTTTCGGAAAATTATAGGTTACGAATATTTTCTTTCTGCTCAAGTCATGAACCCTAAACCCATTTCATAAGAATGTCTTCCTGAGGAGAGTAGATTATCGCAGCTATGTGGAAGTCCTGATTCAATTTGCGGCATTATTTAATAGTAAATTTGTCTTTTTTTAAATAAAATCAGGCATCAGATTTGCTGTCCAGTATAAACTATATAGTAAAAATAATGTACCATATTTTATTTTAAAAAACTTTTTGGTTTGAAAAAGCACAAACATCTATTGATAAAAACTCTGTATCACAATTCTTGATAGGTATGTACCAAAAATGTGAAAAGTTGCAAAACAATTGAAATAACTCGAAAACGATGACGGTATCATTTTTTTTCCTTACAAACATGCATTATAATTCGATGGAAAATGCAAAAATGGAATAACATACTGGTGTCCGATTTAAAAAAAAATTAAATTTGTCACCAACGGCCTTTGAGCCATCTTGTGATTTTCAAAATAATGTTATTAGGTGTAGCTCAAGACACCCTATAATTAACGTAGGCATACAATTTTTTCTCCTGTCTTGTATAATAACGGATATATTGAACTTTTCCTTAGAAATAAGTCATCCTGTATATATATATATATATATATATATATATATATATATATATATATATATATATATATATATATATATATATATATATATATATATATATATATATATATATATATATATATGTATATATATATATATATATATATATATATATATATATATATATATATATATATTGTGTGTGTGTGTGTGTGTGTGTGTGTGTAAAGAGATAAAATCTGAAAACAACACAGGATATCGGTTCTAGCGGGCCTAGTCCAGGCTCATTTGAAGAAATCTTTCCAAAATTCAGAAGGCACGGTCTTCCCCTTAACGATTTTTTCTACGAAAATTCACTGGAAATGATAGATTATTCAACCATGAACTCTATAGCTAAAACTACTGCCAAAGCATCAGAGAAAGGGTCTATTTGAAATGAATTTTATGCAAATATTTTGGTAAAATGAAGGACAATGACGGCTGAAGCTAAAACTTAAGGTTTTCTAAAACACACTTCTTGCGACATTTTCTCTACATAACCCACATTTATTTCGGGTTCTTTGCGTAAAAGTTGCCAATTTTGACATTTCAATGACGTTTTAAGAAGAAATACTACAAAAATTTCAGTAATTTTTCTGGTATTTATCGCCCCTTCGCGCCAAAAAACTTGTCTGTAATTTACAATAGATTTTGTTATCCACACAAAATATTTGGTCTTTGTGCGTTTCTCTGGTCATCAGTGGAACCCAATTTTTTTTTTTCTTTAAATACTTATAACTTTTTTTCTTTTAACGTACAGATCTAACTTTTGGTACGTAGTACAATTTTTATAATATAACCCTGCTTACCAAATTTGGTTGCCATAGCTTTGTTATTTATGGAGGTTTTTTTTTTGGAAAGAAAACCCAAAATTTTCCATGAAAAACGTCCGAGTTTTCTGGAACGCACTAACCAAATTGAATTAAAATCGGCTTATTATTTTGTGAGCTATCGGTGTGGTACACACACACATATACATATATATATATATATATATATATATATATATATATATATATATATATATATATATATATATATATATATATATATATATATACTCTATTTGCTTGCTGTACTCTTTGTGATACTTTATTGATTTACGTAGACTGCAGTTTCGAACCGTTCATCATCAGAGCACGCTACTGACTGTGATCGCTCCTGTGTGGTCTACGTCTGATATTGTACGTGGGGCCTGCGCGTTGAGCTTCTACTTGCCGGTTTACTGTTCTCTAGTTGGTTGTGCCTTCGGACTGTGTTGTGTGTATCCGTGTCCTGTCTTGATCACTGTGGTTTGATAAATTGTCTATTTGTATGGCCCTTATTAAGTTTTGTTTAAATGTTTGTACTTGAATTTGTTCTGGCATTAACTGTTTTCTATTCTTTGTTTGTTGAATGTAGTATTGTTCCCAGATTTCCTTTTTTTGTGGTATTCAATATGTTTCATTAGTTGTAATTGGGTGATATCTCGTTTTTGGTGTTTTGTGTTGTGAATTTGTGTAGCTACGTTTGATTTGTAGCTAGGTATGTGGATTTTATCTAATGCTGTTATATCTTCCTTGAATCTTGTTTTTATTGATTATTTTGTCATTCCTGTATAGAAACAATACTACATTCAACAAACAAACAATAAGAAACAGTTAATGCCCGAACAAATTCAAGTACAAACATTTAAACAAAACTTAATAAAGGCCATACAAATAGACAAATTATCAAACCACAGTGATCAAGACAGGAGACCGATACACATGACACAGTCCGAAGGCGCAACCAATCAGAGAACAGTAAACCGACCAGTAGAAGCTCAACGCGAAGGCGCCACGTACAATCTCAGAGGTAGACTACACGGGAGCGATTACAGTCAGCAGCGTGCTGATGATGAACCGGGACGATTCGAAACTGCAGTCCACGTAAACCAATAAAGAATCATAAAGAGTACAGCAAGCAAATAGGGTGTATATTTAAAAGTGATTACAGTGTAGTGCAACATTCCAAAAGATATATATATATATATATATATATATATATATATATATATATATATATATATATATATATATATATATATATATTCGTGCTCCATATGGACTCGTCAGCATACCTACCGCACTTGCACACCAACAAGTAGGGTTTAAGGCATGCATTGCCATAAATCCAATGGAGATCAGCGAAAATTCGACCTAGTTTGCGTTCATTTAAAGAAACTGTTTCCAAATATTAATTCAATGACAAGTTGTGTTATAAATATTTTATTTTTGTGGGTTGTGGATTGTGAAGGTACAGACGCAAAAAAAAATAAGTGATTTAAGACTAGAACACAGAAGCGGGACAAAGCTTTTACAAAAGAAGGCAATCAGCAAAAAATAAACAAAAATGTATAGCTGCTGTACATGGTTATGATTGTCAGATATTGACATATAATGCATTAGAGACTTTAAAAGCGGACAACCTATGGAGGCAATAGCGGAAAACCCGTTAGCGTCGCTACATATCAACACTGGAAAAAAGGTTCTACTTAAAAAATATGAAAACATTTAAATTGAATTGAAAGTAGCTAATAAAACAAAAACATAAAATTTTGCGAAACATATTTCATGCAACGCTTGTTTTCTGTAACTGCATCTGCTCAGAATATTTGTTTAAAAATCGCCAACCTTGATATTTAATTTAACCTTGAAAATATTTTTTACAAAAAGTCCAAACGCAGTAAGTACGTTCTGATAATGAAATTATTTCAAACTATAATAACGAAATTTTCTATTATCAAGGAAACTTTAATTTTAGTATATGCATATTATTAAAGCAACATTTTTACCAAAATTCATTAAAATAGGTTGAGTATTTACATGGATATAAATAATATAATACGAAGAAAAAGTTGTTTTTTTTTGCAAGCAAAAAAATGGTCCGATTTATTTTCAAATTGAAGCAATAACACTAAGGCACAATACTGGTTATATCTGGAAAAGAGTGTCTGGCCCTTTGATGCATTTATAATTGTCAACGGTATCCAATTTTCTGCGAGCTAGGGTCTTTTCTATATGTGGGAGACATTTTTTTTACGATTTAGCACCCTGTATCGTAAATCAAAGGGGTTTGGGAGCTATCCTGATTTGAACCTTTGGCTTAGGATTGACAAAAGAATTGCATCCTGGAGTTTTGCCCCGTACGTAACTAACACCTTCTATAAACATAAAAAATGTTCGGGACGTAGCAAGTACATTATAGTAGTGAATTTTCATAAGAATTGTCCACTATTAGTAAGGTATTTTATTAAAACTAATTCTTTAAATTTAAATAAACCTGGGAAACCGGTTTTAGAGGTGCTCGTTGTGTTACAAATTTCATTAGTCACAAAAGTTTTCTAGAAAAAAATTAATTATTTACAAAGGGAATGTACCTGCCAAATCATATGTATGACAGGCATTTGTTCTTTTAATTGCTTGGATAGTTTTGTTTTAGTAAACCCCATCGAACTAGTTTTTGCAAACAAAACCACAAAAGGGGTTTTTTAAAACCAACTTGTAGTTATCCGTGAAGCCCATTATCTTATTTTCCCTTAATTTAGTACCCAGGATACGTTTACGTAGGTGTTACTATGGTTCAAGATTGAAGATTCTAGCTTAATAGGACATTGATTTATCGGATTTCAAAAATTTTTACAAAAATTCTCTACCACAATGTATTTGCTGCACCCAGACCTTTTCTAACACTTATTTACTGTTGCTGTATCCCCACTTTTTGAAAATGATGAAATATTGTAGCCCTCTATATACGACTGACAAATAAGGCAACCTAAATTTCATTTTTGGAAAAATATTTTAAATAAATTAAGTTGGGGAACAATTTAAACATAAATTGAAAATCTTGGTTCGCTGCTTTGTCGCAGGTGTTCCACTCCCCCTTCTGAATGCCTACAACACCCTCTATGCATAAACAAGAACAATGTAAACAAGAAAAAATTCTTGGGAACAACTCGCAAGAAGTTACGGGACCTGCGGTGAATATAGGGGTTCTGGGCGGGATAAACAGAATTTTAAGGAGGTATACTTGCAAGCTGGAATAAAGACAGCTTATAAAGGTCCAAATAAGCTGTTTTTTTCGCACTTTCCGCTCACATTTCCCTTTCATCTTTTTCCCCGCCCAACACCCCCTTCACTCCTGGTCCCTTAACTTTCTTGGGCGATACAAGAAATATTTCTTGTGGTTTGTGCATCCAGGATGAGATCTAAGCACGTTTCTGATTTTTTTTTTCTAAAAATCCCCCGTGTGCCAATCTGCAAATTTACCGAAAATTTAATTTTTATTTACAAAAAGAATGTACCTGCCAAATTATAAACGTGGCAGGTATTTTTCATTGTTAGTCTCTTGGATGATCAGTTTCTGCAAACAAAATAACAAAAATGGTTTTCTAAAACAAATTTGTCGTTCTGTGAAGCTCATTGTGTTACTTTTTAAATTTAGTACCCAGGCTGCTTTTATATAGGTTTTAGTTTGTAGTTAAACTGAATATTCTAGTTTAATGGGAAATTGAATTATCACCATTTGGAATATTTTACGGAAATTCGCTACCATAACGCACTTGCTGCACCTACACTCTTTTCAACACTTACTCACTATTGCTGTTTCTATACTTTTTGAAAAGAAAATAAGTAAATACAAACAATACAAAATTTGAAATTAAAATTTTAATAATTTACGCTGAACATCTGTTTATGTAGTTTCATTTAACTCAAATTTTCCATATACAAGATGAAGAGTAAATAAAAACTAAAAGTAAACAAAAAGTACCTTATTCTAAGATTCTAAGGTATTAGCGGCTGCGGAGTAGATTTCGAGGTTATCTTTTTCTTCTTATTCTTTGTTTGTGACGAGATAACCTCAAATTCGACCCCCTCTCCCTGCTGTGAGTTGGCAAAATACAAATGACAAATAGACAATCGGTGTTTTCAGATTTAACTAGGAGAGCGAAATGGCTTTTAAATGCCCTGAACAATGGGAAGCTTAATATTTAGACATACTAAAACATAGTTCTAGATTGCGGTTAAACAAATGAAATCACTTTGAATTTTTATTATTATTTATTACTATATACAGTTTTATTATATCTTGAGTCGTTTATCTTGCGAGTTTTGGCAAATGACAACCCCGCTGATCGTTTATTGTGACATATTTTTGTAGCCTGTTCGTTTGACGTTTGATTCGGAGCATTTGTTTGCAATGGCAGCGTAACCCTGATATATCTGTCTGACCTTGTCTAATATTATAGTATTATAGGCACCCATTCAGAGCTAATTTCAGGTTATATCGTAAATTATTTATTTTTTATTTGGTTATAACGCAAAATCTACTGAATCCATTAAGTTAAAATTTGATAGAGAGGACAACTTATACAATATCTACATGCGTGTAAAGTTTTAATTTCATACCTCTAGTAATTTATACGATATTGCGTTTTCAAATAATTTTTCGCATTTTCTTCTAAAAGTATTTGAGTTTTAAAACTGTCTAACGAACTCATCCAATCAACACCAGTCAACACGGTTAACGAACTAAACGCTCTACAACAACAGCTCTTATTGAAATAGTGGATCAGATTATAAAATCAAGAGACAATAATGAGCACGCTGAAATTATATCACAGATCTGTCAAAGGCTTTTGATTCTATTAGCCATGAGATACTGCTGAAAAAGTTGGAGTACTATGGAGTGAGAGGTCCACCATTGGAACTTATCGCATCTTCCCTTAGCAAAGGAAACAATCTGTTTTGTTGGGGGGCAGGTTATCTGATGAAACAACTATTATCCATGGAGTGCCACAGGGATCGGTATTGGGACCGATTTTGTTCATAATATACATCAATGACTTAAATATAGTGATTGAGACAGTCTCCACCCACCTTTATGCGGATGATGCCTCGGTTTTTGTCAAATCGTCTGAGAAAGACGAACTAGAAAAAATAAAATGGAATACGTTAAAGAAATCTTAAAAGTGGTTCAGTGATAACAAATTAAAAATGAATGAAAAGAAGACACATTGTTTAAACTTTAAGAAAACTAGTGAGCGGCAACATCTTAGATTTTTGGGCATTAATATTGATAGCCGACTTACCTGGAACACAGTTAGAATAGTGAAGCAGTTTAGTACGAAGGAAGCTGCAAAAGCAGCATACTTTGCACACTGTCAAAGTGTACTTGCATATGTGATACTTCTGTGGGGCAATTCATCTGCGGCAAGGGAGGCCTTTATCATGCAGAAGAGGGCTGTGAGGGTACTGGTGGGCTTGAAGCCTACCGACAGTTATAGGGAGGCTTTTAAGCTTGAAAGAATTTTGACACTTTCAGCACTGTATGTGTTTCACTGCGTGAAGTATGTGCATAATAACCTGGACAGATTTCCAACGAACAATCAAAAGCACCATTTCGACACCCGAAGTAAGGATAGTCTAAGAACACCACTTCATAGACTTCAGACACACAAGGAAGTGGACTATTGGGGTCCTAAACTGTATAACAGAATACCGGTTGAACTAAAGAACAAACCAATGCAGAAATTTTATAAGGCACTGAAACAGATCCTACTGAAAACACCACTTTACACATTGGAAGAGTTCATGATTCAGATTGAATGAGGGGACCATGTTTTTGTTTCTGTTTTGATATATCAGTCCTCGATAATTGTTCTTATCATTTGCATGATTACTTTGACAATTTAAGGAGAGTATATCGCAGATATATCATCTGAATAATTTTATTTGTGGTGCCATGTTGCCCCAAAAAGACAAAAACTGTGATAGTTAATTTTAACTTTTTTTATTTTTTTGACTTTTAACATATATTTATTTTATGTGTTATTTAATGTTTTGAATTATAATGATATGTCTTATCTATACATATTTTGTCAGGGTTTGTTTTATAGCGTACGTGTTTAGCTTTGTTGGTTTATATTTGTTGTTCTTTTGTACCTTATTTTTTTTAATTGGCTTTGTTGCTTATGTTTGCATGTGTCTAGGTTATTAGGTAGCTTTAGCATTTTATATGTTGACAGTGTTTATATTATCTTTAGTTTTGCGATTTTACCTTTTATATTTAAATTTTAAAACCTTAGTTTTGTTTGACGCCCCATGTAAATCTTGTTGGGAAATACACTGTTACATATGAAAAACATAAAGGCAATTGCCAAATTTGGTTTCGATCGAACTATTTTTTGAGTTATCGTTTGGATACATACATACATACACACACACACACACACACACACACACACACACACACACACATATATATATATATATATATATATATATATATATATATATATATATATATATGTATATATATATATATATATATATATATATATATATATATATATATATATATATATATATATATATATATATATATATATATATATAACTCGCCTTGGATTTGGGCTCTAGGGGCCCTAATTCGCGTTCATTTGAAGAAATTTTTAAAATGTATTACCATCAATACCTCTCTATTAGTGAATTTTCTTAATAAAAATTCACTATAATGTAGCTGACCTTAAATCTGGGTAGGGCTCTAGTTCGCATTCATTTGAAGAGATTTTCCAAAAATCTGACTAACGTGTCTCCTCTATTCAAGAAATATTTAAATGAAAATTCAGCAAAGGAAAATTATCAGTATGTAAACTGAATAATTATACAATTTGTACTACTTTATTTGTGTGTGTGTTTTGTTTCTTTAAAGTCGGCCTATTTCCGCGACTATGGCCAATCACCGACGCCAGGGAGCAGTTTCACCTCACTATCCTGGAAATTTTGCCGAACCCCTGCCTTTCTGCAAGGAGGGTAGGGATATTTAACGTGCCCAACGGGACCGACGGCTTTACGCCCCCTCCGAAGGGCGGAACGTGCAGACATTCAACTTGCTCAAATACAATGCGAGAACCTCGGTTGATGTTAATTTTACAGTTTGTACTGAAAAAGTGAAAGGAGTACCCTGGGATCGAACCCAGTACCCTTCGGTTCAGAGGCTCTTTACTTTATTGGTATTAAACGAAATTATAATATGTAGGTTTTGTCACTAACAAAGTATGAACTATTTTACGTAATGCCGTAACAAAATAAATTAAACTTATAAACAATCTACTTAGCTCAATTAGAGTTGTAGTATAAACTTAACTTTCAAAACGTGAAAAATTCAGAAAAACAATATTAATTGCTAGTAACATAGTGCCTACCTTTAGTGCAACAACTGCTAGAAACCTTGCCAGGTTGGTACTGTTTGAATCACCGAATGTTAGGAATTCGAACACATACACAAAACTATCACGTTGCTTTCACTAAAAAAAAAACACTTTAAACTAAACATTAGGCAAACAAGAAAATACAAGTAATTGCTATATAGTTTGTATAATTATAACTATCCGTACACTGAGCTTAAGTTTATTTTAACAGTTAAATCGACACGTAAGCAGGTATCACTGTTTTCTATAAAATAATGTTTACATATGCACGATAAGCAACAAGATAAGTTTTTGCATGATTTATATTATTTCGTGTGAGTCAGGTATAAAGTGGCGGTTTACTTAATTTATTTTATTACAGTAGGAATGTTTAGCCAATTTTCATAAGCAAAACCGCTAATTTTGATTCGTGCAGTTTTTAATATCAAAGTTACGTAAAATTTGTGGTATTAAACCTAACGAATTTTTTTATTTATTTTTTATTTCAACAACACACCACGAGGGCTTACAGCCTAAATACTATCGTACCGTGGGCGTCGACAAGGAGGAAAGAGGCAACTTGTTAATTCTGGACTTGAACGTTTGGAGGTTCGGAGGAGAAGGAAAAACATGTACCGGCAAGGAATTCCACTTGGAAGTCCTCGGGACAAAAGAGCGGGCATAACAAGATGTGCTATGTCTGGTGACCTGGACAGTAAAAGAGTGCATTCGCTCTGTTCCCCTGGTAGATCTGTTAGGGGCAGCAGGTGGAGGAACTATGGAAGAAACCTCCTCTAAGCAGGGCCCGTGCAGATATCTATAAAAAAGAGAGAGAGGTCACCAACGGCACGTCGGTGGGCAAGGGATGGCAGCCTTTGAGTGAAGATAGGGTCACCGATGAGACGTATAGCACTCTTCTGAATGGAGTCCAGGATAGCGAGTGTAGAAGCGGCAGCAGCACCCCAGATGTGGGAGCAGTATTCGAGGTTTGGTCTTATTTGTGAAGTATATAAGGTATAGAGATTAGCTGGTAAAAATTATTTGCGAGCCCGGAAGAGGAAACCTAATTTCGTAGCAGCCGCTTCAGCAGTTGATGTGACATGTTGGTGCCAATTGAGATTTCGATCCACATAAATGCCAACAAGTGAAAAGGACTCATTACTTTGAATAATTCGGTTGTTTATTGTGATGGGTCTAGGGCTGGTGTATCTCTTATGAGAAGGGAAGCAAGACTAAGATTTGGTGGGGTTGAATTGTACAAGATTTCTACTTCCACAGTCTAATATTTTTTGGAGATCCACGGAGACGGAACCCTCCATGAGTCTGCGATCCTCATCTAATTGGTCTAAAGAGACAGGCTTAGAATATTGTATATTTGAGTGGAGGGTGCTCTCGTCCGCTTAACTGTGAACTGGGTTGAATGTGCTAGAGAGGAGGTCATTGATGTGGAGATGACACAACGTAGGGGCTAAAGCTGAAACTTGAGGAACTCCTGCATTAATTGGATACAGTTTAGAGTATTGGCTATCCTCGACAACAGAAATGCTCCGGTTGGAGAGGGAATTTGCTGTCCAGGTACAGAGGTTTGGTGGTAGGCCATAGGCCGGAAGTTTATTAAGCAGCGCTGCGTGCCAAACCTGGTCGAATGCTTTGGATATGTCTAGAGCGACAACCTGGGATTCACCGTGTAGTTCCATAGATTTGTTCCAAGTATGGGTGAGAAAGGAAAGGAGGTCGGCAGTTAATCTGCGCTGACGGAATCCATACGTCCTGTCGTGGATTAGACTGTGTTTTTCAAGAAATTTTAGTAATTCGGTGTTTATATACTTTTTAATCACTTTAGAGACGACTGAAAGGGGAGAAATAGGCCTGTAGTTGCTAGGAAGTGCTTTGGATTAGGGATGGGCACATTTCTTAAAACATCGATGTTAACATCGATGTTTAACATCGAAACCTACTATCGATGGTAGGAAAAACATCGGCTGGAAAACATCGATGTTGGGAAACATCGATGTTTTCAAAATAATTGTGAATTTACTAATTCTATAATTATCTGTTCTTTTGAGCAAAAAAATAGTTTGTAGTTTTGTAGGCATTAGAAAATGGAAACATATTCTGATGCAGGTTATGGCAGGTGCCATACAAAAGTGATACAAAAAAATAAGTGGGTGGTAACAAAAATAGAAAAACTTAACTTCTAATGACTTTAATAATAAAAAGTAAACATCAAATTTAATTCTAAACTATTTATAACCCTGTTTATATATATATATATATATATATATATATATATATATATATATATATATATATATATATATATATATATATATATATATAATTCAACAATATTAGTGATAATACTGATAATCTCACCATACAGTTTTATATACTCCAGTAATCTCTGTCAATGGACTGAAGGAATCATATTTTGCCCAAGTGTTCTCCAGTTAAACGGTTTCTTTCTTGCGTGGCTGTCTGATTTTTTCGCGACAGGGTATAAATGGGGACATACATTTTTATTATCTGACCACCACTTCAGTGGATTCTCGGTAAGATTAATTAGAGGATTCTTTAAATACAAAGACATTTCGCTTAATTGTTATGTCTCTTGTGAAGCATTCTTTTGAACTAACTGAGAATGATCCGCCCACATATTGCCCTTTGGAGTACCTATAATTATGTTAAAATTTTTACCAAACATCATTGTGACAAACTAGCCTACTTACTCGTGTCCTGTTTATTATTTGTCGTTTCACTTTCTATTATTTCGCGATTGTGGTCATCATCTCCTTGCGTTTCTGCTAACAGTGATAACTGCTGTATTAGATTAACTACTGCTGCAACATTATGAGGACTCTTAAAATAAATCTTTTTGAACCTCGGATCCAGCAAGATTGCCACGGCTAATTGTTGGACTTGTTCAACAGCAGAAAATCGTTTCCTACATTCTTGGAGAAGTGCTTCTTTTAGTGAAATACCTAAGGTGTCGTTTACATCACATTCAATGTGTGAAACTTCTTTTTCCAACTTATACGTGAGAGGGATTACAAGACTCGAACTAATATACTTTTAACCACAAATTTCTGTTGTTACTGCTTCTAACGTCTTTAGAAGTTCAATGATTTTATTCAGTTCAAAAACTTCCTTGGCTGTAACCATTGTGGGGGCAGAAGGATGTCTGTTCACTATGGTATTTATGTATTCATGCAGTTCAAGAAAACGATTAATCATGTAGTATGTGGAATTCCAGCGGGTGGACACCTCTTGTATAATTTTTTTTTCAGGTTTATGGTCGCTTGTTTGTGCCTTCCGTATATCTTCAGCAGCTACTACTGAATGCCTAAACCACGTTACATTTGTTTTAATTTAGATATAACTGATCACAATTCCGAAATAGGTTTTATAGCTCTGTCGGCAACTAAATTTATTTGATGAGCGAAGCAATGAATGTGCCTTTTTTTGGAAAACGTGTCCTCAATAGCTTTTGTCATATTGGCCGCTCCATCCGTAACAACAGTAGTAACTTTAGTTTCAAGGGTACCCCATTCCACACATATACGTTTTAACACTCCTGAAATGTATTCGTCTGTATGCCGTTCATCTAAAGTATATACACCTAAGTCAACAGAATTTATGGAATTGTTATCTTCAAAGTGCATAGTAACACCAATAAAACTTCTACATTGCATATCTGTCCATATATCTGTCGTCAAACAATAGCAAGACAATTTTTTTAATTTGTAAACGATATTTATTTGCAACAGGATTTGTGGGATACGTAACGATGTTTCGATGATTACAAGTAACATCGATGTTAAAAATATAACATCGAAATTACAACATCGATGTTTTAAACATCGATGTTCAATGGAAAACATCGATATTCCAAAAACATCGATGTTAGGTGCCCATCCCTACTTTGGATCCTTTCTTGGGGACGGGTTGTACTCGAGCAGTTTTCTAGTTACTAGAGAATATGCCTCTATTGTAAGATCTCTGAAACAGACGAGTCAGGACAGGAGCAAGTTCTGGTGCGTATTCTTTTGAGAACAATTTCTGGGATCTAGTCAAGGCCAGAGGCTTTCCTGGTATTAAGAGAAGAGAGCATCTTTCGTACCTTTTTAGTTTTAAAAATGATATCCGTCATTTTATGCGCGACATTATATATATATATATATATATATATATATATATATATATATATATATATATATATATATATATAAGGTGGCGCATTGAAAACGAAACAGACCGATTTGCGTCCAGAGAATTTTTTTTAAGAAACGCTGAAACACGTCAATTTTAATATTGAGGGGGACATGTTTTGACATAAAACTCAACTTTGTCACATCAACCCCTTAAGGGTGGTGATAACAACGCTTATATTTTAAATAGGGAACATGGGTCGAGTGTTACATCATTTGAAAGCTCTTTCTTTTCTGAATTCAGCACACAATTTTTTTTGGAAGTTTTGTCAACTCGTTTAAAAATTAGTCCCAGTTGAAGATGCAAAATCGCATTTCACTCATTCCGATAAGAAATGTGCTGATAGTCCATGATTTGTTGGTTTGTAAACAAAAAATTGACTATCAGAACATTTCTTATCGGAATGAGAGAAATGCGGTTTGTTATTTAAGTTTTTTTGGTCGGTTGGATACTTGATAGTACTACCGAAAATTAATTTCACAATGGTGTATTCTGTAGAAGAAAGAGTTGAAATAATTAATATTTTTTTCAAGAACGATGACTGTGCCAACCGTACCGCAAATTTGTTCAATAAACGACATCCGAACAGACATGTTAACAGAAAATACAATTTGGAGTTAGTTGCAAAGTTCCGACAAAGTGGTTCAGTAGCCAACAAAAAACGGGATCCTGAACGTGAATTTCCGGTTAGAAATGAGACTACTGAAATTGAAGTTTTAGGACAAATTGCTACAGACCCAACTTTGAGCACGAGAAAATTGGCCACTGTTTCAAACATCAAAAGAAGAACTATTCAGCGAATATTGTGGCATAATAAATTTCACCCGTGTAAAATTCATCGTGTACAACAACTGAATGAAGATGAATGATCGGCGGCTGGAGTTTTGTAAAGTTATGACTGCACGAATAGCTGATAAGGGGAACTTCCTGTTCAATACCGGTTTTTCAGACGAGTGTACGCTTTTATTAAACTCTACAGTCAATCGTCATAATTGTCGTTATTGGGCAGATAATAATCCAAGAAATGTTCACGAAGTCCACACTCAAACTCCACAGAAATTGAATGTCTGGACTGGCATTTTTGGAGACCCTTTAATCGGACCAATTTTTCTTCATGAAAATTTGAGTGGCGAAACGTATTTGGAGTTACTAAAAGATATATTTTACCCTCTACTAATCGACATTGTTGAAAATGATGATCGCTATCAAGAATGTCAATTAGTGTTTCAACAAGATAGAGCTCCTCCGCATTTTTCACAACATGTTAGAGAGTTTCCCGAGCACTGGATTGGGCGTAGAGGTGCTATTGAGTGGCCCCCTAGATCACCGGATTTAACTCCTTTAGACTTCTTTCTATGGGGCCATTTAAAGAGTAGAATTTACGCAAGAGAACCGGTGTCTCTGGAAAATTACGACGACGCGTTGTTGAAGAATGCCGTCTAATAACTCCACAAATGCTCCAGAATGTCAGAGCTCGTTATGAACAAAATATGTACTTTTGTATGGAAGCTGGCGGTCAACAATTTGAACACTTACTTAACTGAATCAATATTTTTGAACGTTTGGTTTTGTTTTTTAGTTTTTTTTTAACGAAAAATTGACTAATTAGTGCATTTCTTATCACAATGAATGAAATACGTTCTTGCAACTTTAACTGTGAATAATTTTTAAACGAGTTGATAAAACTTCCAAAAAAATTAGTGTGCTGAATTTAGAAAAGAAAGAGATTTCAAATTATGTAACACTCGACCCATGTTCCCTATTTAAAATATAAGGGTTGCTTTCACCACCCTTAAGGGGTTGATGTGACAAAGTTGAGTTTCATGTCAAAACATGTCCCCCTCAATATTAAAATTGACGTGTTTCAGCGTTTCTTGAAAACAATTTCGCAAATCGGTCTGTTTCATTTTCAATGCGCCAGTCTGTGTGTATATATATATATATATATATATATATATATATATATATATATATATATATATATATATATATATATATATATATATATATATATATATATATATATATATATATATATATATGTGTGTGTGTGTGTATGTGTATGTGTGTGTATAAAATTCAAAAGTCACGAACTCCTTAAGAGTAATTTTTTTCTACGAAAATTCTCCAAAAAATTGCGATAATTCATGAGTGGTTGAGCGCTAATTGATTCCCAGCATATCATCTAGGTTTATTCAACATGGATATTAGTCTCATGCCGCTGTATATTAGCAGATTACAGTTGGCAACATTATAACAATAGGGGAATTATAATATTGTTCTCGACGTTAGCCAGACTGGCCTAATGCTAAATTAATACCGCCCGTATTCTACTGATAAATTATTATTGAAATGAGACGATTGTTTGTGTTTTGCAGACCAGAAATTCAAATTCTGTGTCTGATTCTGTCCGATTCGCTGCCGGTATTCAGGTGCCTTTCATTCCAACAAAGCATATTCATTTCAAGATTAAGAGGATAAATGGAAAAGTCGAAGAAAGGGCTTTTAAATTGTTGGAATTTCAAAGCAATTTTCATTTTAATTATAATGTGTTCACGTTCAAGTAATAAGAGGATATTTTCATTAAGTCAGAACATATATTGTACAGGGTGGTCTCGTATGTTCTATGAGCTTTCAACAAACTTTACGATTATCGGTTATAATAATAATAATAATAAATATAATAATAATATAATAAGGGAGAACGAAGATTCAGTTACGGGTACAAACGGGCGATAACATCGTAACCAGCACGACACCAATTAGAAGATATGGCTTTAGTATAAAAATCCATGGAAGGGAACAAATGCAGTTAAATCATCTGCTGTATATGGATAATCTTAAGCTGATGGCCTGCACAAAGAACCACCTGGAAGAACTCCTTAAATTCGCGGAAGAGGTTTTTTTTTGGGCTTGACAAATAGCGCGCCGTATGTGTAGTCAGAGGGAAAATACAACCAGGTGTATATGAAATCCAGAACGGCCAGAAAATTGCTACGATGGATGTAAAAGAGTGTATACCTGGGAATACAGCAAGCGAGGAGAATAAACCACTCGATAATGAAGAACGACCTGACAAATGAATTTGCGAAACGAGTAAAGCAGGTGGTACGATCACATCTTAAGAGCAAAAACCTGCTTAAGCTCTGAATACATATGCATGTTCTGCACTTAGCTACTCATTTGGGATTGTGAACTGGAGTAAAACGGACATTGAAAATCTACAACGGAAGGTGTGACCACTCCTAACAAAATCCAAAAACCATCACCCCCGTAGTGCTATCGGGCGAGTTACCCTACCAAGACACCAAGGTGGAAGAGGAGTGTTCGATATTGGTAAACAGTTGGACCAGCAGATGGTGAACCTGCGTACATATTTAAGTAAGGGCAGGGTCATCGATGAGACGTATAGCTCTCTTCTGAATGGAGTCCAGGAGTGTAGAAGCGGCAGCGGCACCCCAGATGTGGGAGCAGTATTCAAAGTTTCGCCTTATTTGTGTAGTATATAAGGTATAGAGATTAGCTGGTGAAAAGTATTTAAGAGCCCAGAAGAGGAAACCTAATTTATTAGCAGCCGCTTCTGCAATTGATGTGACATGTTGGTGCCAATTGAGATTTCTATCCACAGAAATGCCAACAAGTGAAAAGGACTCATTACTTTGAATAGCTTGGTTGTTCATTGTGATGGGTCTAGGGCTGGTGTATCTCTTATGAGAAAGAAAGCAAGACTGAGATTTGGTGGGGTAGAATTGTACAAGATTTCTACTTCCCCAGTCTAATATTTTTTGGAGATCCACGGAGACAGAACCCTCCATGAGTCTGCGATCCCCATCAAATTGGGCTAAAGAGACAAGCTTAGAATAATGTATATTTGAGTGGAGGATGCTGTCGTCCGCGGAACTGTGAACTGGGTTGGATGTGCTAGAGAGGAGGTCATTGATGTGGAGAAGAAACAAAGTAGGGGCTAAAGCTGAACCTTGAGGAACTCCTGCATTGATTGGATACAGTCTAGACGAATGGCCATCCACGACAACAGAAATGCTCCGGCTGGGGACGAAATTTGCTGTCCAGATACAGAGTTTTGATGGTAGGCCATAGGCCGGAAGTGTATTAAGCAGCGCTGTGTGCCAGACCTGGTCGAGTGCTCTGGATATGTCTAGAGCGACAATACGACAATATGGGATTCACCGTGTAGTTCCATAAACTTGTTCCAAGAATGGGTGACAAAGGAAAGGAGGTCGGCAGCTGATCTGCGCTGACGGAGTCAATACTGCCTGTCGTGAATTAGACTGTGTTTTTCAAGAAATTTTAGTAATTCGGTGTTTATATACTTTTCCATCACTTGAGAGACGTCAGAAAGGAGAGAAATAGGCCTGTAGTTGCTAGGAAGCGCTTTTGATCCTTTCTTGGGGACGGGTTGTACTCGAGCAGTTTTTCAGTTACTAGGGAATATGCGTCTATTGTAAGATGTCTAAAACAGAAGAGTCGGGACAGCAGCAAGTTCTGGTGCGCATTTTTTGAGAACAATTACTAGGATCTCGTCAAGGCCAGCAACTTGTAACCAAGCAACCAACCATGATTGTAACCGCTTGAGAGCAGTTGTCATTTTTTAAATGCAATTCAGAAACATTTAACAAAAATGCGTAAAATAACAATTCTACAGCTGATTGGTTACGAAGATAAAACAAGATCACGGCTCGAAGTTGCTCGTTTATTTCAAGAAAAATTTCCCGATTTGCGGCCTACATCCCAAGAGACAATTAGCAAAATCAATTGTGATAGAACAAAATTTTTTGAGAACAAAGGATGGAAATGTTAGATAACTATGTTATTCAACTAGAAAATTTTCTGTTTTCTGATGAGTGCAGTTTTACACTTCACGGTCATGCCAATCGTCAAAATTGTCTCTACTGGTGTAAATAAAATCCACACAGGATGAGAGGAGAACTTACGACATACCATAAAAATGTTAATGAGCAGAAATAGTTGTGTTTATATACTTTTCCATCACTTTAAAGACGACTGAAAGGAGAGAAATAGGCCTGTAGTTGCTAGGAAGCGCTTTGGATCCTTTGTTGGGGATTTCCTCAAAACGCCAAAGTCGCGATTTAAAACGTCAAAATTTGCAACATTTAGGCAAAAAAACTGAAACTAATACGGGCTATGGAAAGAAAATTTCTCAAGAAGAATATTTTACAAACCCCGAAGTCTTAGCTTCAACTGTCATTGTCCTTCAATTTACTAAAATATTTCCAGAAAATTCATTTCAAATAGACCGTTTCTCCGATGCTTTAGCAGTAGTCTTAGCTATATAGTTTATCCTTTAATGGTATATAATTTTGTCGAATTTTCGTAAAAAATCAATAAAGATCAATATATCCGTTATTATACAAGATACGAAAACAATTCTATACATTAATTATAGGGTGTCTTGAGCTACATCTTAAAAAACTACTTCTACAATCACAGGTGGCACATAAGTCGTTGGTGACACTAATTTTCTTTTTTTTTTTAATCGAACACGCCTTATGTTATTGCATTTTTGCATTTTCCACCGAAATATAATGCATGTTTGTAAGAAGAAATTCCGGACGCAGCAAGTTTGTTAAGGTAGCGAATTTTCATTAAATGCTTCAAATTTTAATAGGTCAATTTGCCATTAACCTATAAGGTGGACCAAGGAACCGATTTTTCGGGAACACTTTAAGTTTACTTTCGGAATTTTTTATACATTTTCAAACAATAAAGTTATTTTGATGAAACATGGCACATTGTTTCTACTATATAGGTTATACTGGTAACCAAATTTGATACATTCTTTCTTAAAAACACACACATATTTGCTATTAAAAACATTTTTATGAAAATTAACTTCCATAACGCACTTGCTGCGTCCAGACTTTTTTTAACTCTGATAGTTTCCAGGCCAAGTTTTATTTGAATTTATATTTATGGAACAGGGACTGTACCAAGGAAAAACTGCAACAGTCCAAAACTTCATTGCAGTTATTTAAAAATAATGAAACCTGTATGTTGGCTTGTCTCTTCCTGGCTGTGTACTTTACTATAAATAAACGTTTATTACTTAACTTCCGCAAATAATTTTTGATGTGTTAACAGTATGGGAGCATTTTGCGGTCTGACTTTACAAGTAGCTCCTGTCAAGTTTTCTCTTTAATTAGTCGAGTTGTTCTTGATGTTTCAAAAGTTTTACATAAACTTCCACAAGAAATTATTATAAACATGTATCTCGTGTAGTTGTTGGAGTTTTGACTCTGTCTATTTCCTTTCATTTCACGAAGCTTTTCCGTACCGGAAGTAAAAGTGGAAATCGGGGTTCGCCACGTCATAACCGAGACTGCTACCTTGAGAGATGCTTTACAGACTTTGAAAGTGCAGGAGAACTCGTGATGTCAGATTTATCTGTATTAGGTAGTCACATTTTAAAATTTTGTTTAGTTGATCTTATATATAATACTAATGTACGATTTCCATCTTTTGACAAATTCAAACTCTGTTAATGAAATCGTCTTGCAAACCTTGGTGTATACACGGTATGGATGGTAACGATGCTGGCGATGCTGATGATTGGGAAATATTTAAATTTCTGCTAATGTCACGTCTACTGACAAGCGGATTTTCCTCAACGTGTTACACTTTTATTCTGAACTAGTCTTTTCTCACGTGTAACAAAACCGGTTGTTTTAAATCTTAATAAAACTTTCCGAATGTCATTGGAGCCTTACTTTAGGATAACGCTGTCTATAAACTCTTTTTGCAAGAACACAGTTTCCTTCGCATTCTCGAAGTACAAAAACCAGTTGCAATAATTCTTCTTTCGAAAACTTCATTTCCACAGTATTAACTTGCTTTCGAAACTCACACTAATGATTTGACAATTATAATTGACAGCACGAATGTATCGACAATAAACAATAATAAAACATTTGTATATCACAGGTTTCTAAATAAAATACGTCTAATTTAGGGATTAATTCAAGGCCATATGATTGAATATTCAAATAACTCCAAAACTGTAGATTTTAAGTACAGGGTGTGCTCATACTAATCGAAAGGTAATTGAAATCTGCATCGTATGAAATGATAAAATATAGAGTATTCCATTTAAAATACCAATGTTCTTGGAGATTGAATTTGCCTAAATTGGTCGGTCTATACTGCGCACTCTGTGGACGTTTGTCCCATTACCAACACAGTATTACTCTCTGGTATTAACTACAGAAAATTTCTAAAAAGTTTATTCAATATAAAACAGGCTGAATAGCTTAGTTCGCGAGGTGAGTAATCTCTCGAATTGGACTAGGAGGTCGCGGGTTCGAGTCCCGTATTCGGACAGTCGGTCTTTTCAACTCGAATTTGGAAAGCACGGGTTCTGATGAGTTAGGGGTGGTGTATGTGTATGTAAGCTCCCCCCGCACAGGTCAAAGATTTCCATGTACGGAGTTTGTCTACTGTGGTGTTATAATATTATTACTATTAGTGAATTTTTATTAAAAAAATGCACTAATAGAGAGGTATCGATGGTGAGACTTTGCAAATATTTTTGCAAATGAGCGCGAATTTGGGCCCCTAGAACCCGGGGTCAGTTTCGATTTTTATATCTTTATATATATATATATATATATATATATATATATATATATATATATATATATATATATATATATAATGTGGTATAAATATGACGTTTAGCGGGTTGTAAATTCCTAATGTGTATTTATGTTTATTTGTTTAAATATTGCAAGAAATATAATGGTTTAATGCAAATGATATTCATAAATGGTTTGGTTTTCCGTACAAGTGGAGGCAATGGCTGAAATTCGGGATGGAGTCGGTCAATAGAAAAATAACACTTCGTAATTTGATACATCAAAATTCACATTAATGTCACTATTGAGGTTTTGGTATCGATGTTTGAAGCTGTTCCGTCAAAATTACATCTTGGGCAAGAACAAGTATAAAAATTATTTGTCAAATGATGTGCTGTAAAATTAGTAGCAATAAATATTACTATTACTATTATTATATATATATATATATATATATATATATATATATATATATATATATATATATATATATATATATATATATATATATATATATATATATATATATATGTATGTATCCAACCGATAACTCAAAAAATAATTAACCGATTTTGATAAAACTCGGCAAGTGCCTTTCTTTTATTAATAGCTTGGACGAGTTCGTTAGCCAGAAAAATCTAACACGGTTTTCCGGGAAAATTTTGAGTTTTCTTTCGAAAAATTTTTCTCCGAAAATTACAAAGATCTTGCTATAAAATTTGGTGTATATATTGCTTTGGGAAAGACCTAACTATGTGCCAAAATTCAGCTTTCTAGGGTTACAGAAAATTAAGCTATGCAAATTTGAATCATTTATGTTTAATTTCACCGTCTTTCATTGAATAGTTTATATAAGATCTAGTATGTGGTTGTCGTGGTAACGTAGCATGTGATATTATTGAGCAGGTCTGTTAGACGGTGTAACTGACATTTACCGTATGATATGAGATCGTTTATATTATGTTTATTTATCGACGAATTATTTGTGTCATTTGGGAAATTTTTATATACAAGTGCAAATTATTCCTTTATTAATGTTAGTGGGTGGATTAAACAGTGTTTGTTATGTTTTATCAACACATATATACGTAAATGGTTTATAAACTGTATATTTGCATATTGAATAAATAAATAAATATAAAGGATCGAAGTTTTACAAAAGGGCTGATATTATACAGGGTGACGCGTTTCTACGGTAAAGCTGAATATAATTATTATTATACAAGAGACGAGAAAAAATTGTATAAGTTAATTATAGTGTGTCTTGAGCTGCATCTTATAAAATTATTTTGACAATCACCGGCTGGCCCACAAGTCGATCCTTGGTGATCCCTACAATTTTTTTTTCGAACAGCCTTATTTTATTGTATTTTTTATCGAAATATGTTTGTAAGAAAAAAATCAAGACGCAGTAAGTGCGTTTTGGTAGCAAATTTTCATTAATTAATAACTCAATTTGCTATTAACCTAAGATTTGTTGGTTAGAAAACCAACGTTTAAGGTATATTGTCGGAAAATTTGTGTACATTTTCAAACAATAAGTTATTTTGATAAAATATGGAACATTGTTTCTACTATATATTTTGCTCATAACCTTATTTCGCTTCTGTGCTTCTGTGTGCTCTGGGGAATGCATTAACAAGTCGTTATTGTAGTGTAAAAGTAAAATTTACTAAATGTAGTTTTGATAAAGCAGAATGAAAAAAGTGAATTTATTGACTGAGGAGTAATATTGTGTTGTATACTGCGAGGGTGTTTGAAAATGATCATGTTATATTCTATAAATTAATTAATTATCAACATATTATGTAAAATACTTCAACCACTTTATTTAAAACGTTAAAATAGTGTATCTGCTTGTCATAATAAGGTTACTTAAAGCACGAGGGATATACTGTTTGGTTTGTTTTATTACTGAATTTTTAAATTAAAAAATTCTCTTAAAGAGAGGTATCGATGGTGAAACTTTGCAAAAATTTTTGCAAATGAGTGCGAACTAGGACCCCGAGAACCCCTATCCGGGGTTAGTTTCAATTTTTAGTTTCAGTTTTTATATATATATACATATATATATATATATATATATATATATATATATATATATATATATATATATATATATATATATATATATATATATATATATGTATGTATGTATCCGCACGATAACTCAAAAAGTTATTAACTGATTTTGATTAAACTCGGCAAGAATCTTTCTTTTAATCATGGCTTAGATAAGTTCGTTAGCCAGGAATATCGGACAAGGTTTTCCTAGAAAATTTTGAGTTTCCTTTCGAAAAAAATGTTTGCCTCTGAAAATTACAAAGCTATTTTAATGAAATTTGGTGAATATGTTGCCTTGTGAAAGTCATTACTATATGGCAAAATTCAACGTTCTAGGTTCATATGAAATTGAGTTATTCAAATTTGAAGCATTTAATAAAAATTCACCACCATAACGCACTTGCTGCGTCCCGAATTTTTTATAATATTCATTTAAATATTGTTATATGTTCACAGTTTTAACTTGCTTTCGCAACTATACACTAATAATTTGACAATTATATGACGGCACAAATGTATTGACCTCATTCCGAAACGTCGCATAGTCGGGGATAGACATAATTAAAACAATGAAAGGCTTCTCTCCAGACGACAAATTTATTTAAATTTCCCGACGCGTTTCAGCCCACTAAATGGCCATCTTCAGGGAATAAATCTTTCAATTCTTGAAAATTGTAGTTGAAACTATACTAAAGGTTCAACAGGCAGAAAACTTTATCGCACCACAGGTTCAGCATGTAGTGTGGCTGAACCTCTGGTGCAATAGATGAAGTTTTCTTCCTGTTGAAGCTTTTGTATAGTTTCAACTTCAATTTTCAAGAATTGAAAAATGTATCGCTTGAAGATGGCCACTTAAAAGGCGTCGGGAAATTTAAATTAATTTGTTGTCTGGAGAGAAGCTTTTCATTGAATGTTCTAAAAATGTATTGACAATTAATAACAATCAAAAATGAGTATATCACAGCTTGCTAACTAAATAGTGCTGCAAATTGAATGATCACATCCACATAGCTGTGATAATTTATTCTCTTTAGAAAGACATTCACATGGAATGAATTTAGGTGCCATGACTTAACCACAAAGAAAATATCTGTATTCCTGTATTCTTTTTAAACGTTATATTACTCGAGTTTTATTTAAAAAATCTCAATTTTCACCAAATCACCCCCTGAAGCGATCTTACCCAAAAACAATTCGAAGTTTTCCTATGTAGGGTGCTAATTGGATACCAAATTAGAAGATGATATCTCAATTCGTTCGAAAGTTATTGCGCCTATTAACAGACAGACGTACATGCCGACAGACCAAAAAAAATTTCGTCCCAGAATCAAATTTTCTATATGTTTTGAGACTTTTTACGCCGTTTTAGCAAAAAAATAATTCAAAATTGTTGTCCACAATATTCCACCCCAACACATTCAACCCCCAATTTAATTTCAGCACAGAATACCAAATGTTTGATGAAATTAAAAGTTTTCTAAAAAATAAACCTTAAAACGTTAAATTACTCGACTATTAACGAAAAAATGTAAATTTTCACCAAATCACCCCCTATTCATCCCCTACCCGCTAAAGAGATTTTAGCCAAAAGCAATCCGTTCGTTTGCCGAGTGCTAACTGTATGCCAAATTTGAAGACGATAACTCAATTCGTTCTAAAGTTATCGTTGCTACAAGCAGACAGGCATACAGACCGACAGAACGTCAGACAGATAGACAAAGCGACAGACCGACAGACAAAAAAGAAGTTTTGTTTCCAAATCATGTTTTCTATATGTTTTGATACTTTTACGACGTTTGAGCCAAAAATTAATTTTGAATTTTTGTCGCCGAATCGATACTTCCACACGTGATGATGTGGCAGTAAAATGTATCTAATTTAGGGATTAATTCAAGTCCATATGACTGGATATATATATTTTTTAATTTCAACAACACACCACGAGGGCTTACAGCCTAAATACTATCGTACCGTGGGTGTTGACAAGGAGGAAAGAGGCAGCTTGTTAATTCTGAACTTGAAGGTTTGGAGGTTCGGAGGAGAAGGAAAAACATGTGCCGGCAAGGAATTCCACAACTTGGAAATCCTCGGGACAAAAGAGCGGGCATAACAAGATGTTCTATGTCTGGTGACCTAGACAGTAAGAGGGTGCATTCGCTCTGTTCCCCTGGTAGATCTGTTGGGGGCAGCAGGTGGGGGAACTATGGAGGAAAGCTCCTCTGAGCAGTGCCCGTGCAGATATCTATAAAAGAGAGAGAGAGGTCACCAACGGCACGTCGGTGGGCAAGGGATGGCAGCCTTTGGGTGAGGGTAGGGTCACCGATGAGACGTATAGCTCTCTTTTGAATGGAGTCCAGGATAGCGAGTGTAGAAGCGGCAGCGGCACCCCAGATGTGGGAGCAGTATTCGAGGTTTGGCCTTATTTGTGAAGTATATAAGGTATAGAGATTAGCTGGTGAAAAGTATTTGCGAGCCCGGAAGAGGAAACCTAATTTCTTAGCAGCCGCTTCTGCAATTGATGTGATATGTTGGTGCCAATTAAGATTTCGATCCACAGAAATGCCAACAAGAGAAAATGACTCATTACTTTGAATAACTTGGTTGTTCATTGTGATGGGTCTAGGGCTGGTGTATCTCTTGTGAGAAAGAAAGCAAGACTAAGTTTTGGTGGGGTTGAATTGTACAAGATTTCAACTTCCCCAGTCTAATATTTTTTGGAGATCCACGGAGACAGAACCCTCCATGAGTCTGCGATCCTCATCTAATTGGGCTAAAGAGACAGGCTTAGAATATTGTATATTTGAATGGAGGGTGCTGTCGTCCGCGTAGCTGTGAACTGGGTTGGATGTGCTCGAGAGGAGGTCATTGATGTGGAGAAGAAACAAAGTAGGGGCTAAAGCTGAACCTTGAGGAACTCCTGCATTAATTGGATACAGTTTAGAGGAATGGCCATCCACAACAACAGATATGCTCCTGTTGGAGAGGAATTTTGCTGTCCAAATACAGAGTTTTGGTGGTAGGCCATAGGCCGGAAGTTTATTAAGCAGCGCTGCGTGCCAGACCTGGTCAAATGCTTTGGATATGTCTAGAGCAACAATCTGGGATTCACCGTGTTGTTCCATAGACTTGTTCCAAGAATGGTTGACAAAGGAAAGGAGGTCGGTAGTCGATCTGCGCTGACGGAATCCATACTGCCTGTCGTGGATTAGACTGTGTTTTTCAAGAAATTTTAGTAATTCGGTGTTTATATACTTTTCCATCACTTTAGAGACGACTGAAAGGAGAGAAATAGGCCTGTAGTTGCTGGGAAGCGCTTTGGATCCTTTCTTGGGGATGGGTTGTACTCGAGCAGTTTTTCCAGTTACTAGGGAATATGCCTTTATTATAAGATATCTGAAACAGACGAGTCAGGACAGAAGCAAGCTCTGGTGCGCATTTTTTGAGAACAATTGCTGGGAGCTCGTCAAGGCCAGAGGCTTTCCTAGTATTCAGAGAAGAGAGCATCTTTTGTACCTTTTTAGTTTTGAAAATGATATCCGTCATTTTATGCGCGACATTGGGGACTGTTGGTGGTTGAACATTTGGAGGTGGGTTGAGAGTACAATTTCCGGCGAACAATGAAGCAAAAAGTTCAGCCTCGCCCAGGGCGGTAGAAACAATTTCATCCCCTGAGACAAGAGGTAGGAACGTGCTTTTGCAGAAATTATTCCGAATAGATTTAGTAAGAGTCCAGAAGGGTTTGCCGCCGTTGGAGCTTAAGAGGACTTTGTTTTTGATGTGGTTATTAAACGAGTTTTTTGCCTCAGAAAGAATGCGGACATAGCGGTTTCTTGCGTCGTTAAATGCTTGACGATTTTCTTGACTGGGATTCTGTAGAAGCGTTTTGTGAGCTTTGACCTTTTCAAGTCTGGCCTTGTCACAGGATTTAGAGAACCAGGGCTTTTGAGTGGCTGAAGAGGTTTTCTGTGTACGTGGGATAAATAATTCCATGCCAGCTTGGATAATTTCGGTGACGTTTTGTGAGATATCAGAGGGGTCAGGATGAGAGAAGCAGACAGACGCCCATGGAAATGAAGAAAAGTAATCCCGAATTTCGTCCCAGTTTGCGGAGTTGTAGTGCCAAACGATACGTGGGTGTGATGACTGTGTGACCTCGGGTAGCATTGCGCAGGAAGCAGTGACCATGCCGTGGTCTGAGCGACCAAGGGGGGCGGTGACTGATATCTTATAGCATTCAGGTTGTGTAGTAAGAAGGAGATCCAAGGTATTTGAGCTGTGTGTTGGGATACGAGGAAAGTAAGTAGGTTGCTGAACCACATTGGCTAAAGAATTGCTGACTGCAAAGGCCTCCGCTGCTCTCCCTTGTGGATCGGTTTTGGAAGATCCTAGCCATTCCTTATTATGGACATTGAAGTCACCAAGAATAGTGACCTCGGAGGAAGGATATTTAGAAATCAGATAGTCGGTTTTTTCAGAAAGGTAGTCAAAGATCTGGACAAAGTTGTTTTCAGGAGGTTACCGGTAAATGCAACAGATGAATTTAGTTGCAGCCCTGAGAGAAAGTTTTAACCATAGAATGTCTTTTCTTCCAGCTTCTAAATTGGGGAGTCTGGTGCGGGGTAGATTGCTACGGACGTATGCGCACACGCCTCCATTCAAATAACTCCAAAGCGGTAGATTTTAAGTACAAGTAAGCTTATACTAATCGAAAGGTAATTAAAATCTGCATCGAATGATATCATAAAATATAAGGTGTTCCATTTAAAATAACAATGTTCTTGGAGATTGAATTTGTGTAAATTGGTCGGTTTATACTACGCACTCTGTAGACGTTTTCGAACGTTTCTTCCATTACCAATACAGTATTGCTCTCTGTTATTAATTGTAGAAAGCTTTTAAAACTATTTATTTGATATTAATTTAAATATTGTCCAATAAGTTTAATATTGATTTTCGAAAAAAATTATAACATGAAATATCTCGGAAAGGGTTCATTTTTGACACATGGTATGCTTATAATGTACGTACCATTTCACGTGCGACCTACAAATGGACAAAAATACCATTTTCCATATTAAAAAGGCATGTTGAGCCTGTCACAGACAATTCGGACATTCTATATATCAGTAAGTATTTTCATAATATGTTGTTAAAAGGCAATTAAGATATGGTACAAACAAAATTCAATTATCTCAATTAGTAAAAACTCAGCAGTACTTTTCCATTTCGCTGACTCACCCTATATGCAGGGCAATGACGGTTGAATCTGAAACTTAAGGGTTTGCAGAACACTCTTCTTGCAACCTTTTCTTTTTACAATTGGTATTTTTTTCACGTTCTTTGCCTAAACATTGCCAATTTTGACGTTTAAAATTGCGTGTTTGACGTTTTAAGGAAAACTCCAAAATTTGTCTCTTTAACTGCCCATAACTTCTTTGTCTTTAAAGCTAGAGACCTAAATTTTAGTACAGATATATATATATATATATATATATATATATATATATATATATATATATATATATATATATATATATATATATATATATATATATATATATATACAGGCTGTCCCACGTAAGGCGTGCATTAGAAGTTTTCGAACTAGTACTGGGATTTGGAATCTGAAAATTTGCAACTGCATGTAATACCATCTGCTCATTATAACTAAAATATTTTGGTGTCTGTATCACTTCCGGTTGTACCGGAAGTTGCCAACAACTTTCTTAATTTTAATGGAATACCCTATATATTATTGCACATTCGGAATCAGCATGCAATTCTGAGGAAAATGATATGCCACTTGTGCATACTGGCGTCAGCCGTTCTCAAGATAATCGATTTTCTATTGTTTTTCGGTCATAAAGTTGCCAATCTTTGAAATGGCAATTCTCAAGCATCAAGTATGTGATGGTTCTGAAACTTTGCACAACTATATTCCTAGTGGTCAGAATTCTTCTCATTGCGAAAAAAAATACAAAAAGAATACAGGGTGTTCTTTAACAAAGATCAAATATCGATGATTTCAAACACGTAAAAGTATTTTTTTCCAAATAGAACAGCCTGTATATTTTTATCGCATATCCTTCGGAATGATATTCTTCTTCGATCTGTATCAGCATTCCCTATACCTATCTTGAATTATTTCTGAGTTATAAGAAGGAATATGAATAAAACAAGAATATACTACAAAATTGGGAATCTACCTAGTCGGAGAGTAGACTTTGGACATAATATGAAAACTTATGTCAAAGAGATGTATTATTAGTCTCGTTAGTTGTCATCGCAATAGAGTGATCTATTTTTTTGAAAGTATTGTGAGCTACACAATGGAAAATATTGTTGAAGAATATTCTGCTGACATCATTCTAAAATTATTTTACATTCACTGAGAATGCAGGAGAGTCGTGAGTAGAACGTGCCGCTTGTTTAATGAGAGATTTCCATATTTGTCACGACAATGTTACGACAATGAATACGACAAAGTTTTCCAGAATCGAGTCAAATTTTCGGAATAACTGGAATGGTAATTTAAATCGAATTTGTTGCAGTAATATTACCGGCAATGAAACAAATGAAATCAATGTGTTGGGTTATTTCACGGCCTATCCACATGCTTCCATCAGGCAGGCAGTAGAAGATTTAAGACTAACTCGAACATCAATTAAAAGAATTCTTTCTAAGTATGGATGACATGCATATGCCCAAAGGACAGTGCATGGATTACGGGAGGGTGACCACATTAGAAGGGTTGCATTTTGTGAATGGTTGATGGTACGGATCCAGGAAGACCCAGATATCTTAGATAGGATTTTATGGACGGATGAATCAAAATTCACAAGAAAAGGTATCATCAATCGGAAGCGATGTCATTTCTGGGCAGATGAAAATCCTCACTTTATGCGTGAAGCGCATTTCCAGTATGAATTCAGTTTCAATGTTTTCGCTGTTATTGGAAATGGAAGAGCTTTTTTCCATATCTACGAGGAAATGTTGACCTCAGAAAGTTATCGTAGAATACTTCGTGAAGTTGTTGCTGGTATCTTGACTGGTTTGCCTGATGCAGAATTCTGGTACCAGTTAGATGGCGCTCCAGCACCTTTTACGGCAGCTGTACACCAGGAGTTGACAAGAATGTTTGAGGATCGTTGGATAGGACCCGGAGGTCCATGGCTTTGGCCTGCCAGGTCACAAGACCTGACTCCACTTGACTTCTTATGGGGTTACATTAAAAATGAAGTTTATTCCAGCCAAATAACCTCCCGAGAAGAACTGGAGACTAAAGTGCGACAAGCTTTTAATGATCTCACTCCAGAAATGATCCGAAGGGCCACTAATTCTGGATTGCAAACAAGATTATTGAAGTGTCTTGAAGTTAATGGTGGTCATATAGAGCATATTTTGTATTGAAACTCATACGCATTTTTAAAACTAATTCTATCACTGTTTCGTTGATTATTTTCTGTATTAAAACTTACTGACATACTTTCGTACTGATAGATGGCTCTATAACTTGTTTTGAGTAATTAAGTTTCAGGGCAATTCATAAACATGCCTCACTATGCTGGATTGAGTAGAGGATTTATAATTTGTAAAAAAGTGCAAGTCGAATTGGAATGTCTTCTTTTTAAAGGGTAAGAGGTGAAAAATACTTTTTCGTGTTTGAAATAATCGATATTTGATCTTCGTTAAACAACACCCTGTATTATTTTTGTAATTTTTCTCGCAACGAAAAGAATTCTGACCACCAGGAATACGGTTGTGCCAAGTTTCAGAACCATGACATACTTTATGCCTGAGAATTGCCATATTAAAGATTTGCAACTTTATGACGGAAAAACAATAGAAAATCGAATATCTTGAGAACGACTGACACCAGCATAGGCAAGTGGCATATCATGTTGCTCAGAATTGCATGGTCAGTCTGAATATGTAATAATATATAGGGTATTCCATTAAAATTAGGAAAGTTGTTGGCAACTTCCGGTATAACCGGAAGTGATACAGTCACCAAAATATTTTAGTTATAATGAGCGGATAGTGATAGATGCAGTTGCAAATTTTCACATTCCAAATGCCAGTACTAGTTCGAAAAATTCTAATGCACGCCTTACGTGGGACAGCCTGTTTATATATATATATATATATATATATATATATATATATATATATATATATATATATATATATATATATATATATATATATATATATATATATATATATATATATATATACAGATCTCCTCAATAGCGATTTTTTTACTTTTAACATAATTTTCCGTAATGATTCATGATAAAAAAAATAGGAACGTTAAACACACCAATGAATCGCCCCATTATTACAAATAATATTTTATATTACAACATTATCCTAATGTTATAATTTAATTAAATATGGAAACCTAGTAAATAACTAAATTTACTAACAGAACTCAATAAAAAGCAGATTATTGATTTACGAGGACGCCTTTGAAAATTGTGTGATTTTTAAACGTAAGTCAATTGAAAAACAACAGAAGAAAGGTTGCTATAAATATAACACTATCAAGACAATTAAGAATACTGTCATTCTTAACTATCTGAACAATTTGAGGTGTATTTAATACGTTGATTGAAATTATGTACTAAATATAATATGGACTTATGAATCCAGATTTACAAATTGTGGTGTGTATAATCGCCATAATAGGTATTATTGGGCAAATGAAAATCCCCATCTAAAGGTAGAAAGACGATTGCAAGACATATTTGGTATTAATGTTTGGTGCGGCTTATTGGGTAAAAAACTGTTCTTTTTATTTGTAGATTAGACAGTTAATTTAAAAAATTTCAGGTAACTTCATTGTTCTTTCTTGAAAATAATTTAACTGGGGAAAGGTATCTTAATCTATTGAGAAATGATATCTTACAAAAAATTAGAAGAGTTCATGATAATTTAGATGAGATTTGGTACCAACAAGACGGTTGTCGAGCTCACAATGCCAGGATCATCAAAGAATGTTTGTACCAAAATTTTAATAATCGTGTCATTTGTAACAATGGGTCGGTTCATTGGTGTGCTCGAAGTCCTGATCTAACACCCATGGATTTTTACTTTTGGGATACTCTGAAGAATGATGTGTATAAATTCGATCCACCACAAAATATCAATGAATTACGAAACAGAATCACGGAAGCTATAAATCATGTTAACCGAAACACCCTCACCAGATTTTCCATGCATGTTTCAAAAAGGTATATATAGTGCATTGAACAAAACGGTGGCCATATTGAACAATTTTCTATTTAGTGTACTTTTAAGTTTCTATTTTATTATTTGTTGAGTTCCGTTTCAAATTGTGTGGTTTTGTGGAGTTTAAGTTTCTGTTTGTTATTGCCGGGTTTCGTTATTACACTGTTTAACATAATATTACCTAGCATTATTACCTAATTAAGTATTGTAAATTAAATCACAATATTTTTATCGTGAATCATTACGGAAAATTATGTTAAAAATAGAAGTCTATTGTTAGACTCTATGGCCTACTGCTTTTTTAACACTTTTTTGTCATTTGTTTTCTGGTATTGGATTTCATAGCTTACTATCCTCAAAACGATTTTTTTTTAAAACTGTCAGTGCAATTACAAGATTTCTAAAGCATATTGTACATCATTGGAAAGCTCTTTTTACAGGCTATCACATGAGCAAAAAATCTAATATGGCTTCCATAATAAAAACAAACGTTGATACATGTAGCTTAAAAACAAATGACAATCCGAAGTTGAGAATAGTATAAAAAGATAACTGTGTAAAAAGTGTCCTGATAATGTGAAGTCTTAGACATGTCAGATCAACGCCTACTTAGATATTGAATTAAAACGCACTCGACAAATTTTGTTTTTTTCAAAATAACTCGAAAACGAAAAGAGTCAGGGCAAAATACAAGTTATATTTGGAACAAGCATGTAATTCTACAAAACATTGTGGATTTAACCGTCTCCCTATCTCTAATAATAACGGAGATAGCAATACATTCCCATCCAGTTTGGGACACACTGTATATGTTAAACTGATAACAAAATTTGATGCCTGCTTTCATTAAAAAAACATACATTTGCTTTTAAAAACAATTTTATTAAATTCACTATCACAGCGCACTTGCTGCGTCTAGACTTTTTTAGGGTGATTCTGCTTTTTGTTTCGACTGAAACACATTTATTTTTTATTGCCTTTAAAAACGAACAAAGCATTTTTGCTCTCATTATATGAATTCCACTTCTAAATTGAAATTATATCGGTCGTTTTATTTACCAATATGTTCAAAAAGTTTCAACGATTTTATTGATAAAGTTATTAAATTAATTCCAACATTTTAGCACTAAAATTATGAAATAGCAGGATTCAGAGAATTTAATAGATTCAGCGGCTGGAATAAAATAATGGAGCCCATAATTTAGTTTCCCTAATTCACTGGAATATGTTTGGATTATGCAAAATTGCTATTATCGGGATTGTATGTGTATATACATTCAAAATTTTCGGGACGAATTAAATGTCAATAATCCAATCAATTGGGCGGCAGCATGTTTTGTTATCAACGTCCGGCATATTTCAGATATCGCTTTAATAGTTATTTGAATAGAATAGGGTCTTATTATTGTTTAGCATGATACAATAGCAATAATTAAATATGTGCACAAAACTGCTCTGAAATTAGTTAATTGGTTTAAGTGATGTGAATTGAAGATAATTTGCACTCCAGTTTCAAAACAGTCGAAACACAGTGAGTGCGTTATAGTAGCCAGTTTTCATAAGTTTTCTAATAATAAACCGTAAGCGAAGGGAATTATGCAAAAAGTTTAAACGCAGCGACTGCGTTATGGTACCTAGTGAATTTTTATTTAAATGTTTCTGATTCCAAATAAGTCTTTTGTTTAATGAAAGACATCAAATTTGGTAAAAGTATAATATTTATAGTAAAAAATTAAAATAACTTAATTGTTGTAATGATTACGTTTCGTTACTGCTTTAATTATTCAAAATAAACCCGTAAGAGTCTTAATTAATAGCCGACAATCCAATATCTGTAAGGCAATTCATGTTTTAATTTCAAAATTATTTTCATGAAAAGTCGCTAAATCTTCAAGTACCGTAAACCCCTTTACTGCATTTCTAATTTGTACGTTAAAATTCAATATATGTTTGCCATGGGAAACTACCTCGCATTATTACTGAACAAATATTTCCAGGAACGAAATAAGCATTGAAAACGTACGTAAGCGAAGGGAAGTATGCAAAAAGTCCGGACGCAGCGACTGCGTTATGGTACCTAGTGAGTTTTTATAAAAATATTTCTGGTTCCAAATATGTCTTTTGTTTAATGAAAGACATCAAATTTGGTAGAAGTATAATATTTATAGTAGAAACCATGTACTATATTTTATCAAAATAACTTTATTGTTGTAACGATTGCGTTTCCTTACTGCTTTAATTATTAAAAATAAACCCGTAAGAGACTTAATTAATAGCCGACAATCCAATATCTGTAAGGCAATTCATGTTTTAATTTCAAAATTATTTTCATGAAAAGTCGCTAAATCTTCAAGTACCGTAAACCCATTTACTGCATTTCTAATTTGTACGTTAAAATTCAATATATGTTTGCCATGGGAAACTACCTCGCATTATTACTGAACAAATATTTCCAGGAACGAAATAAGCATTGAAAATGTACGTTAGGAATATTCGACAACAAAATATTGTTTATCTGTAATTTTCCAATCGGTGACGTCACCCAAGAAAGACCGTTGGAAACGTTGCAGAGAATTGCCGGCAAAACCTTCAACTGTGGAGACGGTAGGTGAGACGTCGTGACTTTACCACCGAATTGAGGTCTCGTTTCATCTCATCCGAAGAATGTAGGCTAGAAAGAGCTCGCACACAGCCACCAACCGTCACAGTAAGAATTTTTGCGTGCACCGACTAGGAATTGCAGAACCCGACACACTAGCGAGGACTCTCTGCTGAGCGTTCATAGAGTGAATACTCGTCGGTTTCGGTGGCTGTTGGATTGTCTTAAAACTGGGTTGTAATGTTCTTTCTGTTATCTGTCCTGCCTAATAGTTGTTGTCAGTGATTGTTCGGGGTAATTCAGGTGATTTTTGAGTTTAATTAAGCATCGTATTCAGCATAAAGACGCGAGCTAACTTGTGGTTCTTATTCCGAACTGTTGATTTCTTGCCGTAATCGGAAAGAGTTCCTGGTTATTGTCGAACCTTGAGTCAATTGGTGGTGAATTTTACTTGAGCAGACTCGCGTTTGCTTGCGATTTGCTAAGTTTTCATCCAGAAAATTCAAAACATCGACATGGGTGTCAAGTGGTCTTGTAGTATTGGAGCAATGGCATTCACCGGTCCAGTAGTCTCTGATGGAAAGTCCCAGTCGTTTTCCCCAGCTTTTCCGCTTTTATTGGAGTCTGGAATCTGTGTCAGGCACTTATAGTTGATCCCACCTGAGGATCATCTTCACGGGGTCATCGGGTAGCCTAGTGTCGGAAGACTGGTGAGTCCAAAGAAGTATTTTCTCTGAATCACCAGAATTTTCATGCCGAAGTCTAACATCTGAAGTTTTAATAACCTGAACTTTCAAAATCACGTAGTCAAGTTTGAGCTTAAACAATGTCAGGGAGGTACTGTCAGCATGACTATTTATTTCCTGTTTAATCTCTGACATTTTGTCAATTTTTGTAGATTTGAACACACAGTTATTATTTTTTTTTTGTTGTAATTGGCAAACTTTTTCTGTAACGTGTCTGGTCTATACACTCTCTTGAATATCTTTTATATTTTTATGATTAATGTAGAAATTTCACGTAGGATCATATATTCTTTTTTTTTTTTTGGAGCCTCACTCAAAGAACTGGCGAGTTAACTCACTAGAAAACCTAGCAATTGATTGACAAACGTTAAGTAATTTACCTAATCATTTGTGTTTGTTTTTGAGCGATACCCTAAGTAACTAACAGTACCATTTTAGTAATATGCAACTACCTTTATCTTATTGTTTTGGCATATGTATGTAAATTAATAATTTCTTGTTCTTAAAATTTTTGCTGTCTATTTGGTTTCTATTTGTGTGCTATCAATGTTTATTTGAGATTTATCAATCATTTTATTTCATTGTATTCGCTATTCCAAATTTAATTTATATGAATCAATTCAACATTTTGTTACATTAACATATCTGTTTAATTTAAGAGAAATTTCTTTTGACGTCGGCGCAAACAATTATTCTTACTAACTATTATCTAGATATCTAAATTTCTATGTAACCTGGCACTAGTCTGGAGAGTCCAAAAATATAGGACTCTGGGCAGTGCGAAGCCAAAAAAGGAAGAGAACGTGAGTATCAAACTACATCTAGATCTGTCAACCTCCTAAAAAGTGATGCTAATCTTAATAAATTTGATAATCTGATAGATAGCTACTTTAGGGTAGGGTGTTATAGGCAATTGTGACCTCACCATTGAGCAGATATATATCCACCTGAGGTCAATCACAATATACCACGGTTCTTGTACTTAAAGCTTCTCTTTGAAGGAGGTATCATTGTTTGAAAAAATATTTAAAAAAATTCGATAATAAATAATAAGTTGCCGGTTCCGATTTTCCGGGCTAACAATTCAAATATTTACTCAAAAACTAGTTACCAAAATATAATTATTCACAAGGCTTTTTAAAAAAAAATTAAAAAGAATTTTTACAGGAAAATTTGCAAAAGAACCCTTTTACGAACATCAACCATTTTTGTTACAAACATTGACTTGGGTAAGGTTACACGAATTTTATAAAAAATTCTTTTTACGAAATTTGGCTAAAATGCTTTGTACACGACAATTTTCTAGACAAATTTGCTTTGACGATAATTCGAAAACCGATTTTTATGTGAATTCGCAAACATCTTTTTACAATAACCTATTAAACATTACATTCTAATTTACTTAATCTACTTGCTAATCACTAACATTTCACAACAATTTTATAAAAAATGATTTCTGCGAAAACTGAAAACGAAAATTTGCTGATTGTTGAAAGTTGTATAGAACAGTAATTAGGTTTAGTAGACATTCTTTCACCATATCTAAAAATCTTCGAGACGCAGCAAGTGCATTATACTAGTGGATTTTCATAATAATTGTACACTATTAGTAAGGTATATTATTAAAACTAATTATTTAAATTTGAATGGACCTGGGAGACTGGTCTTAGAGGTCCCAGTTAGCGATTATTCAAATAGGTTTCTATTTTTTGTGGATCTAGAAAATTATAGTTTGGTAGAGATATATGTAAGTACTGCAAGTCTCTAAAACAAGTGTGTTACAAATTTCATTCAAGTCATAAAAGTTTTCTAGAAAAGAATTAATTATTTACAAAGGGAATATACCAACCAAATCATAAATATGGCAGGTATTTTTCCTTTTAATTACTTGGATGGTGTAAGGCATAGATGCATTCTCATAACAATTAGAATCGTAGACCGGTTTCGCTTTAACTAGAGCTCGTCAGTACGTTATACTAATTGGTGCGAAAATACACCTATAAAGTAATACGGCTATAATAGCCAACCTTTCAACACTAAGTGAGTGATGAGCGGGTCACCACCTAGTTGCGGAACCAAGTAGTATGTTGTCACGCCAGCTCCAAATAACACAAAGTGTTAAAAAAATAGAGACTTACTTTATAGGTGTATTTTGGCAGCAATTAGTATGCCGTACTGACGAGCTCTAATTAGAGCGAAACCGTTGTACGGTTTTAATTGTTGTGCGAATGCATCTATGCCTTACATACTTTGTCCCTATATTAGGGTAGAAATGGGCCAGGGCTGACAATTTATTAAATTGTTAGTTGGTTGTATACAGTCTCTATTTTTTTAACACTTTGTGTATATTATAATTCCATAGCAAACGCAACAATGTAAGAATATAACGAGTGTTCCAAATAAAAAAAGAAAATTTTGATCACGAGCCACTTATGGACCACTTTCGACTATTTTATATATATATATATATATATATATATATATATATATATATATATATATATATATATATATATATATATACAGTGTGTCACCGGATCGACGCATGAATATGATAAGCCCTGCTGCAATAAAAAATCATTTGTGTCCTAATTTCAATTTCCAAAAATCAAGTATGCCTTGTAAATTTGCACATAACTAATTTTTACATTAGTAAAATGCCTTTTCTCTAGGACATATGAAAAAATTTTATTAAGAAAAGATGATACGAACGAAACGCTGAGTAGGAATACAAATTTTTTACGTCCTAGGCCTACTTTGATATTTTGAAGATCTGAAAACAAATAGTATGTTATGGAAGAAAAACGAATAAAATAATGTTTTCACAGTTGTCAAAAATAGTTAATTGTGATTATTGTCGTAGCTGTGCTCTAAAACTGATCCACGCTTAACTGTGAAATATGGAATGGATCTACCTAATTCAGTGATATGGAACTGGTGAATTATCTGATCTAGAACTCATCAGACTATTTCATTCTCATTTCTTTAATTATCTAAATGTCTAATACAGGGATGAAAAGAAGGCGATCGTATTTCATTTACTATTTTGAACAACTTTTGTTAACGATTATTTTTTTATTATCTCAAGTAAGGAGGGTGCGTGGAATAAAAATTATGCGAAATATCAAAGTAGGCTTAGGATTTTAAGACTTTCTTTTCGTAGTCAGTTTCTCTCTCCGATCGTCTTTTGTTAATAGCATTTTTTCGTATCTCCTAGAGAAAAGGCACTTTACTAGTGTAAAAAAATAGTATTTTGTGAATTTCCAAGACATATGTGATTTTTGAAATAAAAATTATGACACCAATTATTTTCTATTCAAGCAGGACTTATTCCCAGAAAATAAAGTTTCAACTCAAAAAAGTACAGTCTTTTTCACCTATTCATGCGTCGATCCGGGGACACACGGTCTATATAAACATAAAAATTGAAAATGACCTCGGATATGGATTTTAGGGGGCCTAGTTCGTGCTCATTTGAATGAATCTCTCCAACATTTAAAAGTCGCGATCTCCTAAATTCTTTCCACGAAAATTTGCTAAAACTTATAGACTATTAAACCACAAACTCATTAACTGCCAAAGCATCAGAGAATGGGTCTATTTGAAATTAATTTGCTGCAAACATGTTCATAGAATGAAGGAAAATGGCGGTTAAAGTAGAAACTAAGGGCACTGTAAAACACATTTCTTCTACATAACCCAGATTCGTTTTAGCATGTTTGTCTAAAACCTTATATCTGAGACAAAAAAAATCACTTATACTGTTTTTCCAGCGCCTTTTAAAATGTGTACCACATATGAAGACGAAACGTGAGGACCAAATACCAACAAATCACAGATGAAACTCTGCTATCAGCTATTGTGAAAACTATCGTCCTATTGAACAAATGTGGCACAGTTCACTGAGATGAGATTTTTTTAATTAGAAAATTAAGATAATAAACAACAGTACGTTCGTATTGTACAATTAAGTATCACACCATAAACTTGTATAAAAATAGAATGACATTTTCTAAGTTTGCGAACAGAATATGAAAGACTTTAACTTCTTGACACTCGTTTCTTGACGTTCAAGTCTGCAAAATTACGTAGATTGTCCTATTTTCCAAACTATCTATCTGTTATGATTTCTAGGTCCCTATAATGGCGCTTAAATTAAGATTTACCCTATAAGAATTATAGATGACAAATGGAGTTTTTTCCATCTGATTAAATTCCAAACCAATTTATTAGCAGTAGATGCAGCTGCCTGTCAAGTACAGTGTTTCAACCCTTTGTATTGTAGTGATATTCTAGTACATTCACCTTTTGTTCATATTTTTAATGGTCATACATGTGTATTTTATGAATTAACTCAATATTTGGTTTATATATATATATATATATATATATATATATATATATATATATATATATATATATATATATATATATATATATATATATATATAAATTTATTCTACACAATCTACTATAGACATAATACAATCGTACAGTTCACAAAAAGTATATATTTTTACAAGGTGTTGCCTCCAACATTTTAAACTAGTAAATGAGCAAATAATTCTGAACTGAGAACTTCATGCGACAACCACGTCTCTGTCAAAACTATTACACTACAATTGAATCGTGAGTTCAAAAACATTATAAGTCTAAAAATGGAGATTTTTAGTAGACAATGCAGGAGTTCCTCAAGGTTCAGCTTTAGCCCCTACTTTGTTTCTTCTCCACATCAATGGCCTCCTCTCTAGCAAATCCAACCCAGTTCACAGTTACGCGGACGACAGCAGCCTCAACTCAAATATACAATATCCTAAGCCTGTCTCTTTAGCCCAACTAGATGAGGATCGCAGACTCATGGAGGATTCTGTCTCCGTGGATCTCCAAAGAATATTAGACTGGGGAAGTAGAAATCTTGTACAATTCAACCCCATCAAAACTCAGTCTTGCTGTCTTACTCATAAGAGATACACCAGCCCTAGACCCCTCACAATGAACAACCAAGTAATCCAAAGTAATGAGACTTTTTCACTTGTTGGCATCTCTGTGGATCGAGGTCTCAATTGGCACCAACATGTCACATCAATTGCAGAATCGGCTGCTAAGAAATTAGGCTTCCTCTTCCGGGCTCACAAATACTTTTCACCAACTAATCTCTATACCTTATATACTTCACAAATAAGGCCAAACCTCGAATACTGCTCCCACATCTGGGATGCCGCTGCCGCTTCTACAGTCGCTATCCTGCACTCCATTCAGAAGAGAGCTATACGTCTCATTGGTGACCCTACACTCACCCAAAGGCTGCCATCTCTTGCCCACCGACGTGCCGTTGGTGACCTCTCTCTCTTTTATAGATATCTGCACGGGCACTGCACAGAGGAGCTTTCTTCCATAGTTCCTCCACCTGCTGCCCCCAACAGATCTACCAGGGGAACAGAGCAAATGCACCCTTTTACTGTCCAGGTCTCCAGACATAGAACATCTTGTTATGCCCGCTCTTTTGTCCGGAGGACTTCCAAGTTATGGAATTCTTTGCCGGCACATGTTTTTCCTTCTCCTCCGAACCTCCAAATCTTCAAGTATAGAATTAACAAGTTGCCTCTTTCCTCCTTGTCGACACCCACAGTACGATAGTATTTAGGCTGAAAGCCCTCGTGGTGTGTTGTCGAAAAAAAAAGACCACTAAAGTATTTAAAATTTGTCTCTCTATCGATTGTGCTAAAAAGCAGTACTCTAGACCCTACCGTTATATCGCTACGCGTTACGTATTTATAGCGATGAGTTGAAGAACAGCAAGTGAGTTATAGTAGTGAATTTTCACAAGAATTGTACACGATTAGTATGGCATATTTACTAAAATTAATGCTTTCAATTTGAACATACCGTGGTCGATTTTACAGGTCCTAATACGCGCTCCTTTAAAATTTTTGTTTGAGATATGAGCTCGCAATCTTCTGATTTTAATTTTTCTCGATACTTTTCTTATTGAGTTCCAACAAATGTTGGACACTGACTGACTGATTCGACTCACTGAATCGACTCCCACCAGTGAATCAAGTGAATCGACTCAGTTGCTGATACGACTCCCGACTCCGAGTCCGAGTCACCGACTCACTCTCACTCTCAGGACTCTTGGTCACTGAATCCGAATCCGATTCACTGATTCACCACTCACCGACTCATCTCATGATTGGAATCGGACTCGGTGATTTGAGTCTGAGACTGAGAATGGGAATCGACACCTCGCAACAAGAATGGGTCGATTCCGATTAGGGTCTTGTACGTGACTTTTACAAAGTAGGAAAGATGATATGGTCAAGGTCAATGCCATAAAGCAATAAGCCACCTTGGCGCCTAAAAAAGATTACCTGCATCTGCATGCTTTGTGCTTGAGAAACGCCAAAGCTTTAATTATAATTATCAGTTATTGAGTATAATTTCTTATTCATACTAACTATTAAAGTAATTTAATAGTATTAAAAATTAAAAATTATAATTTTCATAAAATACGCATAGGTAACTTAAAAACATTGTACAAAATAAAAGGATAAATCTGTAAGACGACTCCTTTGTGCATTCTAATTATAGTTAATTTTCAATGTTAGTTGATTACCTATTAATATCAGTATTCTTTTAAACTGTTTTATTTCATTATATCTTACACTTGCCTTATTTAAGATATCTATAGAATATTAAGAATTTAAAATATAGGTACACCTACTCCCTTTTCCCTTTTAGTGAATTTTCTTAAAAAACAATTACTAATGGGGAGATTTGACTTTTGAATTTTGAAACTTTTTTTTCAAATGAGCTCGAACTAGGATCCCTAGAACCCATATCAAAGGTCAGTTTCGATTTATATATATATATATATATATATATATATATATATATATATATATATATATATATATATATATATATTTATGTATATGTATATGTATATGTATATGTATATGTATATGTATATGTATATGTATATGTATATGTATATGTATATGTATATGTATATGTATATGTATATGTATATGTATATGTATATGTATATGTATATGTATATGTATATGTATATGTATATGTATATGTATATGTATATGTATATGTATATGCATATGCATATGTATATGTATATGTATATGTATATGTATATGTATATGTATATGTATATGTATATGTATATATATATATATATATATATATATATATATATATATATATATATATATATATATATATATATATGTATATATTTGGTACGTAAGTTAGCGATACATTGGGTATAATAGTGTATCTTTTTAAGGGCTTCTCTAATTTTTTTTGTTAGATCCGCTTAGGAAAATAGCAAAGTCGCAATTTTCGTTAGCAAATGTTCCTTTGCTCTCCATATATAAAGTACTGACAGATTGCTTACTATTTATTTCCATTATGTATATATGTAAATTTATAGCAACACAATCATTGTGAATTTAAAAAACAGTGACCCTTTTACTATAACTTATATTGATTTTAATTTTAAAATTTATTACCAAATATTTGTAGCCAGCTGACTACTGTCGACTTATTTTTTATTTTACTTGATTTATAATAACCTAGGTACCACTTTATTAGGAAAACAAAAGACAGTCGCGATTTTTGTTAGAAAATGTTTCTTTCCTCTGCATATATAAAGCACTGAAAGACTGTTTACTATTTAGTATTTAGTTCCATTATGTATATATGTAAATTTATAGTAACATAATTATTGTGAATTTATAAAACAGTAACCCTTGTATTATAATTTATATTTTAATTTTAAAATCTATTACCAAATAATAGTAGCCAATTGAATACTGTCGACTTATTTTGTATTTTACTTGATTTATAATAAGCTACTTTATTAATGGCTTTTCAAACTGGTGACTCATTTTACGTTACGCCACACATGACAGATTCACGGTCACGGAGTGGTTCAAGAGTTGAGAGTTACAAATAACAATACATCAATAGGATTCTTGCGACTCCGATTCAGTTATGAACGACTCAGGAGTCTTAACGAGGTGAGTCGACTCCGATTGCGATTCAGTCATGGACGACTCCGAGTCTTGAAACAAATCATTAAATCATAAGTCGAGGTGAGTCGGGAGTCGGACTCGGAGTCGACTCAGTGAGTCGACTCATTTCAGTGAGTTGAATCTTGGGACTCGACTCACTTAAAAGACTGATTATTCCCATCACTTAGTTGTTGGATAATCCAACAACTTTTAATTGAATATATCTTCACGTGTAGGCTGATATTCGGTTCTTGGTAGGTTTATAGGATAAGTAGCATTAATAATATCTTTTTATTATATTATTTTGCTCACTTGTCTCTGTTGGATATATTGTATACAGTTCACTTATGATATTGTCAAACGTTTTAGGTTCCTCCTTTTGGCGTAATACTTTCAACAGCATTAGCTAACAAGACATATTGTAACACTTTAAGTTTTGTACCACCACCAGTATTCTCTATGTTGGTAGATTTTCGTTTACTACTATTCTTCACCACATTCTTTTTTAGCTACAGCTTTTTCTACATACTTTAGTTTTTAAACTAATTTCTATGCAGACTCTAACAAGTATGATGATGATGATGAAATGACAACTGATTAGAGGTGATGAGTAATTTCCTGGCTGTGTTGTCAGTTCTCATTTTTTTTGCTTGTGTTCTTTTGTGCACATATGTGAAAAAATGATGATTTTTTTCCTTATATATTTTTATATTGTAACATGTACAGGGTGACATACTTTTTACTATTATAGGTGTCGCAGATAAGTGTCTGGTCGCTTTGGGCATGTTTTCTTGTGCATATTTATGGTGTCCTCTTCATTTGTTTCTTACAGCACGGACATGTAAGCTTCTTCCTGTCGCAGGTGTGTTGCCATTTCAAGAAATTTTCGTAACTTTCCCAAGAGTGTGCGTTATATGGTATCCATTTTTCTATGTTTTGATCGTTTTTGATGAAACACTTGTCACAACAGCTTCTTTCGGCTTTTGGATATTGCTTTGAACAAATGGGACAACAACGGAGACCCTCATCGTCTAGTTCTTGATTGTCATTAAACTGTTGATTAGAAAAACCAGTGCCATGAGATGTTGATTGTTGAAAACTGACTGCTTTTCAGTCACTTGTTCATTTGTTTCGTTATCGTTAAACAGTTGATTAGAAAAACCAGAGCCATAAGATGTTGTTGTTGGAGAACTGACTTGTTGTGTCGACCCTATACTGGTGCCGCTACAGCTCCTTTGTTACTGTGATACATCTTGTACAACTCCGACCACACTTCTTCGAAAGTAAAAATCGACAGCTTCTTAAATGGTACATGATAGTCCCTATTCAACCCGGAGAATGTAAAGCCAACTTTTCTAATTATGTTCGAGTCTCGAATCACTCTGTTGTAAATTTCCTGCATACCGTTCTTAAGCCATTGTTCCGGATCATCAGTGTTACTGTTGTTAAGAGGATTCAACTTGAAACGAACCGTATTCTGTGTAAGATTAAAACTACTGTTTCTTATTGTCGATATATATATATATATATATATATATATATATATATATATATATATATATATATATATATATATATATATATATTTGTGTGTGTGTGTGTGTATGTTTCTTACTTTTTGGAAGCTAGGTTAGGTTTGTATGTGAGTGGGCCCTACCGGTCCCTCCACCGCGACCATCAGGTCTATTGTGGCTCACGCCTGAAGGTCTATATTTCTCCCAACAAAGCCAGCCTGCAGAGGTCGATAATCTTTGTGGGCGAAAGTTATCCAGATTCTCCGGAAAAGGCTTTATCTTGCCAAAGAGCAGGTATCTAGTCCTATTCGCTGCCAGACAGGAACACAGTACATGCTCTGCTGTCTCGTCACTCTCCATGCACAGCCGGCACTCGGTCTCCTGACCGACTCTGATACGGTGTATGTGGTGTCGCAAGCGGCAGTGTACTGTATTCAGGCCGACTAGAGTACTCAGTTGTTGTCTGTTTAACTCTAGAAGTTTTTTAGCCCTTGACTCAGACAGGCCATTTATGAAGGCCTTAGAGTGGGCTAATCCTGGAAGATTTTGCCAATACTGGATTGTCATTCTTTCTGTCCAAGTCTTTAAGGTGCGTTTTGCTGTGCATGATGTTATCCCCAGCACCGGTTCTGGTCCGACAAAGTCTCTCTGGGCACCACTCCTGGCAAGCGCGTCGGCCGCAACATTGCCATCATGGTCCGAGTGACCCGATATCCAGACCAGCGACACCTCATTACAGCTGCCCAGTTCGTTAAGGGCATATTTACAACTCCATACCGTTTTTTAATTACACCGCTAGGAACCAAGAGCTTTTATTGCAAATTGGCTATCTGCATATATCTTTATCGATTTGTGTGTGCACCGGTTTTTTATACTTTCCCTTGCACACATCTCGATGGCATACACTTCTGCCTGGTGTATGGTTGCGTACTTGCCGAGGCTAGCTAACACAAGACTGGCGGGTGTTGTCATTTTCGAACAGCGACCTCAAGCCGCAGTGCCACATCTATGTCAACAACGACACCAATGCCCATGTGGTATGTTTGTTTGCTTTATGTATCCAACTGTCATTTTTAAACAACCGTGTGAAATCTATATACGTATGTCATGTTTGTTTGTTAGCAACCATCAAAGACATCTAAAACTAGAACATGCGTTGTCTGTCGTGTTTGCTTCATACCACAAGTTATTTCATTTAACAGTGCGACATCTATGTTATCAACCAGCAACGACATATTTATATGTTTGTTATACTTATCATGTATGTCATAGTCATTTCATCAAACAACAGTGCGACATCTATATACATGTCATGCTCGTTTATTTGCTTTATGTATATGCCACAAGTTATTTTATCAAACAACAACGCCATCTATATACATCTGCCGTTTGTTTCATTTATGTCACCAGTTATTTTATCAAACAACAACGCTATCTATATGCATCTGTCATGTTTGTTTTGTACGACATATGTCATTTCATCAATCAACAACAGCGTCTATATGTTATCAGCCACCAACAACATCTATAAACATGTGTCATGTTTGCTTTATGTATCTATCTCACTGTTCTTTTTAAACAACCTGTATGTATATGTGCGTGTGCGTGTGTGTATATGTTTAAATCACAGAAGCAATACAATCATAACATTATATTATTAATATATTGTTTGAGCACCACTAGTATATGTCGTATTTACTTATTAGGATTTTTGAGTACTCTTTGCATATATGTTTATCTCGAAAACCAATGTGCATATTATTATTGAATACCCCTCGTACACAGGTCAGAGCGCTGTCTGGTGTGAACTTCTTACATTAGATAAGGATTATCAATAATAACATTAAATTAGCTTATTTAACATAAACGACAATAATTAACTGATTTTCTTTAAATATTAATTCGTTATATCACATATAACACTGTTTTGATCAATTTCAGTTATTCATTTGCTAAAAAATGATCAAATAAGTGGGCATATCTTGATGATTAAACCGTTTTCTTTGCCGTTTGCCGGCTATTCCGTGCAACCATGATACAAGCTTCCTGCATTAGATAAACGAATGAAATCGAACTCCCATATGTAAATAAGAATGCCTAATATAAAACAATAAATGTGTATGGTTTTAATTAAAAGTAATCATTATCTTTTAAATACTTCTCTACAATGTTTTAATACTAATTTGTATTCAATTACACATATAATGATGTTATAGAATATTAACATATTCCTGTTCATACGCATATATATATATATATATATATATATATATATATATATATATATACATACATACATATATATATATATATATATATATATATATATATATATATATATATATATATATATATATATATATATATATAGATGACTAGACCGTTTTATTAGCAGTCTTTCGGTGGATCATTGGCTTTTAGAGCGAGAAGTCCTAGGTTCGATTAAAGTTTTTGGTGCACTTTTATTTAAAAAATATAATTCGTTTGCATTTCAATCTTTCTCTCTTTCTCTCTCTCTCTCTCTCTGTCACTCAAATACAATGTGCGTGTGTGTGTGTGCGCGCGCGCGCATGTGCGTGCGTGCGTGCGTGGAGTACGTCAGCTGTAGATAGTAACATTCACCATATTAGCATTTCAACGAATGTACCTATGTACAGCGGACGTACCCTACACACACAAACACACGCGCGCGCACAGACACAAATATTCTTTAAAATTCAATTTTTCCGCCAAATATGTCCAAACAGCATGACAACTGACAAGCACGTGGGTGATGTAATATCATCAAAATGGCGCTATTAACACATGTGGGAACATAGCCTAACACACATTCGGCGAGCTGGAAGCGGCACGCTGGTATGTCATCTTTCATGCACCATAGAATTATCCTAAAAGGGACGCGGAGGGGCTTTAACCTAACAAACATTCGGCGAGCAGGAAGCGACACGCTGAGACTTATATGTCATCTGTCACACATCAGAGCTTTAACCAAACATACATATCAACAACAACAACAAACATATCAACCAACACGTGTGACTTATGTGTCACACACTAACCTAACAAACATTCGGTGAGCGGGAAGCAGCACGTTGATATGTTATCTCTGTCACCATAACCTAATAAACATTTGGCGAGCGGTAACCGGCACGTGGAGGCTTGAGACTTAACCTAACAAACATTCGGCGAGCCGAAAGCGGCACGCTGATATGTGTTCTCTGTCCATAACCTAACAAACATTGCGCGAGCGGGAACCGGCACCTGGAGGCTTGAGACAACCTCACAAACATTCCGCGAGCGGGAACCAGTGCTCTGATATGTCATCTGTTACCATAACAAACAACACGTGGGCAAGCGGGAACGCCATCTTGTGACATCTGACAGATGACGTTATCTGTCACCCGGAGGAGGGGAAACGCAGTCATCTGTCACCTGACATCTCTTAGCTGCCAACTGTCACACATGCCAGATGTCACTACGTAACGCGCATGCGCACACAAAAGGGGGCGAAGCCACACCCCCTCCTCTCCCCACTAGTCTGACATCACGACCAATCAGAACGCTAGGATGGGTGAAACCAGGTGTGGGAATATCTATTACGTTTCAGTTTGAACTATGTTGTTTTTTCCATACAAAAGGCTTGAAAGTTAGGAATCTTATTCTTAGATATCTATTTTAGGCGACGAATGTTTTTGAACAAATTCTGTAACAAAAAATTGTCAAATAATGGTTTGGCAAAAACGTCATATTTTCTTTATGAAAGCGATAGTACCTTAAAAATTTCTTTATTGCCTTCCTTAAACCTTGATATTTCCACCATATGCAATATATTCAGTCTAAAAATTCAACTGGAGCCGTTCATCAAGTTGCAAATATAGTGCAAGTTTAAACATTTAATTGAATTTCGCAATTAAAAAGCAATGACTTCACAAATTATTAATTTTAATTAACGTTATAATTATTGATAACCAATTTAAATGAACAAAAAGTAATATTCTAAAAGCCTTACACATGTTTGGCAACCAACTGAAACGAAACAAAAATTATATTCTAAAAGCCTTACACATATAGTAATATAATTCCAAAGTTTCTTAGCTTAATTTTAGTGAATTTTTATTAAAACAATTTCACTAATAGAGAGGTATCGATGGTGAGACTTTGCAAAAATGTTTTAAATAAGCGTGAACTAGGACCCCTTGAACGCATATCCGGGGTAAGTTTCAATTTTTATATGTGTCCCTTTATTTTATTAATGGCTTGGACGAGTTCATTAGCCAGGAAAATCGAACAAGGTTTTCCGGAAAAATTTTGAGTTTTGTTTCAAAAAGAATTTTTTTCTCCGAAAATTACAAAGCTATTTTAATGAAATTTGACGAGTCTGTTACCCTATGAAAGACCTTACTACGGACCCAAATTCAACTTTTTAAGTTTATAGAAAACTGCGTTATACAAATTTGGAGTTTTCTTTTCAAAAAAATATTTTCTTCGAAAACAACAAAGCTTTTTTAATGAAATTTAGTTAATATGTTGCCTTGGGAAAGGCCTTACGATATACCAAAATTCAACTTTCAAGTTTATAGAAAATTAAGTTATTCAAATTTGACGCATTTAATAAAACTTCGCTACCATAGCGCACTTGCTGCGTCCCGAACTTTTTTTAAACCTGTTAATCGTCACACAGTAAGCGATTTTAAATTGATGTGTTGGGCTGCTCGGGGTTTATAAACCTTATTTATGAAAATACGCTCTCTGAGAAGATAACAGGTTCTACGTTATTATTAGTGAATTTTCTTAAAAAAAAAAATTCACTAATGAGGAGATCCTGACTTTTGAGTTTTGAAAAAATTTCTTCAAATGAGCTCTAACTAGGCCCCCCAGAATTCATATCCGCGGTCAGTTTCAATTTTTATATGTTTATATATAAATAAATAAATAAATATATATATATATATATATATATATATATATATATATATATATATATATATATATATATATATATATATATATATATATATATGTGTGTGTATGTATCACACCGATAACTCAAAAAATAATTGGCCGATTTTGATTAAATGTGGTGAATAAATCTCTTTTGCAAATGGCTTGGTTAAGTTCGTTAGCCAGGAAAATCTGCCCAGGTTTTCCCGGAAAATTTTGTGTTTTCTTTAAAAAAATGTATATCTCCGAAGTTAACAAAGTAAGGGCAACCAAATTTGGTACGCAGGTTTACATCCTTATAGGTAAGTTACCTACCAAAATTTAGCTATGTAGGTCAAAAGATAAAAAAGTCATAGGCATTTAAAGAAAAATAAATTGGGGTTTTCCTCAAAACGTCAAAGTTGCGATTTTAAACGTCAAAATCGGCAACATTTAGGCAAATAACTTGAATATAATACGGGCTATGGAAATCAAATGTCTCAAGAAGGATGTTTTACAAACCCTGAAGTCTTAGTTTCAACCGTCATTGTCCTTCATTTTACTGAAATGTTTCCAGAAAATTCATTTCAAATAGACCCTTTCTCTGATGCTTGGCAGTAGTCTTATCTATAGAGTTTATCCTTTAATGGTATATAATTGTTGTCGAATTTTCGTAAAAAATCAATAAAGCTCAATATATCCGTTATTATACAAGATATGAAAAAAATCTTTATACATTAATTATAGGGTGTCTTGAGCCAGATATTAAAAAATATTTCTACAATCACAGGGTGGCCCATAAGTCCTTGGTGATACAATTTTTTTTTAATCAAACACGCCTTATGTTATTGCATTTTTGCATTTTCCATCGAAATATAATGCATGTTTGTAAAAAATAAATTCTGGATGCAGCAAGTGCGTTATGGTAGCGAATTTTGATCAAATGCTTCATATTTGAATAGCCCAATTTGCTATCAACCTATAAGGTTGACCAAGAAACGAGTTTTTCCCGAAAGACTTTAAGTTTACTTTTGGAAATTTTTGTACATTTTCACACAATAAAGTTATTTTGATGAAACATGGCACATTGTTTTTACTATATAGGTTATACTGGTAACCCTAAATTGATGCCTGCCTTCTTAAATAAAAAGAAAACACACATATTTGCAATAAAAACATTTTAATGAAAATTCACTATTTTTATTTTTATCCATCCTATAATTTTTACTAAGCTTCTCGTAAAGTAGTTAACCTAAAACGAAAGACTCCTAAAACCAATTGGGATACAATTTCAGAGAACATCTCTCTTGATATTCAAAAACTACCTGAGTTTTTAGAACTATTAATTGGATTCCAGTACAAAAACGAGAGCGAATCCATCAAAGGGCATTCATTAGGCATTCCGCGGAAGTATCCACCATCCAGATTAAATTGTTAGGGTAAATCAATCGTAACTAATTGCAGTTTTCTGGTAACAGCAGAGTTGCCTTGGAGACGCAACTTTACTATCAAACTTGGGCCGTATCAAAAATCGAAGTGCATTCTCATTAGGATGTAATCACCGGCCTGGCGCACCGTGTTTCATTAAATGGGAAATAGCTTCATAAATCTGATGTGCGACAGACCCCCTCGCTTCTTCTTATTCTATGCTGCGTTTATCTTGCGTGTGTGTCCTATGGCGTTGAGATTCGAACAGAGAAATGAATGCGCAAAACCGTAAACTTAAAAATTTGGTTATCATAGATTCTTAATTTTTTAGGATAAAAATTTTTTTCAAATGAAAACTCAAAATTTTTCCGGAAAACCTCGTCCAATTTTTTCGATTAACGAACTTATCAAAGCCATTTACAACGGGAAGGTACATGCCAAATTTTATCAAAATTGGCCCATTATTCTTTGAGATAAAAAAATTTTTCGAATAAAAACTCCGATTTTCCTAACAAACTTGTCAAAGCCATTTACAAAGGAAAGGTACACGCCAAATTTTATTAAAATTGGCCCATTATTTTTTGAGTTATCGGTGTGATACATACATATATATATATATATATATATATATATATATATATATATTATATATATATATATATATATATATATATATATATATATATATATATATATGTAAACATATAAAATTGAAACTGACCTCGGATATGGGTTCTAGGGGTCCTAGTTCGCGCTCATTTGCAAAATTTTTTTCAAAATTCAAAAGTCGGGATCTCCCCATTAGTGAATTTTTTCTACGAAAATTCACTAAAAGTTGTGATAATTGGCTAATCTTTCTGACTGGTCTTGTATTAACTATAACAACGTATTATCTGAATCTATATTATCATCACAGTACCATGACGATGTTTCCATGTCGTCGTAACTATTACTTTCTGTCTTAGCAGTTCTTTTCACTTAATATTTGCTTTTTTCCAAGTCGGCGTCTTTTAAATATGGCTGCCAAAGAGCTATTGTGTCTCCCAATATATCCAACACATTTTTATTCTTCCCTCCAACGTCTTTCAGCAAACATGTTTGTCTTCCACTCCTTCTAACACATTTTATTCGCCTTTCTATCGGTCTACTTGCTCGGTGCAAGAGCGTAGTTAAGTGAGGGGTAATGGGGAAATTACACCCCCCCCCTAAGACCGATGGAGAAAAAAATCACTTTGTTTCCAGATTTTTTTGTTAAAAAAGATGATAAAATCTCGTTTTAAGTAAAACTCTTGAAATTTGTTTGTTAATATGCTTCTTGTACATGCATTTTACCAAATTCTTCAAGATTTTGAAAGGAAATATGCTGAGGAATTAAGTTTGTGGTCCTTTAGATGTCCTAGAAGAAAGAAGAATGAACGCAGATGGATGCTTCACAGGTTTGTATGAAGAAATTGACAAGCTGCGCAATGAGTTAAATATTTCCATAAGGTTTCCCCGTATAAACACTATAGACACATACATCTTACTAAGGTTTAAACCACAGTAACGTTCAAAGCGCAACCCCCCAGAAATATTATGAATCCTGCATTTTCGTTTTTCTATTAAAGAACATCATGGAGGATCTCAAGTTTCACTTTATTGTAATTTTTTTTGTCTACAAATGAAAATGTCATTCCTGGAGCTATAATGCAAAAAATGACGACATTTCTTCGTCAAAAGAAAATTTATCAAAGTATCTTCTGAAATAGGAAAATAATAATAAGAGTCCAAATTTTTTACGAGTAACGTTGGATTTGGATTTAGGTAGAACTAAATTTGTGTGTTAGAAAATAGAATAACAGTTCTCTAGGTGCTTGATGAAATTGGTGAAACTCTCATATTATCTGATAAAGAGGTATTTCGTGAAACTTCTTTAGGTATAGGTATATCTCTCACTGAGATTTTTTGCAGTTTTGCCTGCCAGTGTGGAATCTGCAAAAAAGTGTTTTTCCGCGTTAAGAACGTTTAAAATTTGGCTCAGCATAACAATGCGACAACAGAGGTTAGATGGACTAGCCTTCATGCATGAGGATCAGAGCATTCTTACAAGTGACGAAAAGGTTTTGGAGAGATTTGGGAAACAACCAAAAAACAGAACCTTGGCATTTTTTTTTCTTCCCTCAGGGCTCGTCCGCGGCCTTGCTGCCCCGATAGCACCGCAACCCTTGGTTGATTGTGCATACCCTTAGTCTTACTCCACCCATTCCAAAATCACTGTGCCTTGAACTAGTCTGCACAGCGATTGGTAGGGTGAAGTTTTATATTGCTCTGTCTCCGGTCTAGAGTGACCATAGATCAGTTACTCTGATTTCGAGTTTGAATTTTTTTTGTTTTTAACGAATTTTCGTAGAAAAAATTCACACAATAACACAAAAAATAAAAAATCCATTTTTATGAAATTTGGCAGGTACCCTTATTTTGTAAATGGCTTGAATAAGTTATCCAGAAAAATTGGATTCGGTTTTCTGGGAAAACTTTGGGTTTTCTTTCGAAAAACTTTTTATTTCCGAAAATAACAAAGCTATAGTAACCAAATTTGTAATGTAAGTTTATGTTATAAAAAGTAAACTATATACAAAGCTTAGATCTATATGTTACAAGTAAAAAAAAGTAATAAGCATTTTATAAAAAAAATGTTTGGTGCAGACCATTTATATGAAAATTCACTACCATAACACACTTGCTGCGTCCAGACTCGTATTTTATAATTTGGGACATATTTAATTTTGTTTTTTATTAATCTTTTCGCATTTTTTGTTCAATTATTTTAATTCAATTCATTTTTAAGCCTTTGGATTTGTAATTTGGTTTACCTTTCTATTTTTTAAATACCCTCCCCAAGAATATATCTATATATATATAAATATATATATATATATATATATATATATATATATATATATATATATATATATATATATATATATATATATATATATATATATTCTTGTCTCGGTGTCATTTATCTTTATGTCCATATTTCAGAATCTTCTATTGTCTTAATGTCCTCCTTATCCAAACTCCACCTTTCGCCTTAAATATTGAAACTTTATACGGTGATGGGCAAATGTGTGGAACCAAGTAAATATCTCTGAAATTTTTAGAGATATCGATATTAAATTTGGGAGGTAGATATGACAATAAATTGCGTATTTACTTTCAATTTTTCAAGTATTTTGAAGCTCCAGTTCACCCGGAAGTAATGCCGATTTTAAAATTTGTAATGGAAGTATATTATTTTAGTTTTTAATAGCAAATTTTATATGTATTATATTGGGTTAGTTATTTTTTATTTCAATGGCGACTGAGGTATTAACAAAATCTCATCTACTTTTTGAGGCAACAGCTACTGAGATGTAGTAGCCCATGAAACGCACTGTAATGACAGTAGTTGTCAAAATAAGTAAGTAGTGTTTTAAGATAAACGTAAAATGGAAGAAAGTAAGTGAAAGAGAAAGAGTAGAAATATTTGATGATTGGGTTTGGCAACAGAAGAAGGACGCATCAAGACGTTTGTGATCTTTTTAACGATGTTCATTCGAATCGACTGATATTACGTTCGCTAGTGACGGAAATTTTGAAAATGTATAACACAAGTTGAACAGTCGACAATTTACGAAAAACTGGACGGTTAAAGACCACAACAAATGCAGATGTAGCTTAAAATATTGCTATATCTCTATAGGAAAATCCTCTATAACTGCCGCTACTGGTTGCTAACTATTTTTCAATCAGCGCAGAATGTTCATATGCAGCATCCCCAGAAATTGGAGTTTTGGGCCGGTATTTATAATAAGAGAATTGTGCGGCCTTTCTTCTTACAAAAACCTTTGAACGGATAGCGGTATTTACAGCTTTTAGAGACACAAGTGATTCCAGTGCTGGAGGTAAGTGGACAATTGCCAAAGAATATCTGGCTTGATGGCCTGCGCAATCACCGACCTTAATCCAATTGACTTTTTGCCATGGGGTTATCTGAAATAGACAGTTGACGTTAACACACCAAACAATTTGCCAAAAAAATTTGAAAAAATAACTCGAGAGATTCAGAGAATTCCACCAGAAGTAACAACCAATGTTACAAAAGAATGTAGACATCGATTCAGCCACTGACAAGAAGTAAACGGTGCCCGGTTTGAACAACTATATTAAGTTTAATTTCGAATTACTCCTCTTTTATGTACAGTATTTTGTAATTTAATTAATTTTGGTTAATGTGATTGTTATGTTACTTAAATAGGTTACTACATCTCATTAGCTGCTGCCTTAAAAAGTAGATACACTTTTGTCACAGTGAAATAAAAAATATTCAACCCAATATTTTTGAACTCGTAATAAAATTATCTTTTATAAAACAACATACAAGGTTTTTTATTGCAAATTTTAAAATCGGCATTACTTCCGATTAAGCCGGTAGTTCAAAATCGTTAAAAGATTGATAGTAAATATAATATTTACCTCCCAAATTTCATTTCAATATCTCTAAAACTCACAGACAAATGTTCTTGGTTCAACGCATTTGCTCATCACTACCTTTAACATGGCGTAATTTTCCCCAGGTTCCCATTATAATATTTCACCGTAATAAAAGCATTTTGTGTGTGTTTTTTTTTTCCATCGCAATTCTCCTCTGAGTTCCTTGCTACACCAGATTCTGTAATAATCCTGTTAAAGTACGTAAACATTTCCACTTGTTTAGATTGTTGGCATGAAAGTTTTATACTTATTTTCGCATATATCCGTATTATCCTTCTCTCATTTTGTCTTTGTCATACTTCTTTCCGTTTCTCTAACCACCGCTATAGGCAAAATAATCATTTTAAGTTAACTTAAAGAAACAATTATATATATATATATATATATATATATATATATATATATATATATATATATATATATATATATATATATATATACAGGGTGTGGCGCCAAGATTTTAGTTAGCCGTTTATCAATAACTACTCCGATTTGAAATTTGCAAATTTACATACATACAATCGAGACAAATTCCAGTTCAGTGAAAATAGTTTACTTTATTTCAAACTTCCGGTTTAACCGAAAGTGACCATCAACTTGCTTATTTTAAATACAACGTGGTCATTTTCATTATATTTTCGAATTCTACATTGAATTTGCTAATACACCATATGTCAAAAATCAACCGTTTTCGAAATTTTTCGATTTTTTTGAAAATTCTCGCGAAAACCAAGGTGAACGTTGCACGCTCTCTCTCTCTCCTTCTCTCTCTCTCTCTCTCTCTCTCTCTCTCTCTCTCTCTCTCTCTGTGGAAATACAACTGAGAAGATTCAGTTTCTGTACAGATTACCCTCAGATTGGCACCTAAACGACATGTTTGATAGCGTTTCTTTTAAGTATACAGGGTGATGAGAATTAGCCGTGCCATTTGGTAAAATTGAAATCACAATTACTCGCTTATTTCAAATGGAACACCCTATATATTATGAGCTATTTTGGTTCGCATCCGGTTTCCCTTTCAACGTGTATTAGCATTCGCTATACCTAAATTCCACCGTTGCCCGAATATTTCAATTTTATTGGATTCACTTAATTGAAACTTGATAATATGCTTGTTAACGTCTACCTGTCAAAAGAGCGTTAAGCGACGCTTATTGTCATAAAGATCGAGATACTATCAGTCAACGCGGTGCAAAAATGGTAAATTTGCAGTACACAAACGACGATTTTTTTGAGCTTCTAATTATTTATGGTGAGTGTAAACGAAACCCAGTCACGACATGATAACGAGGTTGCTGCAAAATTGTTCACAGCATGGAAGTTTTCGCCCAAAAGTACAGAAGCGTAAGCCACTCGCCAATAACGAGGTAAACGAAGTGAACGTATTGGCATTTTTTTGTTGCTGATCCCAAGGCATCTATCAGGGATTGCGAAAAAGAATTACGCTTGTCAGCGAGAACGATTCAAAGAATTTTGAAAAAGCATCATTGGAGACCCTTCTCTTACCATCCGATACATGGTTTACAACCAAACGATCTTCCTAGACGTGTTGAGTTCTGTGAATGGTTCCTATTGAAAACGCAAGAAGATGAGAATTTCTGCAAGAGAATTATTTGGTGCGATGAGGCGAAGTTCTCCAAAAATGGCATGCAAAATCGCCACAATAGTCACTTCTGGTCAGATGAGAATCCCCATGTTACCAGGATCAACTATTTCCAAGACATGTGGTCATTCAATGTGTTTTGTGCAATTAAGAACGATAAGATTTTTGGGATTAAAATATACGATGAAAATCTCACTGGTATCAGTTATAATGATATTTTGCATGAAGTTTCTCTCAACACATTAAGTTTAGAAGAAGCTAGAACAAGCTGGTATTAGCAAGATGGACCAGCGCCTTATAGTTTCCATTTAGCTCATGATTTTTTGCAACAACATTTTGAAGACAGGTGGATTGCCAATAACGGTCCACATAGATGGCCACCACGGTCCCCTGACTTAACACCTCTGGATGCAAGCATCTGAAGCTACATCAAAAATAAAGTTTACCACGAACCTGTCACCACAAAAGAAGACATGGTAGGTAGAGTTTTACGTGCCTTCAATTCACTGAATTCGAGACAAATCAGAAAGGCTCCGAACCAAAACATTATAAGACGAATAACAAAATGCCTCCATGTCAGTGGGAGTAATTTTGAGCATTTGTTATAAGTTCCACAATTTTTTTATTTGTTTTTGTGTTTTAGTTTTCCACTAGCTATTAGTTAAGTTCTGTACTCATTTATAATAAATAACTACCTATATTGTTGAGTTGTATTTTGGTTTTACAAGTTAGTTAACAACACATTGATTTTACAGAACTAAAACAAGCGAAATGCAGCGATTTGGATGCAAATTTTTTCTCTCTCTTTTTTTACGCGAGAAGGCCCAACAAATGTTATGTTCTCATTTGTAAGGGATGGGACTTGACATATAGACCTCAACAAGCATATTATCAAGTTCCAAAGCCTGCTTTAAATCTATTGTGGTAATTTGAATCAAGTGAATCCAATAAAATTGAAATATTCGGGAAACGGTGGAATTTAGGTATAGGAAATGCTAATACACGTTTAAAGGGAAACCGGATGCGAACCGAAATAGCTCATAAAATATGGGGCGTTCCATTTGAAATAAGCGAGTAATTGTGATTTCAATTTTACCAAATGGCACGGCTAATTCTCATCACCCTGTATACTTAAAAGAAACGCTACCAAACGTGTCATTTAGGTGCCAATCTGAGGGTAATCTGTACAGAAACTGAGTCTTCTCAGTTGTATTTCCACAGAGAGAGAGAGAGAGAGAGAGAGAGAGAGAGAGAGAGAGAGAGAGAGAGAGAGAGAGAGAGCGTGCAACGTTCACCTTGGTTTTCGCGAGAATTTTCAAAAAAATCGAAAAATTTCGAAAACTGTTGGTTTTTGACATATGGTGTATTAGTAATAATTTATCTCAAATTTAATGTAGAATTCTAAAATATAATGAAAATTACCATATTGTATTTAAAATAAGCAAGTTGATGGTCACTTCCGGTTAAACCGGAAGTTCGACATAAAGTAGGCTATTTTCACTGAATTGGAATTTGTCTCGATCGTATGTGTGTAAATTTTCAAATTTCAAATCGGAGTAGTTATTGAGAAACAGCTAACTAAAGGTCTTGGCGCCACACCCTGTATATATATATATATATATATATATATATATATATATATATATATATATATATATATATATATATATATATATATATATATATATATATATATATATATACGGTTAGTTTAAAGCATGGAAACATCTGAATATCTCACAAACGGAAAACCAGAAAAACTAACGGGACGCAGCAAGTGCGTTATGGTAGTGAATTTTTATTAAATGCTTCAAAATTCAATAACTCAATTTTCTATAAACTTAGAAAGTTTAATTTTGGTATGTAGTGAGGCCTTTTCTAAGGCAAGATATCCACCAAATTTCATTAAAATCACTTTGTAATTTTCGGAGAAAAAATTTTTTTCGAAAGAAAATTCAAAATTTGAATAACTCACTTTTCTATTAACTTAGAAAGTTGAATGTTAGTACGTAGTAAGGTCTCTTCTAAGGCAATATATCCGTTAAATTTAATTAGAACAGCTTTGTAATTTGCGGAGAAAATTTTATTTGAAAGAAAACTCAAAATTTTCCCGGAAAATCCTGTCTGATTTTCCTGGCTAACGAACTCATCCAAGCTATTAATAAAAGAAAGGCACTTACCGAGTTTCATCGAAATTAGTTAATTATTTTTTGAGTTATCAGACGGATATATATATATATATATATATATATATATATATATATATATATATATATATATATATATATATATATATATATATATATATATATATATATATATATAAACATATAAAAATTCAAACCGACCCCGGATGTGGGTTCTAGGGGTCCTAGTTCGCGCTCATTTGAAAAAAAAATTTCCAAAGTCTCACCATCGATACCTCTCTATTCGTGAATTTTTTTAAATAAATATTCACTAAAAACAAGATTTTACCAGGTGTTGCAAGGTTGCCATAGGTGCATATTTTCGCGTTCCGATAAAACATACAGGATGTTCCTGAAAAGCGTAGTGATTGCACATGTTGATTTTTTAAATAGCCCACCCTGTATATTATATGATTTTATAAATCCTTTCGAACTCTAGATTAACTTTGTCATAAGGTACCCTATGCCCAAATTCTATGGTTACGCAGATATGGACAATTATAATTATATATATAATTATAAGTGAACTGTCAAAATTACTTAATGTCAATCACTTTATAAAATGGCATATCTTAGCTGTACAGAACGCATACAAATCCTAATTTTACGGGGTTTTGGCGACAAGGAAAGAACGTATGAAAAAGTTACACGCATATTTAATGAACTGAATGCTCAACACGTTATTAACAGATCAACAGTTTTTTAAAACTAATAAGAGATATAGAGAGACTGGAAATGTTAAAAATTGTGCTAAACCTGGCAGAACGAAAACTGCTACAGATGATCAAACAAAACTAAATGTGCTACACCAAGTTGAGGAAAATCCTTAAGTATCTTCAAACCAGTTGGCGCTAGACAACAATATCGCTCAGACGGCCGTGATAAGAATTTCGAAGTCAGAAAAAATGAAACCTTATAAAATTCACTACAATCAAGAACTTACAGAATATGGCCCAGACCGCAGATTGCAGTTTTGTGACATAGTTAAAGACAAAAAGAACGTTGATGTTAATTTTGAAAAACAAATTGTGTTTTCTGATGAGGTAAGGTTTTGCCTCCACGGAGAAGTAAATAGTCATACTTGCCGGATTTGGCCTAGAAGTAATCCCCGTTGGATGAGGGAGATCAATTTAAAAAATCAATTCTTGCAACCACTACGCTTTTCAGGATCACCCTGTATGTTTTGTCGTAACGTGAAAATATGCTCCTATGCTAATCTTGCAACACATGTTAAAATCTTGTCTATCGTTTTCCGTTTGTGAGATGTTCAGATGTTTACATACTTTAAACTAACCCTGTATATGTATATATATATATATATATATATATATATATATATATATATATATATATATATATATATATATAAACCGATGTTGCCAAGATCTATATATGGCTAGGTATTCCATTAATATATAAGCTGCAATTAGCAACTACATGCCAAATAATCTCAAAGTTTAGAATTCTGTTTCTATCTAATTTTAGTAATCATAATCGGTGCGTCAACATTTTACAAAAATATAATTATAAAGCTTTCTGGAATTTTAAAAATACCTTAAAATATTTTTTTAAAATAATTACTTACAGTCGGGTTTTGTTCAACGATTCATTGGTGAAGAAGGGGATTGCCATTTTCTCTGTCGACACTTGTAGCACCATCCTCCATTGCAGGATTTATTTCACTAACTGTAAGTATAAAAATATATTAAGATTTAGAACTAAAATTAAATACAATTAGCTAGATCAACAACAAAAATTTTATGTGATTTAAAATTTATATTTTTAAGTTAAATCTAATGTAATCTGTTTTGTTTATTTTTGTTTAACTAGGGTAAATCGGAAGCTGTAAGACGAGTTGGAGGTAAGGAGAGGAGTAAGGCAGAGCGATCCGTTGTAAACATGATTATTCAATATAGTTCTGAAGAAAGTAATAGGAGACAGTGGCATAAATAGAAGTGAAGTCCTGATTGACAGGGGTCATCGGCGCCTTGCTTACGCTGACGATTCCTTGTTAATAGCCAGAAATAGAAAAAAAACTAGAAAACATCATTAGAAGTTTGATGGAAGTAACAGATAGTGTATGGCATCAAATAAGTAAAGACACGAGCAAGTGAATGGCCATTAGAAAGACCAAGGAAGCTAATAGTGGACTTTCTGCAGTGAACATGGTAGGGGGAATTACTTGGAGTTTGAAGAGGTTGGAGATTATAAATACTTAGGTGTATTAATAGACAATAAATATAATGAAGATGTAGAAGTTAACCTGAGGATATCAAAAGCCAACGGATGCACAGGAGGACTTAATAACTTCTTTAGATCCAAGAACATCTCGCCCGCAAGACTGTGATAAGACCGACTTTAACACACGTATAGAAAACGTGAACAATGAATGCAAAACTGGAAGATAGAAAAACGATATGAGAGAGCATGATACTGCGCTGAATTTTCGGAGGCAAGAAAGTAGATGGCATTCGGGAAATGGAGAAATGTATCAAATGTTTGGAGAACCACTTGTGTCTTAGGTATTTAAAGCACGCAGACTGCAGTGGCTGGGCCATACAGAACGAATGGGTGAGGAGAGATTTTGGTCAAACCCAGAACGTGATAAAGGCACACCAAGCAAAAGATGGCTTGACTCAAACAAATCAATATCGGGGTTTCTCTTAACACCAATGAATTTGTCCTAAAAAAGTGTCTCAACAATGTATAAGTTGTCGCATAAGGCATTATTGACTGATCGAAGAAAGTCGGGATGAATTTGAAATAATATTTGTTGCGAGCATTGAAATCCGCAAAACGTTCCCCATTTCACTGATAAGATCCCTTATAATACCGAGTGAGGATTGAAACCTGTGATGAGCACTGATAAGTACACTTGGAGAAGCTAAATCACCACAACGCATCTTTTTTAAAGACCTGACGCTCGTTTCACTAGCAAAGTTAGCATCATCAGAGGATAAAAAAATATAAACTACTTACAACTAAACCTCACCTTTTATACTACGCCTTAGGTAAAGACCGACAAAGAGAGGGACGAAATCGAAGGCAAATTTTCTGTGTAGTGTATTTTAATTGCTGGACGAGGTTTTTGAACCTTCGTTATAACTTTACCTGCAGAGTTTGGGAATATCTTCTATGTCAAAGAGAGGGTGTAAACCAAGGACTATAAATTAATGGCGGCGATCGGTTCAAGAAACTTTTATTTTTTATTGGCTTAGAAATATAAATACTTTCATATGCAGCTAGCTTCGCTGGTTGTCTAACAGTTTAAGATTCCCTTTATCTATATGGTGATTATAATCCAAAATATGTTGTGCCACACAAGACTTGTCTACACTACCGTATCTTAGTCGTGCCAGAAGCTCCTTGGATTTGGTTTCAATGGTTCTTTTAGTCTGCCCAACGTATTTGAGACTACAATCTTTACAACTTATCTCATAGATACCCTACATTTCAGTGGCTTGATCTTTATGTTTCGTATTACCTAACCATTTTTTTAAATTATTTTTTTGCCGCGGTTCAACTGGTAGGCACAAACGTTTTTTTCCTTTTTTTATCTTTACAGGAAGATAAAACACAAAGAAGGGTGGTGTGCCTACCATTTGAACCGCATATCACAAAGGGTCCCGAGAGCATTTTTTAAGAAAGCTGATTTGCAGTTAACTTTTACGACAAAAAATAATTTAAAAAATGTGTTAGGTAATACGAAAACTAAAGATAAAGCCCCCGGAATGTCGGGTATCTATGAGCTAAGTTGTAAAGATTGTAGTCTCAAATATTTTGGGAGGACTAAAAGAACAATTGAAACCAGATTCAAGGAGACTCTGGCACAGCTGAGGGACGGTAGTGTAGACAAGTCATGCGTGGCACAACATATTTGGGATAATAAATATCAAATAGATAAAGAGAATCTGAAGCTCATCAAAAATGTTAGATAAACGGCGAAGCTACATGCGTACGAAAGTATTTATATTTCTTAAGCCATAAAAGATAAAAGTTCCTTAAACCCAGCGACGCCATTGATTTATAGTCCTTTGTTTACACTCTCTCTTTGACATAGGAGATATTCCGAAACTCTACAGATAAAGTGATAACGAAATTACAAAAACCTCGCCCGGCAATTTAAATAAAATACACAGAAAATTTGCCTGCGATTTCGCCCGTCTCTTTGCCGGTCTTTACCTAAGACGTAGTATAAAAGGTGATGTTTAGTTGTAAGTAGTTTGGACTTTTTCATCCACTGATGACGCTAACTTTGTTGGTAAAACGATTGTCAGGTCTTTTAAAAAGACGTGCTGTGGGAATTTGGGTTCTCCAAGTGCACTTCCCTCTTATAATAACCGATATACCAACGGTGAGCATCGAAATGTGGACACCCACTATATATATATATATATATATATATATATATATATATATATATATATATATATATATATATATATATATATTTGTGTGTGTGTGTGTGTGTGTGTGTGTGATCTGAAATTCCCACCTGACCGGCCACTGGTTACAGCTATTTTGTAGAGAACGCCAGCGCGACCTGGGAGTGACAGTCAAGACGAGAAGGGTAAATAAGTGAAAAAGACGATAAACAGTGTTAAGACGAAAAGACGAACGACGGCGCTAAAACTATTAATTATCCAGTTAATTATTAGATGTTTCTTTATATGTTAAATATTAAGCCTAGACACAATTATTACAGTAAAGGTTTTTTAACTAAAACCTACACACACACACACCTATATATATATATATATATATATATATATATATATATATATATATATATATATATATATATATATATATATATATATAGGGTGGCGCATTGAAAACGAAACAGACCGATTTGCGTCCAGAGAATTTTTTTTTAAGAAACGCTGAAACAAGTCAATTTTAATATTGAGGGGGACATGTTTTGACATAAAACTCAACTTTGTCACATCAACCCCTTAAGGGTGGTGATAACAACCCTTATATTTTAAATAGATCAGGTGTTACATTATTTGAAGGCTCTTTCTTTTCTGAATTCAGTACACTAATTTTTTTTGAAGTTTTATTAACTCGTTTAAAAATTATTCACAGTTGAAGATGCAAAAACGCATTTCACTCATTCCGATAAGAAATGTGCTGATAGTCAATGTTTTATTGGTTTGTAAACAAAAAATTGACTATCAGAACATTTATTATCAGAATGAGCGAAATGCGGTTTATTATTTCAGTTTTTCGGTCGGTTTTATACTTGATAGTACTACCGAAAATTAATTTCACAATGTTTTCTGTAGAAGAAAGAGTTGAAATAATTACTCTTTTTGTCAAAAACGATGACTGTGCCAACCGTACCGCAAATTTGTTTAATGAACGACATCCGAACAGACATGTTAAAAGAAAATACATTTTGGAGTTAGTTGCAAAGTTTCGACAAAGTGGTTCAGTAGCCAACAAAAAACGGGATCCTGAACGTGAATTTCCGGTTAGAAATGAGACTACTGAGATTGAAGTTTTAGGACAAATTGCTGCAGACCCAACTTTGAGCACGAGAAAATTGGCCACTGTTTCAACCATCAAAAGAAGAACTATTCAGCGAATATTGAAGCGTCATAAATTTCACCCATATAAAATTCATCTTGCACAACAACTGAATGAAGATGATTTTGATCGGCGGCTGGAGTTTTATGAAGTTATGACTGCACGAATAGCTGATAACGGGAACTTTCTGTTCAATATCTGATTTTCAGACGAGTGTACGTTTTTATTAAACTCTACAGTCAATCGTCATAATTGTCGTTATTGGGCAGATAATAATCCAAGAAATTTTCACGAAGTCCACACTCAAACTCCATAGAAATTGAATGTCTGAACTGGCACTTTTGGATACCGTTTAATCGGACCAATTTTTCTTGATGGCAATTTGAGTGGCGAAACGTATTTGAAGTTACTAGAAGATATCGTTTACCCTCTACTAATTGACATTGTTGAAAATGATGATCGCCAGCAAGAAAATCAATTAGTGTCTCAACAAGATGGAGCTCCTCCGCATTTTTCACAACGTGTTAGGGAGTTTTTGAACAGAGAGTTTCCAGAGAAATGGTTGGGCGTAGAGGTGGTATTGAGTGCCCCCCTAGATCACCGGATTTAAATCCTTTAGACTTCTTTCTATGGAATCATTTAAAGAGTAGAATTTTTGTAACAGAACCTGGAGTCTCTGGAAGAATTACGACGACGCATTGTTGAAGAATGCCGTCTAATAACTCCACAAATACTCCATAATGTCAGAGCTCGTTTTGAACAAAATTTGTACTTTTGTATGGAAGCTGGTGGTCAAAAATTTGAACACTTACTTAACTGAATAAACATTTTTGAACGTTTGGTTTAGTTTTTTTAACGAAAAATTGCATAATCAGTGCATTTCTTATCACAATGAATGAAATACGTTCTTGCAACTCCAACTGTGAATAATTTTTAAACGAGTTGATAAAACTCCCAAAAAAATTTGTGTGCTGAATTCATAAAAGAAAGAGCTTTCAAATGGTGTAACACTCGATCCATGTTCCTTATTTAAATTATAAGGGTTGTTATCACCACCCTTAAGGGGTTGATGTGACAAAGTTGAGTTTTATGTCAAAACATGCCCCCCTCAATATTAAAATCGACGTGTTTCAGCGTTTCTTAAAAAAAATTCTTTGGGCGCAAATCGGTCTGTTTCGTTTTCAATGCGCGACCTGTATAATCTTACTCACAGTTAGTTTTCTGCCTTTGAGATTAATTTAATTAATAATTGTTGCATATTTCTTGTGTCTTTACTTTTCGTGCCTGCGTTATATTGTAGCCTTTTTGCTTGCTGGCAGGTTTTGTCTCACCGTCCCCCTTATAGGTATTTTTTATTTATATACTATACCTACGTACCCATTACTCTTAGACTGTGTTTATTGTTATTTGAAAATGAAAGTTTGAATACTCTTAAATGTATGAGTCTTGAAAAAGCAAATATCTTTTCAAAGTGTCCTTCGATATGCCGCCACTAATTTATCTGGTATAAGTTTTCGAGAACGTTGTCGATATCATTCTAAAACTCATTTATATTACCTGTGTTATCGGTTACGTCTAATTCGGTAAGTGAATTTATAGAAACATACACCTAAATGAATGGTGAGAGAGTGAGAGAGAGTGATAAAGGGAGAGCGAAAGAGGGAGAGGGCATGGAAGAGAACCCGCTTGGTTGCAACTAAGTCCATTTAATAGAGTGCAGACAGCTAGTTGATATGAATGGGATAGCAGATTAGAATTCTAATGTCCAACCATGAATGATGACGTATTAAAAGGAGAGATAATTAAATCTAAAGTGTGTAAATTGCAATGGAGATTATACATTGTGTCCAATTGGAAGTAAATCAAATAGCGTGTGCTAGTTGTAGAATTTACTATGAAATGGTGAATTCTATATGATGTTATACAGGCACGCCTAATCCTCCGTTGCATAAAAGGAGACACATTATGCTAGTAGAAATCGAATAGTTTCAAATATTTTACATATAATTGTTTTATAAAATGGTTTACAAAACTCAAAATTTAGGTGTCTCGAAGAGGTCATTAAACAGGTTGGCTGCCATGGCGGTCATATGTGACCGATGTCTTAATTTCCTAGGAGGCCATGGCGGTCACATATGACTGCTGGATATGATATAGTAAAGTATGCTCTCTCTGCCAGCGCACCTCTCTAGGATTGATTTATCAATGATACATGACCGCTGTGGCATAACAGTCAAGCCAAATTATACCAGTTTTCAAATCTATGCCGAAATTACCTGGAAAACTGGCGGATAAGGAAACTTCGAAACCTTTTTTAATCAGGATATTTTTGAAAACTATACATAAAATGTTACATAGAATTGCATTTTTTTGTGTAAGCATTTTTGGGCGGAACAGGATATAATGAATACCACTTGTCCATTATTACCTTTACACTTTAGGATACAATATGGCTATACAGTAGAATCCTCCGCTCCTTAAACATGGTCCCAGGAGGCAACAACATCCGGATCGAAGGACCATGTTGCCTCCTGGGAAGGAATAAACTCGTCGAACTAGGCGAATGTAGACATAAGTAACGGTGTAATTATAACTTTAATAAGCTCACAAAACTTAATGCTAATACTAACTAACTGAATGAATTTTAACTCGGACTGTTTACATCGTGAATCTTAATTTAACAGTGTTATTATGTTTTCATAATTAAATCACAAGTGTCGCGTCTTTACATCTTAAGCAATTTAAATTAACTGTCTTTCCATGTTTATCAACAAATACTACTTACAGTTTTTTAATCAGTTTACGTCCTTCCAAAATTGCAGACTTCAGCAGTCCTGCGTTCCTTGTACGCTGCAATTTTACCTTGTTTACTGTTTACATAATAATGTAATAGTTTCAATGCCAATGTCATCGATACAATTATTACCTTTAATTATGTGCAATATTTACATTACTTAGTGTAGAGAATTTTCCTAAACTAGCTTTACATATTATTTTACTGTTTTTAATATTTATGTTTCTACGATTGCTGCTACCCTTCTGCAAACCCTATTGTTCTCGGAACAGATGTGATATAATTTTGCAGCAAGACGTGTGTCCGGCACACTATTGTCGCAACGTGAGGGCGCCATAGGTCGCTGATTTCCAAACAAGTGGATCGGTAGGGGAGGACCAATTCCGTGGCCGCAAGGAGTCCAGATTTAACTCCAGTTGATTTCTATGTATGAGGTCATATGAAACAAATCGTTTACGAAGTGGAGATTCACACACGAAAGCAACTGGTTTACAGAATTCAGCAAGTAGCAGGACAAATCAAAAGCAATTTTTCTAGTAGGATTACTAAAACAGAAATTTGCAAACGAAGTCGTGCGTGTATAAGAAATGGAGGTAACCATTTTGAGAATAGTTTGTGAGGCTTTTTTAGTTGGGTTAAGCCTTTTACAGTATTTGTAGAAATTTTTTGTTATCAAATTTTCAAAATAAACGTCTTTGAAATGTTAAATTGATTTAATTTTTTTCACGATACTGATAATTTTTGCCCTCACATTTCTTTACTATTATCCTGTTCAACATAGTAATGATTGCACAGAGTTGATGTCTACACTATCTAAAAGAAAAAAATTGAAGAAGTGCTTACCACTTGTTCTAAAATTTGAATATTAGTAGCAACATATGATTAATTTTCGAAAAATCATTAAAAGTGATATAACTCGAAAACCTCTTGTAAATTTTTTGACAAACCACCCGTTTTTGAGAAAATTGAGATTTTTGGAGTTGAGATCAACACAAAATTATGTCCCTTGAAGATTTTATTGAACATTAAAGTCTCATGGGGAATGCCTTGGGTGTTTTGCAAGTCATCTGTTGCTAGGTTACAGTTGTCAAATCTGACATTACTTAAATGTATTAAGTTTTACAATAAATATTGTCTTGTGTTTCTTGTTTTCTTTTGTGGTAATGACTTCTTGGTCAAAATTCTCGGTCAATGAACAAGCTGTCATGCTTATGGTATTACGGTTTTGCGAGGAGAGGTGTAGAGGTATATCGAAGAAGATTTTCTAATCGTGATATACCACACGTCAACGTTGTACGTAGATCGGGAAACGGGTTCCTTTTTCATAAAAAAAAGCTGGAGGACGCATTCATGCAGTAAACGCACGAACTGAGGAGCGTCTTCTAGGCAGTATTGAAAGTGAGACACAAACCTGCGCTAGACGACTATCCCGGTAGTTTCATATAACACAGCCGACGGTCCATAGAATTACCCAACGCAATCTATTGCATCCCAATTACCTTCAGAAAGTGCAAGAACTGCTACCACAGGTTTTAGAGACAAGACTGTATTTTTTTTTGTAATTTCATCTTACATCAGAACATTTATTTTCCCAAGACCATTTTGTTTACGGACGAAGCTTGCTTTACAAGGAAAGGAATTACGAATGTGCACAACTGCCACGAATATTCGGATGTAAATCCACATGCTGCAGTAACCCACCATTTCCAAAGAGAATTTAAAATAAATGTGTGGGCAGGTATTGTTGGAAGATATTTGGTTGGGCTGGGTATTTTACCAAACCTCTTAAACGGCGCAACATATTTTCTTTTATTGCAAAATGTTCTTCCTGAGCTACTGAAGGAGCTGCCCTTACAACTGCGCAGCGAAATGTGTTTTATGCATGATGGGCCGCCGTCACATTTCACTACAAATGTTCGTGGATTTTTAAACCAGCAGCTTCCAAATCGATGGATAGGTCGTGGAATTAATTAGCCAGCACGATCATCAGACTTGAATAAATGTAATTTTTTTCTCTGGGAGGCTTTATAAGAATCTGTGTATGTGACACCAGTTCAAACAACGGAAGATTTGTGGAGTCGCATCAATAATAAGTGGACCATATTAAAAGTGACATCCAATTACTTAACAGAATCGACTTTAATTTTCGATGAAGGGTGCAGTTATGTGTGAGAAGAAAATGGAAGTCATTTTGAACAATATCTTCAGTGTTTTTATGTTTTTTTATTTACTAGTTATTAATAGCGTTTGTCAAATTACATGTAGGTTAGTGTTTAATAACGTATTCAAGGGACATAATTTTGTTTTAATCTCAACTCAGTTTTCTCAAGAACGGGTAGTTTGTCAAAAAATTGACAAGGGGAGAAAAAGATAGAAGATTTAATGATGCACTTTAACTTTTAATTAGGTTAGGGTTTAAAAAAATCAAATCATTAAATGGGTAACCCACCCCCAATTCACCCCTTTTTGATATTACATGTATTTCAATTTTTTGTCAAATAAGGAGGTTGATAAAACAAAACTATCTACCAAATTTGGTTCTTCTATGCTAGGGAACTGCTGCAATAGAGCTGTTTCTTTTAATTATTAAAGAATTCCCAAAGTCACTATCACACCTATCAAGAGAAAAATTGTATATAAAAAATCGACATGTTTTGAGGTCCTCTACACGCACACATTCTGTGTCCATTGCGTTGCGAATCACCCTATATATATATATATATATATATATATATATATATATATATATATATATATATATATATCAACGATACTAAATAAGTATGTGATTCTGATGAAATGTGTTTTTATTTTGTTATTAGCTCGTATAATTTCGTTAGCCACACGTTTTACGTATTGACCATATAAAAATTTTACGATAGATCAAAATCAAAGTGTCTAGGGTAATGGAAAATTGAGGTATTTAAGTTTGAAGCACTTAATAAAAATACGCTACGGTAACGCACTTTCTGCGTTTACACTTACAAAAAAGAGAAGAAGCCTTCCCTGATTACGTTTAATCAAGACATCGACTTTGTGGCCTGGCAACCAAACGCCATATTTGTTTTATCAGCGTTACGTCATTCTACTTCATCAAAAACAATACAAATGGAAAAGCAGCAGAACTGAGAACTGAGAACAGACAACGAGAAAACGATGGGCAATTCATATTTCATAACACATTAAACTAAGAAGGTAAAACTGACATCATTTACAAAATCTCTGATTGATTAGGGTTGAATTTTCACAAAATTTTAAATAAAATAATATTCCGTATGATTTTCTATAAATATTTTTTTCTGTATTATATTTGGTTTCTTTAACGTCGGTATATTTCCGTGACTATAACCCACCATGGACGCCAGGGGCAGTCACACATCACAATATCGGAAATTTTGGCGAAAGTTTTTCATTCTTTAAGGAGAGGAGGGATCGTCAACGTGTCTCCATTGCATGGTACTGTGAACTGACGGCTTTCCGCCTACTCCGAAGAGCGGAACGTGCAGACATTTAACTTGACCAAACACAATGCCACAACTTTGTTTGACGTTTTGTGCACAGTATGTAGCGTAAAACTGAAATGACGCTTCTACTGGAAACAGAACCCACGACCATTAGCTTTAGAGGCATACGTTCTTACCACTGGGGCACCATGGATGCTATATATAGGCATTAATATAGCTGTCGTAGAAAGTCCAATCAGTTCAGCATTAATACAGACACTTAATAAAATACAATTCATAATAATACTCGAGTAGAAATAAGATAAGACCAAATAAATGAATTTAATTCCAATATAGTAATTCAGACCCTAGAGCAGATATGTACATAGAAATGTTTAATTTAGTTTGATAAAAAAACGTTCGAGTTGAAACTTAAGTTAATCTAAAATTCATTGGACATTGCAATGCATGCGGTTAATGAGAAGATATGAGCATAAATCTAAGCCCTCTAGATTGGAAATTGGATGTTTTTGTTCTGTGGTCCGGGGCGATGTCCAGTGGATACCCAGAGCTATGGACTTCCGGCGGAAGCCGCCGTGGCCGCACCAGCGCCACCTATCGTGTGAAATCGGCCCGGAATTAAAGTAGTTCAGTAATTTATGACGACAAAGATAATGCACACAGTATATCCGAATTTATTTCGTGCTATCATCAGCGTGCGGGCTATATAATGGAGTTAACCTTAACGATAAAACTTTAATGCCTACATTTTATTTACGGTCGTAAATTGAAATAGTTGTTTCGATTTCGAATATAATCATAGAATTAGTTGCGGTTTTTGATTTTATTACAGAAGTCAACAGAAAATTGTATATTGGCGCCAGATAAAGACTCAACTAGCTATTCTCACTTTGACACGAGAGTTTAGAAATTAGTATTAAATAATTGGCACCTACCAAACAATTTATTGGTTTCTAGAGAATTTGGAAGTTACCTTCAGCTGTTTAAAAGATAGATTTCAATAAATTTGTTAGTCAGCCAGCTCATATTAGCTTTCTTTAGAACGAAATTCTGACTTTTGGAATCTTTTTGTATCTTTAAATATAATAAGGTTTTGTTGAAAGTTTGACCAAGTCACCTTTATGACGTACCCAAGTTTAAGTTTCTAGATAACTAACAGAGTTGTAAATTAAACAAAAATGTTATATTCCCAGTGAGGTTAAAAGAGATGTGGCTTGATCTCCATCATAGTCTAAATACGATGTCACCTGCTATCGTAACCATTAATCTTTATCTTCAGCACTTCATTACAATTAATTGAACCTTTCATTTCTGAGCTTCACACCGTCTGAAATTACCACAATTAAACGTTGAATGTAACGGCTTCTCCTATTTTTTGTCAAGAACTTATACAGCAGATCAGTGCCATCCAATCTCCATAGTATTGTTCAGAAATTCAGTAGATCGGTGATGAAGAGGGAACTCAGATCAGCATACGCCAAAAAGGAGGAAACTGACTTGAAGTTGAAGATCGTACACGACACTTTGACAGATTTATCCCCTGAGGAAGACCTCTTGGAGTGTCGAAACACGTCGGGAGTAAGAGAAATCTGAAATAAATTTTGGTGTCTGGAGGAGAAGCCGTTACATTCAACGTTTAATTAATTGAACCTTCCGCAATTAAACAAAAAGCCTGGACGCAGCAAGTGCGTTATGGTAGTGAATTTTCATAGAAATGATGTGGCACAACATATTTTATAACTTTTTTTTCTTGTAACATAGAAATCTAAATTTTGGTGTATAGTTTACTTTTTATATCGTAAACCTACCTACCAAATTTGGTTATCATAGATTTTTTATTTTTTAAGATAAAATTTTTTTTCAAATGAAAACTCAAAATTTTCCCGGAAAACCTCGTCCGATTTTCCTGACTAACAAACTTGTAAAATCTATTTACAAAAGAAAGGTACATGCCAAATTTTATTAAAATCGGCTAATTACTTTTTGAGATAAGAATTTTTTTCGAATGAACTAACGAACTTATCCAAGCTACAAAATAAAAGTACGTGCCAAATTTTATCAAAATCGGCCCATTATTTTTTGAGTTATCGGTGTGATACATATATATATATATATATATATATATATATATATATATATATATATATATATATATATATATATATATATATATATATATATATATATAAACATATAAAAATTGAAACTGACCCCGGATATGGGTTCTAGGGGTCCTAGATCGCGCTCATTTGAAGAATTTTTTTCAAAATTCAAAAGTCGAGATCTCCTGATTAGTGAATTTTTTCTAAGAAAATTCACTAATAATAGAAAACGAAAAGATCTTTCAAATGACATATCACAAGCCCCTACTTCCTATTTAAAAATTTTTAGCTTGCAACTCTCACTCGAAGAGGGTTGAAGGTAGAGGTGAAGTTTTAAAATTGCAGGATGTCATTTTTAGTGAATTTTCATTAAGAAAATTCACTAATAGAGAGGCATCGATGGTGAGACTTTTGGAAAATTATGGCCCCTGGAACCCAGCTCCATGGTCAACTAAAATGTATATATATATATATATATATATATATATATATATATATATATATATATATATATATATATATATATATATATCCAACCGATAACTCAACAAATACTTCACTGATTTGGACCATATTTGGGAATTACCCTTATTTTGTTAATGGCTTGAATGAGTTCGTTCATCAGATCTTAGCGCCCAATTGTTCTTAACAAAAAATTAAAAAATATTTTTTAAACGCAATATCTGTCTAATTCTTTAAGTGATTGAAACGAAAATCTACAATAACATAGATAGGCGTGGTTGTGTACCAATTTTAAAGTCTTTTGATTAAAGAATAATAAAGATATTTGAAATTAAAATTAAAATAATCCTTTAAATTCTGTAATGAAACATCTACAATGTTGGACAAAGACAGATGATGTTACCTGCACTACTATGCTATTTAAATATGGTGGATACAAATCTAAACAATGGAAGTTACAAGTAGTATTGCAAGATGAAATGTACGACAGGGAAGCCATCTAGGTGCGGAACCAGGTAGTATGTTGTCACGACTGCTCTAGTTAACGCAAAATGTTATAGATGGAGATATGTGTGCAACCAACTAACAATTTTGTAAACTATCAAATCTGGCTTTGATAATACCGGGACAATGTTTGCTTTCAAAAGCGCTACATTTTAGCATGCGACAATGTTCTTTCCAAGTATCAAAGCCTACTCAAAAAATGAGAACGATACTGATAGATAAGTTATTATCATTTTTATTATCGATGATTTCGCAGGTTAGTTTTTTTTAAGTTAGTTTAGCAAATAGCATTTTAAAGCGTATTTCTGTATTTCTCATATTGTAAGTTTCAAACAGGTACAGTCTCCCGGTTAAAATTAGACATACCTACGTTTGGTAACCGTCCAAGTCGCTCGAGCTTAAGTTACAAGGTGCTTGCTTTCGGCGTCGACCGGATTTTTGCGTAGTCTTGGACAAAAGCTAGATTCATACACTCGCGAATTGCGAAATAGCCGCGAATTGCGAAATAGCCGCGAAACGTATTCCCGTTGGTTTATTTAAAATAATATCGTAAAACTGTTGTTTTTATTAGATTTTATAAATGCATTTGACTAATTTTTGTGTACACATAGACACTATCTAAATGTCTTCTTTACTTTTCAGTTTGTGTAGTCCGAATGTTAATTAAGCGTCCCATGCACAAGCCACTAGGCAAATTTGTTGCAAACAGCCCCTAAGAAAGTTAAGGGACCAAGAATGAATAGGGTTGCTGAGCGGGGAGGAAATCTGAACGGAAAATGCTATAAAAACATTGTCGGACTTTGAAAAGATGCATTTTCACATTTTGCAGCAATACTTCCTTTAAACCCTGTCTGCCCCGCACAACATCCATATTCGCCCAGGTCCAGTAACTTTCTTGGGGGTTGTTTCTACCAAGAAATTTTTCTTGTGCTTTATGCTTTTAAGATAGTTTTTTGCATGCACAAGGGGAAGGAGAAGCCCCCGTGTTTTTGGGTGAGGGAGCAGAAACCCGTTTCGTCCTGGGGTTCTTCTTCCCCTTCTGAGTGCATACAATCACTCTCAATGCATGAAAATATTTGTATTCCTGTACTTAGAACTTTAGAAACGTTATATTACTCGTGTTTTATTGAAAAAATGTCAACTTTCACCAAATCACCCCTTATTTATACCCTACCCCCTGAAGCAATCTTACCCAAAAACAATTCGAAATCATGCTAAAGTTATTGTGGATACTAACAGACAGACATACAGACCGACAGACAAAAAAAATTGGTTCCCAAATCATGTTTTATATATGTTTTGATACCTTTTACGACGTTTAAGCGAAAAAATGTTTTTAAAATTTTTCTAATGCACTGAGTAATGATACCAAATTGAATGTAGTGCTTGAGTTTGGAAAAAGTCCACATGTTTTGTTTCGACATGCAGCCACAACATTGGATGTTAGCCATTCATCGATTATTCGAATATTAATAGAAAAGAAAATCCGTTCCTATTAATTGAGCTTACGGAAGACGATTTTGATAGATTAACGTCTTTTTGTGAATAAATTATGGAAATGTTAAATACCATTTTATCCAACTTGTTTTTTGATGAGTGCAGTTTTACAGTTCACGGTCATGTTAATCGTCAAAATTGTCGCTACTGGTCTAAAGAAAACCCACACTGTGTGAGAGAAGAACATGCGCAATACCCTGAAAATGTTAATGTTTGAGCAGGAATAGTTGGAAACCTTGTCATTGCTCCTTTTTTATTGATGACAATTTAGATAGAGACTATTGCTTAGCACTGCTTCAAAATAATGTCGCAAACCCAGAAATTCCAGCGAATGTGATATGGTTTCAGCAGGATGAAGCACCAGAACATTACCAAATCAATGTGCGGCAGACCTCGACTTGATATTTCCAAATCGGTGGATAAGGAGGCGAGTATCGTTAGAATGGCCAGGACGATCACCCGATCTTACGCTATTAGACTTCCTATTATGGGGGATATGTGAAAAGTATGGCATACAAAACTAACCCACGCGATTTAACTGACTTAAGAAGAAAAATAACGAATGCGATTAGGTCGGTCACGCCTCAGATGTTGATTAACGTTAGAATACATTTTTATTTATTTATTTAGGCATGCATTTTGAACATCTCCTAAGATTGATATGTTTTTTATTTTTCCCACTATGCATGCATTGCATACTCAAGGGTCACCTTTGTTTGTGGACTTGAGACATCGGAATAAACGTTCTACCTCTAAATCAGAATTTCAAAGAAACGGAGAAGACGTTACGGTTTTCAACGGGCTCTAGTAGTTTTCAATGCATAGTCATATGTTTGAAGGCTCTAGCCAATCAGAGTAGAGAATATGTCTCCGTAGCGTTTTCGATGGAGGTAAAGCAGGGCGAGGTTATAAATACATCTGAGAACACCGACAAATTACGATGAATTTTTTGCGAATTTTTGTATAAAAGAATTCATTAAAGAGGAGATCAAAACTTTTAAGACCTAATTCAATTTAAATAGCTGATCTAGTTGTTTGTTATTGCCCTAATTTGGTGAAACAGTTCCATAGTTATCCAGCCGTAAAAACTTTTCCTGTGGCTTCACAAGTGCTTCTTTTCTCTTTTCAACCAGTTTTGCTTTTTACGGCATCGTCAGTCAAAATGAAAAGTTCTCTGTGAAGCCACATAAAAGTCTCAACATCTGTATTAGATCAGATTGTATAATTTTTAGTGAATTTTCGTAGAAAAAAATTCACTAATGAGAAGATCGCGACTTTTAAATCTGGAAAAAATTTCTTCAGATGAGCGCGAAATAGACCCTCTGGAACATATATCTGGGGTCAGTTTATATATATATATATATATATATATATATATATATATATATATATATATATATATATATATATATATATATATATATATATATATATATATAGGAATGCGTGTGTGTGTGTGTGTGTGTGTGTGTTTGTGTATCGCACTGGTAACTCTTTAGTAAGTGCGTTCCTTTTTCAAATTTTGCAAAAGTTTGTTAGCCAGAAAAATCTGACTAGTTTTCCGGGAGAATGTTGGGTTTTCTCTCGGAAATGTTTTTGTATCTCCGGAAATAAAAAGCTATGGCAACTAAATTTGGTATGTAGATTTATATAAATTAAGGTATACCACGTACCAAAATGTAGATATCTAGGTTAAAAGAAAAAAATATCGGTATTTAGAAAAAAAATATAGATGCCACTGATGACCAGCGAAACGCACAAAAATCAAATAGTTTGTGTGGATAACAAAATCTATTGTATATTATAGACAAATAGTAAGTTTTTTGGCTCAAAAATGACTTCGAAAATTGTATAGTTTTTCTTCTGACAATGTACAAGTCGCAATTTGAAACGTCAAAATTGGCAACTCTTAGATAAAGAACCTAAAACGAATACGGGTTATGTAGCAAGTGTGTTTTGCAAAACCCTTAGTTTCAGCTTCAACCGTCATTGTCCATTTTACTAAAATATTTGCAGAAAATTCATTTCAAATAAACCCTTACTCTGATGCTTTGGCAGTAGTTTTAATTAGAGTTTATAGTTCACTACTATATATTTTTTTGCAAATTTTCGTAGAAAAAAGTTGCTATTGAGGAGACCGCGACTTTTGAATTTTGAAAAGATTTTTTCAAATGAGCGCCTGTAGGCCTCCTATAACCCATATACGGGGTTAGTTTCAGTTTTTAATCTGTTTGCTTATATATATATATATATATATATATATATATATATATATATATATATATATATATATATATATATATATATATATATATAGGGTGACGCATTTATTCGGTAAAGCTCAATATATCAGTTATCATAAACGATACAATAAAAATTTGTATATATTAATTATATGGAGTCTTGAGCTGTATCTTATAAAATTATTTTTCAATCTCAGCGTGGCCCATAAGTCGTTGGTGATACCAATTTTCTTTTTTTTTTAATCGAACACCCCCTTATTCTTGCTTTTTTCAGCGAAATGCATCGAAATTGCATGTTTGTAAGAAAAAAAAATTGGACGCAGTAAATACGTTTTGGCAGCGAATTTTCATCAAATGCTTCAAATGTTAATACCTCAATTCGCTATTAACGTAGCGTTCGTTGTCTAGAAAACCAGTTTTTTCAGGAACCTTTTAAATTTATTTTCGAAAGATTTTTGTACATTTTCAAACAATACAGTTATTTTGATGAAGTATGTTCCATTATTGTTTCTACTATGTATGTTATACTGGTAACCAAATTTGTGGTCTGTTTTCAATGAAAAAAAAAACACATTTGCTATTAAAAACATTTTAATGAAAATCCACTTCCATAACGCACTTGCTGCGTCCGGACTTTTGTATATCGTAAGCTTTCTTTTGTCTTATCTGTGGTTTAACTTTGATATCATGTATCGTTATATGTATATGCATGTTTTGAATTTAATGGTTTGATATTTTACTGACGTTTCTGTTTGTATCAGCTCACGAAAATAAATGTATCTATCCAAGATGAGTATATGTCGAATAATAATACAAGGTAACAACAGTTTCAGTTTTCGAAAGGGTTACACTAATAGCGAGAATCGACAGGAATTCCAACTTTGAAGTCCCCTTAGCTACTTTGTAATGTAGGGGTTGATGCGTATGCTTCAAATTTCAGCCCACTTCAAATTAAAGGCACGCTGACGCAAACTAGCTGCATGTAACACGATAACCTATTCTTAAGTGTGCATCTTTACCTTGCAACACGAGCAACTTCACATTTTTGTTGGACACATCGTTAGAGTGGAGAGGGTTAGATGCGTGGAGATGGGTTAAAATGCGTTCCTAGGAACCAGAAAATATTCTCCTTTAATGTATATAGTTTTAATTAGTTATCTGAAACCTGCTTTAGCATTGAATGCCATACGTATGTTGTCTAAATCCTTCTTTGCTTTGTAAAAACTAGCGTTATTAGGCGGTTTTGAATAAGGGCAAATATAAAACGTTACAAAGAAACCCTTATTTACAGCTACAAACGCATATTGGTATCCAGTTAGCCTGAAAACTTTCCAGTACGCAAAATTTTATTGGCTATAGTAACAACTATGATGTTTTATAAATAGGCTTACAAAAGCTGACATAAAAAAGTTCAGGACGCAGCAAGTACGTTATTGTAGTGAATTTTCATAAAAATAATATATCATAGTGATTTAGCCCTATTTTAAAAGTAACAAAACGTTACTTTAATTAGGAACGGTAAAATATAAGATAAAGAAGGGCAATCAAAAGCATGACCTATAACATAAATATTTATACAGTAATTTGGATAAAAAACTCAAACAAAACAGTTGATAAACAGGAAATACATCATCATCATCACCATCAATCAGTCCCCTGCGTCCACTGCTGGACATAGGCCTCCCCTAGTTGAGTCAATTCTTTTCTGTCTTGAGAGCTACGAATTCAGTTTTTTGTAATTTTTTAATGTCATCTGTCCAGCGAGTTGATGGTCGTCCTCTGCTTCTTTTACCGGATCTGGGTCTCCATTCAAGTAATCGTTTTGTCCGCCTGTCATCTTGCATGCGAGCCACATGTCCCGTCCATTTCCACTTGAGTTTTGCCACATGTACGACCACATCAGTCACTCCTGTTCTTCTGCGTAATTCTTCATTTCTAATGTGATCACGTAACGAAACGCCAATTTCCTGTTTTCTGTCACACAAACAGGAAATACACTCAACAAAAAATACACTAGAAAGCGGAACATAAAAAGATTCCTGTGTTTCATGCATTAAGGGTTATTGTATGCATGCAGAAGGGGAAGAAGAACCCCCAAGACGAAGAGGGTTTCTGCCCCTTACCCAAAACACGAGGTGTTCTTCTTCCCCTTGTCCATGCATTAAACTACCTTCAAAGCATAAAGTACAAGAAAAATTTCTTGGGAGCGACCCCCAAGCAAGTTACTGGACCTGGGCAAATATGGATGTTGTGCGGGGCAGACAGGGCTTAAAGGAAGTATTGTTGCAAAATGTGAAAAAAACGCATCTTTTCAAAATCCGACTAAATGTTTTTTTTTCGCATTTTCCGCTCAGATTTCCTCCCCGTTCAGCAATTCTTTTAATTCTTGGTCCCTTAAGTTTCTTAGGGGTTATTTGCACCATTTGTGCCTTGTGGCTTGTGCATCCAAGGGGGGTTCTCAGCATGTTTCTAAAAATAAAATCTAATAACCCTCCTTGCAGTAAACTTTAAATTTACCGATATTACATTCCACATTGTCGCCTATAATGTCTTTTTCAGATAGTATCGAATACAGCACTAAAGTAAATAAATTCACTTGCTGTTTCACTCCTTTATTTTAATATTTCATATATAAGCACAAGATAAGTAAATATAATAAAGGGGGGCCCTTAATTTAGATTGTGTCTGTGTGCACGCAAAAATTAATCAAATAAATTTATAAAATCTAATAAAAAAACAACCGTTTTACGATATTATTTTAAATAAACCAATAGGCATACGTTTCGCGGCTATTTCGCAATTCGCGAGTGTGTGAATATAGGTTTTGTTGAAATCCAGTTGACGCCAAAATCAAGCACCTTTTAAATTAAGCTCGATAAGGTTGGACACTAAACAAACGTAGGTATGTCTAATTTTAAGCGGGACTGTACCTGTTCAAAACGTACAATATGAGAAATACAGAAAGTGCTATTTGATAAACTCACTAAAAAAACTAACCTGCGAAATCATCGATAATGAAAATGATGGATCTAATAACTTATCTATAAATATTTTTCTAATTTTTTGAGCAAGTTTTGATACTTGTAAAGAACATTTTCGCATGCTAATATTTAGCGCTTTTGAAAGCAAACATTGTCCCGGTACTATAAAAGAAATGGGCCAGGTCCGACATCTACAAAATTGTTAGTTGATTGTACAAATGTCTCAATGTATAACATTTTGTGCTAACTAGAGCTGTTATGACAACATACTATCTGGTTCCTTACCGAGATGGCGTCCCTGCCTACGTTCTGACATGTTGCAATAAGACTTGTAACTTCCATTGTTTAGATTTTTATCGACCATTTATTTAAATAGCCTAGCAGTACAGGTAACATCTTCTGTCTTTGTCCAGCATTGTAGATATTGCATAATTAAACATTGAAATGAAAGGCTTCTCCTCCAGACACCAAATTTATTCAAAATTTCTTTTACTCCCGACGCGATTCGGCACCCTTAAGAGGTCATCCTCAAGGGATAAATCTATAAACATAACAAAAGAGGTCTGTCAGGAAAACATTAGTTTTTCCGGTAGGCAATTGTGCGTGTCAGAGCACAATGATGACAAGGTGATCTTCACAGAAAAGTCAAAGGTAAAAGTCACAAATCACACAGTAAAACATCGACTAACAGTCAAGTTAAAATCTAAAAAGCTTCAGATACAGCAACACTAGCTAAAATATGCTAAGTTGAACATGCAATTAAATTAACAAATCTAAAAGCATCAGAGCAAATTGAAAAGCGTTAAAAGTTACAAAACTGCAAAAGTCTAATATCTCAACATTAAGAAATCAAGTATATTGTAGAAACACAAAGCAAAGCCAATGAGCGAAACTGAGAGGTTAAACAACACAATAGACAGGCACAATTAAGCAAGAAACCCAATGAGAACCGTTAGGGTAAAGAAAACTGTAAAAGATTAAGTGAACAAAAACAAAATGAGTAACACTCACTTTAACAATTCTTATAAATTGAACTCTAAACTATACAGAAAGGTTCCACAGGTCACAACTTTATCCACTGCGCTAGGGGCCCTGCAATAATACATCTGCATTTACCAGAAAATTGTCTCCAAAACAAAAATCAATGGAAAAGATCGGCGATTTTGAACAACAGCCATGATGAGGGGCTGCCATTATGTGAACTTGAAAGGGGCAGGATGCCACAATGACACGTCAGTCTTTAGTTGCCATTTGAGGGAGAGTTGCCACTGCTTCAGCAGAAATGCAGGTGCTGAAATCTTGCACCCTTCAAGTTTTGGCGTAGAACAATTCGTCTTAGAGGAAATTGAGATTTTCAAACATTCCAAGGCCAGTGAGATTTTGAACTTGTCCAACACGGATGTAACTAACTTTCCTTCCTTCTATAGCCAATTTGTGTAACAGTGCTGCTGAACTCTATGGTTTTTCTATATGACCATGAACATTATGATTTGAAGATGACTGCTCTATGGCTCCCCTTCCATTCTCTGCTCTTTTGTCATTGACATGTTTCGCTTGTGACACCTCTTGCACCTGCGCCGGTGCATCCTTCCCGTTTCAAGTTTAGCCTGGAGGAAATGGTGGACGGAGTTCAGGTTAGAATTTAGGACACATATATTCGAGAAGGATATGTTAAATCTTCATGCCTAAGCCCCCTGCACACCCCTCTCCCGGAGATTCGAATGGAGGGGTATTTTATCTCCGGAATCTTTTGTACAAGGAGGAGCCATCATCATTTTTGTATATTAGGGAAACCGACTCATACATACACCAGAACCGCAAACGTCCGTTGCACTTCACCGGCCCCTTGATGTAAGGGGTGGTACCGCCTCGGGCGTGAATAAAATCCTTTACTATCACGTAAAGGAAAAATCCACTACCACCTAACATCCTCTGATTTAGATTTAATAATGGTTTTATATTTAATAATAAAGATAACAGGGCGCTAATTAAAAAAATAGGTTGATGGTGGTTTCTCGGAGATGAAACGTGGCGATGTTTCATCTCGACGCGTCGTATTAAAAATCCGTGAACGTGGTCTAATTCAGCTTATAAAGTGAAAATGGAAGAGTATTTTTTATTTTTCGATATCTATTAAGATAATGCCGCCAAAAAAATAAAAACAAATTTTAAGAAATTTGCATTTCTCAAAAAAAAATCGAAACCCGCTAAAAGTAGCTCACTTTTAAAAACATCATGCAAAATATACGTAAATTGCGCAACTTCTTCCTAATTCGAACAAAACTGTAACTCCTACCATTTCCAATATCCCAATGCTATCCCATCCTTATCTTGGACACACTGTATAGTACAGATCTTATGTAGGCTCTAGCATAAACAGTAAGTAGTAAGGCCAAGTTCAATCATCTACCAGATGAGCACAATTATAAGAATTTGGTGAATCTTCTATTGTCAATCCTATTCCTTTATTTATACTTTTACTTTAAATTAAAATACCTTTGTACAGATTACTAGTAATCTTATCATGGCTACGTCGTCTACTACAATAGATTCACTTAAGAAAAAGAAACCAGTATGCAAAAGTTGCCTCACTAAACTAAAAGACATTTCCACGTTAAAAACAAAACATACTTACGATTGCGTAAAAAAGGGTTTCTGGCCTTTTATAAAAATTTGAAAACATTCAATCTCAGGTTGAGCAAATCTACGACGTTTTAGCACAGAGTCAGGAAAGTATAACATTTTATTCTGATTTCACTTTTAGCGAGGGCTGAAGATTTAATTACAGCGGGCACAACAAATAGTGATTCGTTGGTTTCCCAGTTTCTAGAGAAATTCAAGTGAAATTGCTTACTTTAAATTCACCACTTTTGCTGAATGTTGCGAAAAATAAGCCTTTTTCATAGAAACATTTTGTACTGTTGTCGACAATAACACTTCACTTACGACAGCCCAAAAATTCTAATACGTAAGATCAACCCTTAAAGGTAAAGCAATTACCTCCTTAGAGTTATCACCAAGATATTACACTAGATATGCTGAAGAACAGATTTTACAACAAAAAACACATATCTTTCAACCCATATAACAGCTTTTCTGACTGGGAGGGTCCAAAAGGAAAATGCCATTCTCGTCGAAGGTTATTAAATTTCGTTTTGAAGCATATTAGGGCCCTCAACATGTCATTGACAGACAATATGGTAGAGAACTGGGATCTTCTTCTGATTTACATCATAAGATGCAGATTATATGCTGCTCGTGAGTGGGAAACACTCTCCACTCCGGTAAGTGACGACTTATCAACGTTTAAAAGGATGACGTATTTTTTTTAATAAAGGTGTCAAATTTTAGAAAGTCTGAGTAATAAACACAACGCCATACAGTGGAATCTTGGGTTTTCTAAAAGATTTTCGAAGCCTGTACATAAACCTAACGTGCCCATGAAGTCACTGGCATGCAAGTATGTTTATTTACAGGGTGCTCGTGGTTTAGACAAATGCTTTGGTAAAAGATGTAGAGTGTGTGGAGGAAAGCGTAGAGTGATTCGAAAAAACATAATACACTTATTGACCTCAGCAGACCACAAATTTCAACAGATACATTGACTGTTTATAATTCAAGTATATCCACACATAGTCATGTAGATGATTTTATTAACACTATTTTGTCCACAACGATAGTAAAAATTTCCTTTCCAAAAAGAAACAATTTTTGCAAAGTTTTACTAGATTGAGGGTCATCATCAAATTTCTTGACTCAAATAGTTGTGTGACATTTCAGAGGTAGTTCCTAAGAAGGCCCGATTCCAAATTAGGAATTAATACGGCCTCGTCAACAATTTCAAAGAGTGCTGCAGTAGGAACAAAGCCACGATTCACGGACTTCAAGGCAAGGTTAACATTTTTGGTGGTCCCAAAAATTAGACACCCTTTTGCTCTACGCGAGGTTTCTGTCCTCGCTGAGCTGGCCTTAGGACACCTGCGTTATTCTTTGGCAGATGTACCGCCTCAGTTAAACTGCCCGCCTGGCGGTGTCCTCGAATCGGGTCACTATTGATTAGAAAATATTAAAATTCCATTTCAATTGATCTGGCAGATCCAGAACTTTACAAATAATCAAAAATGGACAGGTTAATTGGATCTAAATCACTTTTCGAACCTTTGAGTCAAGGGCCGATTAAATTCAGTAAAAATTCTCCACTCCTACGAAATGCACAGCTGGAATAGGTTGCTGCTGGACAGAAACTTGTCACATAGAAAAGAAGAGTACGCGAATGTTATGGCAGATTATCAAGCACTGGGACATTTGGAATGAGACAAGACACCAAATGATAAAAACGAGTATTTTCTACCACATAATTCAGTCATCAAAACAGAGAGTCTTACAACCAAACTATGAGTAGTTTACGATGGCTCGTGTAAAACATCAACAGGTATCTGACTGAACAATTGTCTGATGAAAGGTCCTGTCATTCAAGCGAGTCTTACAACCAAAGTTTAAGTAGTTTTCGATGCGTCTTGCAAAACATCAACAGGTATCTCACTGAACAATTGCCTGATGAAAGGTCCTGTCATTCAAGAAGATCTTTTTTCACAATTCAGGATTCATAAAATTGCATTGACTGCAGATGTTAAGAAAATGTAGCGTCCATTTGCCATACATGAAACAGATTCAAGATTTCAAAAGGACTTTTGGAAAAATTGTTACACATAAAATTGGATAATATATTCAAATCTGACAGAATATATGTGTATGCAATTTGCATATTATATTCCCTACTTTATTCTGAACATTCTTTGTTACTGACAAAGGTGGAATGGCCAGCTTTCCCACCTCAATCCTTATTATGTCACACCTAGATAAATCATATAAATCTAGTCACCTTCGCACCTTCTCTATTATATTCCACAAAGCTTTTACTTTGCAGTGTTCAATAGTCAGTAGCAAATGTTTTATACAAGTATACCAATATATATATATTACGATACGCCAGTCCCAACAAAACATTTTTCAACCTATTCACATGTTTTTCTGGTTCATAAACTCGCTGTGTATGAATTGTAATCGGCGAAGGAAGTGAATTCTTACAGAAATAATCTTTTAATCTATTGAGAGGTATAGTGCTTTACAACCGGAGGACTCTTGTAGGGTTCTATAGCGGGGCATTCAAGCCGCTGTTGTATGTCGATCTCTAACAGAGTAGCTATAATAGGTGAACGAATCGCATACAGAAATCGACTATTCAAGGCTTTATTTAATAGGTTTTGGTAGTATCGGTACCTCAAGGAGCTTAAATACCATGACTATATCAAGTAGCATTCTGTGATTTATATTATCGTTTAATAACAATAGTAATAATGGCGAAAAGTGTTGTCCATTGGTAGATGGATGAAGCCTACTTAAATTAGAAATTAAGAGTGCATAATATCCTAGATAAAAAACAAAGAAGTGTTTTAATTAAATTAATTATAAGTGTATAAACTTGCAGAAAGTTTATCTTTAATTAAAAGTTAATCCACCTTTAACAAAAACCACGTAAAAATGCCATCACATCAGGGGGAGCGCTGAGCTAGAAAACGTATTGTAATAAAAAATTAGCTTTCCTTTAAAATTTTAACGAATAACATTTAAAAAAGTTGAAAATTTAAAATGCAGGCCTCTGAACAAATATATATCGCTGGAGTTTAGAGCCCATAACTTGACCACAAAGAAAATATTTGTATTCCTGTACCCGTAAACTTTTGAAACGTTATATTATTACTCGAGTTTTATTGAAAAAAGGTTAATTTTTACCAAATCACCCCTTATTTATCCCCTACCCCCGGAAGCGATTTTACCGAAAAACAATTCTAAGCGTTCCTTTGTCGGGTGCTAACTGGATACCAAATTGGACGATGATATCTCAATACGTTCGAAAGTTATTGCGGCTATTAACAGACAGACGTACATGCCGACAGACAAAAAAAATTCGCTTCAGAATCAAGTTTTCTATATAGTTTGAAACTTTTTACGCCGTTTTAGCAAAAAAATCGGAATTTTTGTCAACAATATTCAATCCCCACACATTCAACTCCTAATTTTATTACAGCACAGAATACCAAACTTCACCCAAAAACAATCCAAACATTTCGTTTGTCGAGTGCGAACTGTATGCCAAATTTGAAGAAGATATCTCAGTTCTTCTAGAAGTATCGTGGCTACAAACAGACAGACATACACACGGACAGTCCGACAGACAAAAAAAGTTCGTTCACAAATCATGTTTTCTATAGGTTTTGATACTTTTTACGACGTTTAAGCGAAAAAAAAATGTTTGAAATTTTTGTCGCCGATGCGATACTTCCACAGGTGGCGATGTGGAAGTAATAGTGCTGCAAATTAAATCATAATTTCCACATAGCTGTGACAATTTACTCTCTTTAGAAAGACATTCTCATGGAATGAATTTAGCACCCATGACTCGACCACAAAGGAAATATTCGTATTCCTGTACCCATAAACTTCTGAAACGTTATATTACTCGAGGTTTATTCAAAAAATGTCAATTTTCACCAAATCACCCCTGATTTATCCCCTTACCTTGAAGCGATCTTACTCAAAGACATGCCATCGAGATGTGTGCAAGGGAAAGCTTAAAAGACCTATGCACAAACAAATCGATAAAGATATTTGCAGATAGCCAAGCTGCAATAAAGGCTCTTGGTTCCTACCGGTGCAATTCAAAGACGGTATGGAGTTGTAAATCTGCCCTTAACGAATTGGGCAGCTGCAATGAGGTGTCGCTGGTCTGGATACCGGGTCACTCGGACCATGATGGCAACGTTGCGGCAGACGCGCTTGCCAGGAGTGGTGCCCAGTGTGACTTTGTCGGACCAGAACCGGTGCTGGGAATAACATCTTGCACAGCAAAACGCACCTTAAAGACCTGGACAGATAGAAGGACAATTCAATATTGGCAAAATCTTCCAGGATTAGCTCACTCTAAGGCCTTCATAAATGGCCTGTCTGAGTCAAGGGCTAAGAAACTTCTAGAGTTGAACAGACAACAACTGAGTACTCTAGTCGGCCTGTATACAGGACACTGTCGCTTGCGGCATCACATGCACCGTATTGGGATCGGTCAGGAGACCGAGTGCCGGCTGTGTATGGAGAATGACGAAACAGCAGAGCACGTGCTGTGTTCCTGTCCGGCAGCGGATAGGACTAGACACCTGCTCTTTGGCAAGGTAAAGCTTGCTCCAGAGGATCTGGATCAACTTTCGCCCGCAAAGGTTATCGACCTCTGTAGGAGGCTGGATTTGTTGGGCGAAATATAGATATTAGGCGTGAGCCACAATAGACCTTATGGTCGCGGTGGAGGGACCGATATGGACCACTCACAAACTAACCTAACCTAACCTAACCTACTCAAAGACATTTCGAAGCATTCCTTTGTCGAGTGCTTACTTCGTTCAAAAGTTATTGCGCCACCTAACAGAGAGGCGTACAGGCCGACAGACCGACAGACCGACAGACAAAAAATTGTCGTTCCAGAATCATGTTTTCCATATGTTTTGAGAGTTTTTACGGTGTCTTACAAAAAAAAATATGAAATTTCTGTCACCGATATTCCACCCTTACACATTCAACCGCTAATTTAATTTCAGCACAGAATACCAGATGTTTGAGGAATGTCAAAGTTTTCTAAAAAAAAAATCCTTAAGCGTTATATTACTTGCGTTTTAACGAAAAAATGCCAATTTTCGCAAAATCACCCCCCATTCATCTCCTACCCTCTGGAGCGATTTCACCCAAAAACAATTAGAACCGATCGTTTGCTGGGTGCTAACTGTATATCAAATTTGAAGACGATATCTCAATTCGTTCTAAATTTATTGTGGCTACAAAGAGACACACATACAGACACACATACAGACCGACAGACCGACGAACCGACAGACCGACAGAACTACACAACGGCACACCGACAGACCAAAAAAAATCGTTTCTAAATCATGTTTTCTGTATGTTTTGATACTTTTTAGAACGTTTAAGCGAGAAAAAAAAAGCCTGGACGCAGCAAGTGCGTTATGGTAGTGAATTTTCATAGAAATGATCTGGCACAAAATATTTTATTATAACTTTTTTTCTTGTAACATAGAGATCTAAATTTTGGTGTATAGTTTACTTTTTATATCGTAAACCTACCTATTAAATTTGGTTATCATAGATTTTTTATTTTTTAAGATAAAATTTTTTTTTCAATGAAAACTCAAAATTTTCTTGGAAAACCTCGTCCGATTTTTCTGCTTAACGAATTTATCAAACCCATTTACAAAAGGAAGGTACATGCCAAATTTTATCAAAATCGGCCTATTATTCTTTAAGAAAAAAAATTTTTTCGAATAAAAACTCAAAATTTTCCCGGAAAACCTCGTCCGATTTTCCTGACTAACAAACATGTCAAAGCCATTTACAAAAGGAAGGTACGTGCCAAATTTTATTAAAATCGGCACACTATTTTTTGAGAAAAGAATTCTTTTCGAATGAAAACTCAAAATTTTCCCGGAAAACCTCGTCCTATTTTTTTGATTAACGAATTTATCAAAGCCATTTACAAAAGGAAGGTACATGCCAAATTTTATCAAAATCGGCCTATTATTCTTTGAGATAAAAATTTTTTCGAATGAAAACTAAAAATGTTCCCTGAAAACCTTGTCCGATTTTCCTGACTAACGAACTTATCTAAGCCATTTACAAAAGAAAGGTACATGCCAAATTTTATCAAAATCGGCCCATTATTTTTTGAGTTATCGGTGTGATACATATATATATATATATATATATATATATATATATATATATATATATATATATATATATATATATATATATATATATATATATATACATACATACATATATATATATATATATATATATATATATATAAACATATAAAAATTGAAACTGACCCCGGATATGGGTTCTAGGGGTCCTAGATCGCGCTCATTTGAAGAAATTTTTTCAAAATTCAAAAGTCGAGATCTCCTCATTAGTGAATTTTTTCTAAGAAAATTCACTAAAAATGAAATTTTTGCCGCCGATGCGTTAGTTCCACACGTTTTGACGATGTGGAAGTAATTATAACACATTTCAATCACAAACTTTATAATTTAAACTACTGTTATAAAATCGCAAAATAGGTCTATTTCAAACAAATATTTGTCAAACATTCCAGTTAAAATAAAGAACAGAAGCTATTGAAGCAGTAATGTAAAAAGCTCTTAGGCACACGTTTTTGAAATGTTTGTTGCCCCAAACCCGTATTCTGGTATTTTGACTCTCCCCTGATCCCCACTGCGACCGAATTTGTTTTCTTTAAATAAATTTCTCGACATGTTTAGGGCCAAAAAACTTAATGTTTGTCTGTAATATACAGTATGTTTTGTTATCTACACAAAATATTTGGTTTTGGGCGTTTATCTGGTCATCAGAGGCAACCAGCTTTTTTTCTTTAAATAAGTATAAATTTTTTTCTTTTAACTTAGAGATGTAATTCTGGTACACAGTATACCTTTTATAATATAAACCTGTGTACTAAAATTGGTTACCATAGCTTTTGACTTTTGGAGATACAAAAATGTTCTGAACGCAAACTTACAATTTTCCCGAAAAAACTGGTCTGATTTCCCTGGCTAACGGGTTTATCCAAACCATTTACAAAACGAAGTTACTTGCCAAAGTTCTCCAAAATCAGCCTATTATTTTTTGTTAGCGGCGTGATGCATACGTATATATATATATATATATATATATATATATATATATATATATATATATATATATATATATATATATATATATATATGTATATATATATATATATATATATATATATATATATATATATATATATATATATATATATATATATATATATATATATATATATATATACTTATATATTTGTTTGCTGTACGTTTGTGATTTCTTTTTGGTTTGCGCGGACTGCAGTTTCGAACCGTCCCGGTTCATCATCAGCACGCTACTGACTGTTATCGCTCCTGTGTGGTCTACGTCTGAGATTGTACGTGGCGCATGCGCCGTGGTCGCCTGGTCGGTTTCCTGTTCTCTGATTGGTTGTGCCTTCGGACTGTGTCGTGTGTATCGGTTTCCTGTCTTGATCACTGTGGTTTGATAATTTGTCTATTTGTATGGCCTTTATTAAGTTTTGTTTAAATGTTTGTACTTGGATTTATTCTGGCGTTAATTGTTTCTTATTGTTTGTTTGTTGAATGTAGTATTGTTCCCAGATTTCCATTTTTTTGTGGTCTTTAACATGTTTCATTAGTTGTAATTGGGTGATGTCTGGTTTTTGGTGTTGCGAATGTGTGTAGCTACGTTTGATTTGTAGCTAGGTATGTGGATTTTATCTAATGCTGTTATATGTTCCTTGAATCTTGTTTCTATTGATTTTTTTGTCATTCCTATATATTTTTTATTGCATGTGTTACATTCTATTTGATATATTCCGTTTAGTTCATGTGGGTTGTGTTCTTGTTTTTTATTTATTTTGTTTATTATTTTGTTATTGGTTTTGTAGATCATTTTTAAGTCATATTGTTTGAGTGTTTGTGTTATTTTTTTATGTGGTGGTTATAAGTGAATGTTGTGTATTTTGTGTTTGTTTCTGGTGTTTTATTTTCGGTTTTGTTGATTTGTTTGTTTTTGATTTGTTTTACTAGCTTTTCTATTGTTTTCTTCTTGTATCCATTTCTTTCTGCTATTTGTATTATGGTTTTGTCGTTATGGAGTGGTACATTTAGCATTCTGTTTATTAAGTATCTGTATGCGGCCATTTTGTGTGTGTGTGTGGGTGTAGTGAGTGTTTAGGTATAGTGATATATATTTGTGTGGGTTTTCTGTATATTTTGTATTCAATCTGGTTTTCTTTTCTGATTAGTGTTAAGTCTAGGAAATTTATGGTGTTGTTTGATTCTTTTTCTATTGTAAATTTTATGTTTTTGTTAATTTGGTTTATTTTTCGGAGGATATTGTCTATGTTGGTTTTTTGATTGTCGTATATTACCAATATATCATCGACATACACAAAACACCAAAAACCAGACATCACCCAATGCAATAGATGAATTTAGTTGCAGCCCTGAGAGAGATAGATAGAGAGAGAGAGAGTTTCATCAAAGTATGTCTTTTCTTTCAGCTTCTAAATTGGGGAGTCTGATGCAGGGTAGATTGCTACGGACGTATGCGCACACGCGTCCATGCAATCTAAAGGAAGTAAGGAGCTCATACCTCGGGAAATTAAGGTGATTAGTGGCTGTTTTGGCACTGATTTGGGTTTCGGTGAGGAAGGGGAGTTGGGGCCTATTAGCCTGGAGGAAATGGTGGACGGAGTTCAGGTTAGAATTTAGGCCACATATATTCGAGAAGGATATGTTAAATCTTGACGCCAGCGCCCCGGGCTTACCCCCCTCCCAGAGATCCGAATGGAGGGGTATTTTATCTCCGGAATCTTTTGCACAAGAAGGAGTCATCATCATTTTTGTTTATAAGGGAAACCGGCTCATACACCAGAACCGGAAACGTCCGTTGGGACTTCACCGTCCACTTGATGTAAGGGGTGGTACCTCCTCCGTCGTGAAAAAAATCCTTTACTATCAGGTAAAAGAAAAGTCCACTACCACCTGCCCAACATTATTTACATATTATTTGAATGAATGTTTATGTAAGCCGCACTAACTGACTAGACGCGAGAACAGGGTTGCCGCCGCGCTTCCGCATTATATTACCTTTTAGTTTTTTGTACAGTGATTTTATTTTTATTTATTTTAATAAGTGTTCAAAAGGCCATTATATGAAGTATAAAATACAACGTTTAGCTTATTTTACTAAATTTTTTAAAACTAAATAACGGCATTTGAATTAGTACATACCGCACGGTTATTCAAATCTTCAAAGACCCATATTTTGTGAACAGGCTTGCAAAAATATTTTGGATCTGTGTCGAAGATATACGCAGGTATAACACGCTCAAATATAACTTAAAGTTGAATTTTTTTTCCTGTGCGCTTGACATGAAATGCCCCATTTGTCAAAGTTACAACTTTCATAGCCTACTACAACTTTATTTGAATACCTAGCTAAATAAACTGCAACTTTGTCGAAAACCAACTCAAAACGGATATTGCACCGACATATCATACATCATAAAAAAGCTCCTTCTTGGCGCAATTCAACATTGCTAAGCATTGACTTTGGGACACACTGTAGGCGACAGATATAAAATACAGTTAACTACATGACGCTATAAAATATTTAACTTCTTTATAAACTTTATTTACAAGAAACCTCCTTAGTAATCTATACAACTCCCGAGATGTAGATTTCCACAAGTCAAAGTGAACATAGTAACAAAGAAAAACACCCAAAACAAATATGCTAAAAGTTATCATTACAGAAGATGGAACTTTAAGAAATTTAATCCGTTATATGTAAGAACGAGCTATAAAAGTGTCTAGAATCTAATGTGGCCCGTATAAAGCAGAGCATAAGCATAATGAAGGGAAGATCGTCCAATGCGGCTAAATGACGAGCAGGGGAGCCAACCTTTAAACATCAATGCACCAACTGCAAAGCATTTACATAACGACACTGTCGATATTAACTTTAAAGCGAGCTTCCAAATTAAATTAAAATGCGCAAAGTTTCCCAACTTTCCCTGTCATCTTAATTTCTTTTACGTCTGCAATAGTTCATAAATCTTCCGAGCAGAAGCCAATTTCCAACTAGTTGGGGAAATTGCTTCAGAATGTTTTACTATGATATCTGATCTTTGTCGCATATGCTTTTCCTAGTTAAAACTCATTGTAAAAATGTATATTGTCTTTAGCAAATTTTCGTAGAAACAATTCGGTAAGGACGAGATCACGTCACTTAAGACCGTCGAAGAGTAGAAAATCCACATTTAGTGTGTTTCACCTGAAATATGTTTATATACAGGTAGCGTGAAAGAGGCCGGTAAATCTGTTTTATGCATGATTTAAAAACGTTATTCAAAAAAATTAGAGACAGTCTTAAGCTTTAAGTTTTTAGGTAATTTTTGACTCTATATATTGTTTTGCCTTTTTACGACAAACCAAACATACATTTTACATGAGATATGAGGTGGCGAATTTCTACCATAAAACTCAATATATGGCATTCACCGTTTTCGGGTTATTTCAAGTGTTTTGCTTCTTTTCACGTTTTTGGCACATATCAAAAATAGCGATACGGATAGCTAGTTCCCATGAAAATGACGCATTCAGGGAGGTCCTCGATCATATATTATTCGTCAAAAAATCGAGAAGCCATATACAGGAAGTCTCAAATGATGCCTGAATTTGAAAAAAATCCAAATTGTCGTGGCTAAAATGGAACAACTTGTATTTTAGGTCTCACAGGTGAAGAGCATGGATTCTGATTCAACATTTGTATAACACTCCCTAGTTCTCAAGTGTATAGTTTTGTAAATATTAACATTTATAATCGCATACCATGATTGATGTAGGGATGAGGTTGAATTTTTTTTTTGATAACCAAACTAGGCGGCTGCGGTGAAATGGCAAATTTCTGACTGCCAAGTAACAATGTAAGTGACAACTATTTCAGTATATCGGTATTTGATATTGTAATTGTACTAACAACAACCATTATTTATCAATAATTCCTTATTTTCTGGAAATGAATATTTCTGTGTAAGATTTGACAGAAGTGATTTTGGTATTGGAAGATTGTTCAGAAAACTGTCTCTTAGCCACCAGAATATATTAACAAACAAAAAAAGGGTATTCTGGCCGAAGGCAGCCAACAGATTTTTTTTGAGAGACTAATAACCTGCTTTAATGGAACTGGCACACGAAAAAACAAGGACTACCGTTGCTGCACCCCAGATGTGGGAGCAGTATTCAAGGGTTGGCCTTATTTGTGAAGTATATAATGTATAGAGATTAGCTGGTGAAAAGTATTTGCGATCCCGGAAGAGGAAACCTAATTTCTTAGCAGGCGCTTCTGCAATTGATGTGACATGTTGGTGCCAATTGAGATTTCGATCCAGAAAAATGCCAACAAGTGAAAAGGACTCATTACTTTGAATAACTTGGTTGTTCATTGTGATGGGTCTAGGGCTGGTGTATCTCTCATGAGAAAGAAAGCAAGACTGAGATTTGGTGGGGTTGAATTGTACAAGATTTCTACTTCCCCAGTCTAATATTTTTTTGGAGATCCACGGAGACAGAACCCTCCATGAGTCTGCGATCCTCATCTAAAGAGACAGGTTAAGAATATTGCATATTTGAGTGGAGGGTGCCGTCGTGCGCGTAACTGTGAACTGGGTTGGATATGCTAGAGAGGAGGTCATTGGTGTGGAGGAGAAACAAAGTAGGACCTAAGGCTGAACTTTGAGGAACTCATGCATTAATAGGATACAGTTTAGAAGAATGGCCATCCACGACAACAGAAATGCTCCGGTTGGAAATTTGCTGTCCAGGTACAGAGTTTTGGTGGTAGGCCACAGGCCGGAAGTTTATTAAGCAGCGCTGAGTGCCAGACCTAGTCGAATGCTTTGGATATATCTAGAGCGACAATCTGGGATTCACCGTGTAGTTCCATAGACTTGTTACAAGAATGGGTGACAAAGGAAAGGAGGTCGGCAGTCGATCTGCGCTGACGGAATCCATACCGCCTGTCGTGGATTAGACTGTGTTTTCAAAGAAATTTTTCTTAATACGGCGTTTATATACTTTTCCATCACTTTAGAGACGACTGAAAGGAGAGAAATAGGCCTGTAGTTGCTAGGAAGCGCTTTGGATTCTTTCTTGGGGACGGGTTGTACTCGAACAGTTTTCCAGTTACTAGGGAATATGCCTCTATTGTAAGATGTCTGAAACAGACGAGTCATGGCAGGACCAAGTGCTGGTGCGCATTTTTTGAGAACAATCGCTGGAATCTCGTCAAGGCCGGAGGCTTTCCTGGTATTAAGAGAAGAGATCATCTTTCGTACCTTTTTAGTTTTGAAAATGATATCCGTCATTTTATGCGCGACATTGGGGACTGTTGGTGGTTGAACATTTGGAGGTGAGTTGAGAGTAGAATTGCCGGCGAACAACGAGGCAAAATATGTTGATTTTTGTGTTGTTGGATCGCCCTCAATCGTTATGGACCGACTACCTGCACAAGAACATAAGCTGAGTTGTAGATGTAAGATATTTAGAATTATTCATTTTCTGATGACGCTAACCTGGTTAGTGAAACGATCGTCATGTTTTTTAAGATGGGTTGTGGTGATTTGGGTTCTCCAAGTGTACTTATGACTTTCATAATTTAAAGCAATGGCGTGAAGAAAATATCAACACTAACCGTTGAACAGAGCTAATATATGCTGTTTCAGTTATGGAATTTTCCATGTCACTCTGAAGGAATTATTTTGTTAATCGCTCGTTAGTTCGCTACGAATCCTCGTTTTTTCCTAGTGCATTTAAATTTCGGAATTCCCTTCCAAAGACACATATAATCTCTAGCTATTCGAGAAGCGAGTAAAAACACCCATATTGTGTAGCAAGAATCACGTTCGGTTACAAGGAAGAAAATAAGCAATTGTGAAGCCAGAGACAAGTCTCTACGTCTGTATTTAGTACGGATCGGTTTTATTAAGTAAGAGGCAACAATGATTAATGAATACAAGTTCGTGATATTTCGACGCCTACCTCTTAGTGAATTTTCGTAGAAAAAATTCACTAATCGGGAGATCCCGACTTTTGAATTTTGAAATTTTTTTTACAAATGAGCGCGAACTAGGACCACTAGAACCCATACCCGGTGTCAGTCTCAATTTATATATATATATATATATATATATATATGTAAGTTATTGTTTATCAAACTAAAGTTATTTTTGTCTCTTACAAATTTAAACATTTTGGCAAAAATATGGATTGTTTGGAAAGAATAGCAGTCAGAAAGACATTATGAAATAGCAGAGATTTATGGAAAATGAAGGTGATGGTTGAAGTATCAGAAGGTGAGAAATAGAAGGGCCAAAGAAATTACATTCGGAACGTCTAAATTTGAAGTTTACTGAATTTGGTGTAGAACTGTCAAACTATTTAGAATATAACCTTCCAAATTGTGTTATAATACAGCACAAGTCTAAGTATTGCCAATAAACAATAATAATAATAATAATAATAATAATAATAATAATAATATATATATATATATATATATATATATATATATATATATATATATATATATATATATATATATATATATATATATATATATATATATATATATATATATATATATATATATATGTATGTATCACACTGGTAACTCAACAAATAATGGGCCCATTTTGATACAATTTGGCATGTACCTTCCTTTTGTAAGTGGCTTGGATAAGCTCGTTAGCCAGGAAAATTGGACGAGGTTTTCCGGAAAAATTTTGAGTTTTCATTCGAAAAAAATTTTTATCAAAAAATAAAAAACCTATGATTACCAAATTTGGTAGGTAGGTTTACGATATAAAAGGTAAACTATACACAAAAATTTATATTTCTATGTTACAAGAAAAAAAGTTATAATAAAATATTTGGTGCCAGATCATTTCTATGAAAATTCACTATCTTAACGCACTTGCTGCGTCCAGGCTTTTTAGTGAATTTTCGTAGAAAAAATTCACTAATAGGGAGATCCCGACTTTTGAATTTTGAAAAAATTTTTGCAACTGAGTGCGAACTAGGACCTCTACAACCCATATCCGGGGTCAGTTTCAATTTTTATATGTTTATATATATACATATATATATATATATATATATATATATATATATATATATATATATATATATATATATATATATATATATATATATATGTATCACACTGATAACTAAAAAAATAATGGGCAGATTTTGATAAAATTTGGCAAGTACCTTTCTTTTGTAAATGGCTTTGACAAGTTTGTTAGTCAGGAAAATCGGACGAGTCTTTCCGGGAAAATTTTGAGTTTTCATTCTAAAAAAAATTTTATATCGGAGAATAATGGGCCGATTTTGAAAAAAATAGGCTTATACCTTCCTTTTGTAAATGGCTTTAACAAGTTTGTTAGTCAGGAAAATCGGACGAGGTTTTCCGGGAAAATTTTGAGTTTTGATTTAAAAAAAATTTTTATCTCAGAGAATAATAGGCAGATTTTGATAAAGTTTGGCATGTACCTTCCTTTTGTAAATGGATTTGATAAGTTTGTTAATCAGAAAAATCGGACGAGGTTTTCCGAGAAAAATTTCAGTTTTTATTTGAGAATTTTTTTTTTTCTTAAAAAATAAAAAATCTATGATAATCAAATTTGGTAGATAGGTTTAAGATATAAAAAGTAAACTATACACCAAAATTTATATTTCTATGCTACAAGAAAAAAAAATTATAATAAAATATTTGGTGCCAGATCATTTCTATGAAAATTCACCACCATAACGCACTTGCTGCGTCCAGGCTTTTTTTATCTGCTTCATAAAAAATATGCCTTAAAATCTCATAAGGTTTATGTAAATTGTATTTGTTGTAATAACTGATTATAGTAAGCTTATCTAGTTGGCTTTTTAGATAGTTGAGTATAAAGTTATATGAGAGACCTAACTCGATAAGCAGTTATCATTGTTTTCTGGCTAACTGAATAGGAAAATATTTCGGCCTTAATATGTTAATTGGCCTTTTAGTTACCGGGAACGCTTCCTGCAACGCTAGTGTTATTAAAACGCATTCATTCTGATTCAGGATGTCTGCATAGTTGAATTTCCAATGCATTTTCTGGTATTTGCACAAATTCAATATGCACCCGAGTAAAGTTAGATGAATAAAACAAGGAAATAAAATCGAAAATTGTGTTAATTGGTCTTGAAAGCATACTTTTGCTCCTTTGATATTAAATATGCATTAGTCTGGACGCAACAAGTGCCTTACGGTAGCGAGATTTAAAGTTTTGTAATAGGTAACGCTACTTTATCTCATTTTCAAACTTGCTGTGGTTAAATTTCGGTAGATGTATTTGATAAACAATTCACCCCAGAAACACCTGAACTTTTTTTTTATTAATTTAACATGAAAAGTCACTTAATTCATGTGACGTTCTTTAGGTTACAAACAGACAACGACTAAATCATTTAATATATCCATCGTTGTTTATTCTATTTCCCTAACTGCACAGTAATGTCTTTTTCTAGCAACAATCACTACCATTCGCGGGACTTTTGGAATTATGTTAGTTATTCCGGAAAAACTTGCATTACAATTATTTAAGAAACCTGAATTTTGGCACATTGGGTCTGTGGTTTAATGGTAATATATGAGTTAAATTTCGTAAAAATAGATTATCAGGTTTCCAGAATATATCATTTTCGCGATGAAAATTTGCAATTTCCCATGGAAAAGCTGGACTATTAGAACCGGACAACGAACATAGCCTTCAGACACTAAGTGAGTGGTGAGACACGAAGTAACGTGCCGACACCTAGTTGCGGAACCAAGTAGTATGTTGTCACGCCAGCTCCAAATAACACTTGAGGTATTGAGGGGGACATGTTTTGACATAAAACTCAACTTTGTCACATAAACCCCTTAAGGGTGGTGATAACAACCCTTACATTTTAAATAGGGAACATGGGTCGAGTGTTACATCATTTGAAAGATCTCTCTTTTCTGAATTCAGCACACTAATTTTTTTGGGAGTTTTCTCAACTCATTTAAAAATTATTCACAGTTGAAGATGCAAAAACGCATTTCACTCATTCCGATAAGAAATGTTCTGATAGTCAATGTTTTGTTGGTTTGTAAACAAAAAATTGACTATCAGAACATTTTTTATCGGAATGAGAGAAATGTGGTTTATTATTTCAGTTTATCGGTCTGTTTGATACTTGATAGTACTACCGCAAATTAATTTCACAATTGTGTATTCTGTAGAAGAAAGAGTTGAAATAATTATTCTTTTTTTCAAAAACGATGACTGTGCCAACCGTACCGCAAAATTGTTTAATGAACGACATCCCAACAGACATGTTAACAGAAAATACATTTTGGAGTTAGTTGCAAAGTTTCGACAAAGTGGTTCAGTAGCCAACAAAAAACGGGATCCTGAACGTGAATTTCCAGTTAGAAATGAGACTACTGAGATTGAGTGTACGTTTTTATTAAACTCTACAGTCAATCGTCATAATTGTCGTTATTGGGCAGATAATAATCCAAGAAATTTTCACGAAGTCCACACTCAAACTCCACAGAAATTGAATGTCTGGACTGGCATTTTTGGAGACCGTTTACCGGACCACATTTTCTTGATCGAAATTTGAGTGGAGACACGTATTTGGAGTTACTAAAAGATATCGTTTACCCTCTACTAATTGACATTGTTGAAAATGATGATCGCTATCAAGAAAATCACAGTGTTTCAACAAGATGGAGCGCCTTGCATTTTTCACCACGTGTTAGGGAGTTTTTCAACAGAGCGTTTCCAGGACAATGGATTGGGCACAGAGGTGCTATTGAGTGGCCCCCTAGATCACCCGATTTAACTCCTTTAGACTTCTTTCTATAGGTCCATTTAAAGAGTAGAATTTACGCAACAGAACCAGAATCTCTGGAAGAATTACGATGACGCATTGTTGAAGAATGCCGTCTAATAACTCCACAAATGCTCCAGAATGTCAGAGCTCGTTTTGAACAAAATTTGTACTTTTGTATGGAAGTTGATGGTCAACAATTTGAACTTACTTAACTAAATAAACATTTTTGAACGTTTGATTTTGTTTTTTATTTACTTTTTTATGAAAAAATGACTAATTAGTGCATTTCTTATCACAATTAATGAAATACGTTCTTGCAACTCCAACTGTGAATAATTTTTAAACGAGTTGATAAAATTTCCAAAAAAATTAATGTGCTGAATTCAGAAAAGAAAGAGCTTTCAAATGATGTAACACTCGACCCATGCTCCCTATTTAAAATATAAGGGTTGTTATCACCACCCTTAAAGGGTTGATGTGACAAAGTTGTGTTTTATGTCAAAACATGCCCCCCTCAATATTAAAATTGCCGTGTTTCAGCGTTTCTTAAAAAAAATTCTCTGGACGCAAATCGGTCTGTTTCGTTTTCAATGCGCCACCCTATATATATATATATATATATATATATATATATATATATATATATATATATATATATATATATATATATATATATATATATATATATATATATAGGGTGGCGCATTGAAAACGAAACAGACCGATTTGCGTCCAGAGAATTTTTTTTAAGAAACGCTGAAACACGGCAATTTTAATATTGAATATATATATATATATATATATATATATATATATATATATATATATATATATATATATATATATATATACAGTGTGGAACAGCCAAATGGATTAAATTCGATAACGGATAAATGAGGGCGTGTTGGGAAAAACGCTTGGACACGTCGATTTGTATTTTTAACTGCGCATCTTTTTCAAGAAAAAAAAATTATATAGGGTGCGTCATGTGACAGTGGCCAATACCAACTTTCTTATTTTAAATACAAGCCCCTGTATATTATTAATTTTTTGGATTCTTCAGAAAATTCTAGACATAATTCATGTACAATGTTCTATACCTATCTTCAACTGTTTCGGAAATATTAAGTATTTTCAGATTTATTACAAAAATTAACATTAAAAATAGAAAATTATTTTATTTCAAAAATTCGCTACATTGCATTCAATACTTATTTCCCATTCAGCTCTTGATAATGAGAAAGTAAACAAAAACCATTCCTGCGTTTCTTTTTACTGATATGAAATGAAACAAAAACAAAAACAGTTTTCTTTCTGTTCGTATAAAACTCGTAGCCTTAGCAACTTGTTGTCTGCCTGCATGACAGTAATGATTAGTGTCAGTGCTATTGTCGTTTGAATTTCGTTAACTGTACGTAATAATATCAGAAAAATGGTTCATTTAACAGAAATGCACAAAATAACCATTCTACAAATGATTGGTTATGGAGATAACACACGGACACAGATGGAAGTGTCTCGCTTATTTCACGAAAAATTTCCAAATTTGCCGCCTGTATCCCAAGGAACAATTAGCAAAATAGAAAAGCAGTTTCGCGAGCTTGGTCATGTGAGACAGATAAAAAAAGTAGCTGCCAATGCAGTAAGTGATGATACGAAATTGGATATTACGCTTGAGTTTCAAGAAAACCCACATACTTCTGGTCGACAAGCAGCCCAACTATTCAACGTTAGCCACACAGCAATTTTTCGAACATTAAAGGAAAGTAAAATGCATCCCTATAAAATGATACCAACTCAGGAGCTCATGGAGGACGATTTCGATAGGAGAACGTATTTTTGTGAACAAATGATGGCAATGTTAGATAACAATGTGATCCAATTAGAAGATGTTTTGTTTTCTGATGAGAGCACATTTACACTTCACGGTCATGTTAATCGTCAAAATTGCCGCTATTGGTCTAATGAGAATCCTCATTGGATGAGAGAGGAACATACGCAATATCCTGAAAAAGTTAATGTTTGGGCAGGAATTGTTGGAAATCATATCGTAGGTCCCTTTTTCATTGATGGCAACTTGAATGGGGATAAATATTTAGAACTGCTCCAAAATAATGTCGTGCCAACTTTGACAAACTTATATCCAGATCCAGCAAACCCACAAGTTCCTGCCAATAAAATATGGTTTCAGCAAGATGGAGCACCGCCCCATTACCAAATCAATGTCCGGCAGTACCTGAACCAAATTTTTCCAAATCGGTGGATAGGGAGGCGCGGATCGATAGAATGGCCAGCACGATCTCCTGATCTGTCGCTATTAGACTACTTTTTGTGGGGATATGTCAAAAGTATTGTATACAAAACTAAGCCCCTCAACTTAGATGACTTAAAAAGACGAATCACGCTTGCGATTAGATCAGTCACGCCTGAGATGTTGAGTAATGTTAGAAGACATTTCTATACCAGATTAGCATGTTGCCAAGATGTTCGTGGCGAGCATTTTGAACATTTACTACATTGACATTAATTTTTTTTTGTTTTTTTAAATTATTAAGAAATAATCAGTATTTCTTATTAGAATTTGTGAAATAAAATAATTTTCTATTTTTAATGTTAATTTTTGTAATAAATCTGAAAATACTTAATATTTCCGAAACAGTTGAAGATAGGTATAGGACATTGTACATGAATTATGTCTAGAATTTTCTGAAGAATCCAAAAAATTAATAATATACAGGGGCTTGTATTTAAAATAAGAAAGTTGGTATTGGCCACTGTCACATGACGCACCCTATATAATTTTTTTTTCTTGAAAAAGATGCGCAGTTAAAAATACAAATCGACGTGTCCAAGCGTTTTTCCCAACACGTCCTCATTTATCCGTTATCGAATTTATTCCATTTGGCTGTTCCACACTGTATATATATATATATATATATATATATATATATATATATATATATATATATATATATATATATATATATATATATATATATATATATAAGCACAGATCTCGCCATTGGTGAATTTTTTAAGGAAAATTTACTAACTTAGTTTAGTCGTCAAACATTTAGAATTTTTCACCCTCTGATAAGGCTACCTTGGTTAGTGAAATGATCGTCAAGACTAATTATATGATTTGGGTTCTCCAAGCATATTTTACCTTATATCTCTTTAAATTTTTACTTTTGGACTTGGGCAAGTTTAACTAAATCGCATTATTTTCATGCAAAAAACTACTGCTGCTGTGTGCACCATCACCTTTGGACCATGCTGTATATATACTCCTTTTAAAACTAATTAGAACGTTTTTAAAGGTTATAAAACCAATGCATAGGTAACGTAATAAAATTTGTTATCATCATCTTAAACAATTTCACCCCAATCAAGTGATTCTGGGATTCATTTTCCGCTATTTGCACAAATTCAATGTATACCCGGTAACACTTAAGCCCAAAGTGAGCAGAAATGAAATCGAAATTCAAAATAAGACGAAGGGAAAACGTTATCATAGTCAGACAGTTCTAATAAATCATTCCATTGTATTAAGTTTGCAGATTTTCAATCCGTCTTACACAATATCTGGAAAAGTTAGTCCCCATTTACTAATTACTCTTGATTTAACCCTTTGGTTTCGATAAGGCGGCTTGGGTTACTAATGACGCTCTTCCTTTGTTCTCTCAAGAGTAAATGGCGGCAGGACTTTGTTTGTTTTGAATTTGACCTTTTTTATCTCATTGAGTCTACGAAATTAACTTTTAATTTAAATAGCACTTCTAGACGTTTAAGAAACTTATATCGAAGTGATGCAATTTTCTCAGTGTTATAAATGATCTCGAGAATACAACGTGTTATCAGCAGGTATTAAAAATACTTAGCCCATAATACGACCCGCAATAATTAAAATGATATTGTTTCAACATAATCTCCTGTAAGACGTACACATTTAGCAGCATTTCTACCCTGTCAAAAGTTTTTTATTTTGGACTTCAACCACTCCTGAGCGCCACGTAGGATTTGTCGTTTGAGCCTTGTGAATAATTGCTAGTGTGCTAAAGTGCTAAAGAGATGTGGATGCTGGCCACTCATCTCGCGATAATTATGCATTGTTCTTTATCGTCTCATACACTGCCCCGGTTCTGGCTGACTACTGCTGATGTTACTGGAATATTCAAGAAAGGTGACTATTATCGTATAAGTCTGACACCTTTGGTAGCCAAGATTATGGAATCCATCATACGTAAGAGCATGCAAACGTTCCTTCTTGATAAGCATATTATCCCGCAAAAGCAACATGGTTTATTCCCGGCTGTTCTTCGAAACTCGTAAAACTTATTAACCATTGTTGGCCCCTGGACAACACTGGTGGATAGCAGGAGACCTATCGACGTTATTTACCTAGATTTCTCTAAAGGATTTGACCGAGTACCTTTAAGGCGCCTTTGTGCAAAGCTGCCACCTGGCGAAATTGGTGGTGTTCTGCTTTTGTGGATTTGACCGACCTGTGGTGCTTGGTATTCCCCAAGGCTCAGTACTCGGTCCTTTGCTGTTCTTAGTATACACCAGCGATCTACCACAAATTATCAGATCTGAATGCGCTTCGTTCGCCGACGACATCAAGTTGTACTAAAACCCACTCGTTCATCACAGTGAGATCCAGGAAGACTTGCTCAAGCTGAAGGATTGATGTAAGTCATGGACGCTTCCGCTCAACACCTCCAAGCGTTCAGTGTTGGACATTGGCAGAAAAAAAACAAGAATTTCATTTCATTCCTAAACGTCACATAGTCTGGGATAGACACCATCAAATACTCAATGAAAGGCTTCTGATCAGTAAATTTATTATTAAAACCCTACGCGTTTCGGCTGCCTAGTAGCCATCTTCAGGGGCAAATTTTCCAATTCTTGAAAATTGAAGTCAAAACTGTACAAAGGTTGACCAAGTTGGGATTTTCATCTATTGTACCAGATGTCCAACAATATCGCGCCCGAATATGCCAGAAAATCGATGTAATCCTAGTCAATATAAAACGGCAATTTAACCACAAGGCAAGAGCAAAAGTCGGCCATTTGTGAAATTCAAGAGAGCGGATGGCGCTAAGCCATATTGATTGGATTACACCGTGAATCGATTTTCTGACACATTCGGGTGCGATGTTGTTGGACCTCTGGTACAATAGATGAAAATCCCAAATTGGTCAACCTTTGTACAGTTTTGACTTCAATTTTCAAGAATTAGAAAATTTACCCCTGAAGATTGCTACTAGGTAGCCGAAACGCGTAGGGTTTTAATAATAAATTTACTGTATGGATCAGAAGCCTTTCATTGAGTATTTAATCAAGAATTTCATACTACATTAATGGCACCCAGCTTGCAACGGTAAATGAACAGACCGATCTGGGAGTCATCGTGACTGAAGACTTGACCTAGTCTGTGCATGTATCATGTATCTGCTCCAGGTCAAATCGTGTCTTGTACATGATCCGTAAGTCTTTTCACCATATTCATCTTCAGTGTGCTAAACTTGTATAGATTTTTTTATTTTTATTTTTATTTCAACAACACACCACGAGGGCTTAAAGCCTAAATACTATCGTACCGTGGGTGTCGACAAGGAGGAAAGAGGCAACTTATTAATTCTGGACTTGAAGGTTTGGAGATTCGGGGGAGAAGGAAAAACATGTGCCGGCAAGGAATTCCACAACTTTGAGGTCCCCGGGACAAAAGAGCGGGCATAACAAGATGTTCTATGTCTGGTGACCTGGACAGTAAAAGGATGCATTCGCTCTGTTCCCTTGGTAGATCTGTTGGGGGCAGCAGGTGGAGAACCTATGGAAGAAAGCTCCTCTGAGCAGTACCCATGCAGATATCTATAAAAGAGAGAGAGAGAGGAGGTCACCAACGGCACGTCGGTGCGCAAGGGATGGCAGCCTTTGGGTGAGGGTATGGTCACCGATCAGACGTATAGCTCTCTTCAGAATGAAGTCCAGGATAGCGAGTGTAGAAGCGGCAGCAGCACCCCAGATGTGGGAGCAGTATTCGAGGTTTGATCTTATTTGTGAAGTATATGAGGTATAGAGATTAGCTGGTGAAAAGGATTTGCGAGCCCGGAAGAGGAAACCTATTTTCTTGGCAGCCGCTTCTGCACTTGATGTGACATGTTGATGCCAATTCAGATTCCGATCCACAGAAAAGCCAACAAGTGAAAAGGACTCATTACTTTGAATAACTTGGTTGTCCATTGTGATGGGTCTAGGGTTTGTGTATCTCTTATGAGAAAGAAAGCGCGACTGTGATTTGATGGGGTTGAATTGTGCAAGATTTCTACTTCCCCAGTCTAATATTTTTTGGAGATCCACGGAGACAGAACCCTCCATGAGTCTGCGATCATCATCTAATTGGGCTAAAGAGACAGGCTTAGAATATTGTATAGTTGAGTGGAGGGTGCTGTCGTCCGCGTAACTGTGAACTGGGTTGGATGTGCTAGAGAGGAGGTCATTGATGTAGAGAAGAAACAAAGTAGGGGCTAAGGTGAACCTTGAGGAACTCCTGCATTAATTGGATACTGTTTAGAGAAATGGCCATCCACGACAACAGAAATGCTCCGGTTGGAGAGGAAACTTGCTGTCTAGGTACAGAGTTTTGGTGGTAGCCCATAGGCTGGAAGTTTGTTAAGCAGCGCTGCATGCCAAACCTGGTCGAATGCTTTGGATATGTCTAGAACGACAATCTGGGATTCACCGTGTAGTTCCATAGACTTTTTGCAAGAATGGGTGACAAAGGAAAGGAGGTCGGTGGTTGATCTGCGCTGACGGAATCCATACTGCCTGTCGTGGATTAGACTGTGTTTTTCAAGCAATTTTAGTAATTCGGTGTATATACTTTTCCATCACTTTAGAGACGACTGAAAGGAGAGAAATAGGTCTGTAGTTGCTAGGAAGCGCTTTGGACTACATACATTAGACGTCTAATGGAGTACTGCGGGCCAGCCTGGTACCCAGACTTATCAAGAGTCCTATCATGTGACCGAGTGGAAAATGAGTAGCAATGCGACTAGCTCAGGTCTAGCTATAAGGTTAGGTTAAAAATCTGGAGTATGAAATCATTTGGTGAGAGACGTGAACGTGGTAACCTGGTTTTTACGTATGGTATATTTGCATGGTGTCACAGGAATGCCCTGTTTACTCGAAATTCTGATGCTCGTCTCCGTGGACAGGAATACAAACTTTTAAGGTACAGGTATATCATTCTTTGTCAACAGCATTTTCTTCCGAACCCGAGTAATTGGCAGCTGGAATAGTCTGCCTTCTCCAGTAGTGAGCGTATCATCTGTGAACACCTTTAAAATACAATGACTTAATTTGCCTTTAGCATTCTCTAAGCTGTGTTTGCTTCACTATAATAATAATAATTATTATTATAATAATAATAATAATTATTATTATTATTATTATTATAAAATATTAGTCTGATGGTGCTAACTCTCTGAGCAGGGCAGATAGTCAACTAATTCCCATAGAATTTTATCAATTATTTGCAGCGCAATTGTAAGCAAGAGCGTTATTTCAAAAAAAGGACACACATTTAGCTAGTCTTTCGCAGCGTTATTCCACAAGTTCCTCGCATAATTTAGTTAGCAAGTTACTATAATTAGCTTCCCTGGAAGTTACACATTGTTACAGAAATTATAGTAGAATTATCCCACTTTTGTCTCAGAAAACTGAACCTTGCGATTTGACTTTGAGATAGGAAATTTTTTGGATCGTGGAAACCAGAAGGCTTCCACTTTTTCGATTCAGCGCTGGTCTCTGGATCATAGTAATGGACGCATGTTTCGTACCTAGTGACAAGCGGAGCTAAAAAGTTTGAGGAATCTATTCAAAAGGGTCACATATTTCTTTCGACATTGTCAAGCGAGCGCCCTTCTGATCAGAGTTCAAGCATTTCTAAATATATTTCTCCGAAAGCTTTTTCATTCCTAATTCATGACGAACAGTCTGAAATGCGCGTTCATAGAAAATGTGTAATATTTCTGTTATATGTTTCAGCACAATTCATTGACACTGTTCTCATTCAATTACAGACTCCTCACCATCGTACTTGACACAAGAAAAATCCCCGGTTAAACACCAGGAAACCAGATTTCCAATACATATGAGCCACAGCTGTGCTGCCACAGGGTTCTATCATCTGCCCACTCATGCCGAATATATTTCAGTCCCAATTTGACTCCGATGGCGCCATCATTCTCAGTAGCTCGACTCGACTGAAGCTAACAACCCAGCGTCTACAAACTGCCATATACAAGCTGCCAGAGTGGTATCAGAAATCAAGTCCAGCCTTAAACCTTGACAAATGTGCAGCCGTCCTATTTTCAAAGAGGATACACACACCTCACAATCACATATCCTTAGACAACGCTTAGATACCATGATAAGGTTCGGGCAAGCATCTCGAGTTATCCTGGACAAACATGGCAACCGCATGTACAACATGCTTGCAAGACAGCTTCGATATTCACCACGAAGTTGTTTTTACCTCTTAGCCGAAACTCCAAACTCTCCATGAACAACAGTATAACATGCCTGCCAGATAGCTTCGATGTTCATCTCGAAGTTGTTGCCACTCCTTAACAGAAGGTCCAAACTAAATATGAACAACAAACTGCTCATTTACAAAATCATAGTCTCACCAGTACTAACCTATGCATCTCCGCATGGGCCACTGAGACAAATATCCATATCAAAACCCCCCAAATTATCCAGAATAAAATTGTGAAAATGGTCCTCAAAACTTTGTAAGATGTACGACAGGGTCGCCATCTCGGTGCGGAAACACTGTAGTATGTTGTCACGACATCTCCAGTTAACACAAAATGTTATAAAGAGAGACTGTGTACAACTAACAAACAATTTTTGTAAATTGTCAGCCCTTGCCCATTTCTCCCCTAATACAGCGACAATGTATGTAAGGCTAGATGTATTCTCACAATAATTAGAAACGCAGATCGGTTTCGCTTTAATTAGAGTCCGTCAGTGCGCTATACTAATTGCAGCGAGAACATACCTATAAAGTAATGTAGCTAAGGCAGCCCGCCTACAAGAACACTGTGAGATGTACGACAGCCATCTCGGTGAGGATTACAACATTTTGTGTTAATTGGAGCTATAGTGACAACATACTACCTGGTTCCGCACCTAGATGGCGACCCTGTCGTGCATCTCACAATATTCTAGTGAGCTGGCTGCCCTAGCTGTATCACTTTATAGGTGTGTTCTCGCTCTAATTAGTATAGCGCACTGACAAGCTCTAATTAGAGCGAAACCGGTCTGCGTTTATAATTATAGTGAGAATACATCTAGCCCTACATAGACTGTCCCTGTATTAGAGAATAAATGGGCCAGGACTGACAATTAACAAAAATTGTTGGCTGGTTGTACACAGTCTCCTTTTATAAGATTGTGGTAAATTGGAATTGTCCTGACAACATACCACCTGGTTCCACACCGAGATGGCGACCATGCGGTACATCTCACAATGTTCTAGTAAGCTGGCTGCCCTCGCTGTATTACTTTATAGGTGTGTTCTCGCTGTAATTAGAGTAGCGCACTAATGAGCTCTAATTAGAGCGAAACTGGTCTGCGTTTCTAATTATGGTGAGAATACATCCAGCCTTACATTTGTTGTTTTTCCCTCAGGGCTCGTCCGCGGCTTTGCCGCCCCGATAGCACTGTTACATTTGGTTACCGAAAGTTGAAACTTTTTTTTAAGTTTATTTACTTCCTTCTAAAGCTATCTTGGTCTATTTTTTTGTCAAAGTAGATTTAATACCGACTGGAGAAAAAGCCTCCACGTCTGTTATTAGTGGGACTATTTGACTTCAGTAAGGAACCGGTAAAGCTACTAAAGTATGACTGATTGCCTAGTCATGTTACCAAATTCTGAGTTTCGGAACCCAATAGAAACTCTAGGTCCCTTATTGCATCTGTACATTACTTTGAGGAATCAAAACAAAAAATTGTCGTGCTCACATTGAGTACCGCGCTTAAAGAATATGTTGTTTATAATTTATAAATTATTTAAATACTAATTATGATAGTATAAAGGTATTTTAGTGATGTAAATCGAGATTAAAAACAGTACGCATTATCATACTATGTGAATTAAAATATCCTGACATGGAGCTCGAAGATCTATCACAAAAAAAAAACATATTTTATACCCCAATATTATTGCAGTCTGCTGCTTTCTAAAAAAAAAGGAAAAAACCTTGTACGTACATTTTGTTTTCCTGCACTTTCTGTGTTTTTTCTGTATGAGTTTCAGCATCATTAGATACAGAAGCACCAGACTCACAAACTAAACTAACATATCCGGAATTCTCGTAAATACGTTTAATCTATTTATTCGCATTTCTTTATGTTTATTCATTTATTCATTATACCTGGTTCTATCTCGAAAGTGCATTTTAATTCTTACATAAAGTATGTATTTTATGCGCTGGGCTGAATACTTTCTGCTGTGTAGGTATTGTTTTGCACACGGTTTGTACCGAGTGTTTAATATAAACACATTCTCGACAACGATACCTTCGGCGAATCTGGTATTTTAAATCCGGTGAACGAAAGAAATTAATATATTTTTAGTGAATTTTCATTAAGAAAAATGTAAAGAAATTTTTGAAAACGCAATATTGTTTGAAATATTGACGTGTTTCGAATGAAAGTTTGCACATATATAGGAGACGTTACAATATAATAGCTGTTAACCAAATTTTAAATTAAATGGCATACGAGGACAGGAGTTATTAAAAAATCAGAATTTTAAATGGATAAACAGTCTAAGATATCATTTCAAATTTCATACAGCATTTCCCACGTTTAATGTTGATAAGGATGATTAGACTGCGAATGAGTCATTTTAAGTAGATAATTCAAGTAGAAACAGTCACCTGACAATTAAATATAAAGGAGCCGGGTTGTCAGATTTAATAAAATTTCATTTGAATCTTAAAATGTAAACCATATGATAATAACACATATTGGTACTTATTTAGGACAAATAAAAGTTCGTCAAAAAATTAATCCATCCAATAAATGTGGCTTAATATTAATAAATGTTGAGTTACCAATAGTTTCTCATTCGATTTATCATAAATTCTACTTTACTCAATCTGACACCGCCGCATGGCAGGCCAACTGTCATCGCGAAACGGGAGCCGCCGACTGCCGACGCCGAAACGCAAGACATTCAACGTGTTATTTACATTTATTAAAATTGAAATGTTTTGTTATATTACAGAATATACCAAATAGAAGTTTCACTTCAATGAAATGGTTTAAAACTATAAGTTCAGTACTAATTTCCGACGCTTCAGCGCCAGTAGCATTATAATCCAGAAATCTATTTACTTTTAGATATCAATCTAACCTAAAAACGTGCAAAGATTCGTTATTATATAAATAATAAAGCATCCTTACATGAAGTGACTAGCCACGTTTGTTGTTATAAAGCTCTTTATTATTATATTTCTACATATTATGTTAGAGTCGTTATTAAAAAGTGTTCTTTTGATTTGGTCCTAAAGTTTCTGACAGAATTGTTGATCAAATGTAAGTAGCACATGCTTATCATTATTTGTGTTCTTCAATATTTTTAATAACCGGGCAAGTGAAACAAATACTAACTTATACTTATTGACTCCAGTATCACAAAAATTTCGGGACGCAGCAAGTGCGTTATAGTAGTGAATTTTTATAAGAATTGTACACTGTTAGTAACATATAGTATTAAAACTAATTCTTTAAATTTAAATGGACCTTGGAGATCGGTTTTAGAGTCCTAGTTAGCGATTATTTGAAAAAAAAAATGTTTTATGTGGAGCTACTAATTTCAAATTTGGTCTTAGATATAATATGTAAATACTGCAAGTTTCCTTAAAAAAATTGTGTTACAAATTTCATTAAAGTTACAAAAGTTTCAGAAAACAATTAATTATTTACAAAGGGAATGGACCTGTCAAATTATAAATATGACAGGTATTTTTCCTTATTAATTGCTTGGATGGTTTTGTTTTAGCCAACCCATCCAGTTTTTGCAAACAATAAACAACAAAAAAGGTTTTTTAAAACAAAACGAAGCTCAATATGTTATTTTTCTTTAATTTATTACTCACATGCGTTTACATAGGTGTTACTAAGGTTCAAGATTGAAGATTATGGCTTAATGAGAAATTTATTGAGCTATCGGATTTGAAATATTTTTTCGAAAATTTTCTACCATAACATAAAAAACCTTTTTTGTTGTTTATTGTTTGCAAAAACTGATGGGTTGACTAAAACAAAACCATTCAAGCAACTAATATGGAAAATTACCTGTCATATTTATAATTCGACAGGTACATACCCTTTGTAAATCATTATCTTTTTCTGAAAAACGTTTGTAACTTTAATGAAATTTGTAACACATTTTTTTAAAGCCACTTGCAGTACTTACATATTATATCTAAGACCAAATTTTAATGTAGTAGCTCCAGATAAAATATAATTTTTTTCAAATAATCGCTAACTGGGACTCTAAAACCGATCTCCAAGGTCCATTTAAATTTAAAGAATTAGTTTTAATAATATGTCTTACTAATAGTGTACAATTCTTATGAAAATTCACTACCATAACGTACTTGCTGCGTCTAGAGTTTTTCTCCTCGTTTCCGTACGCTGATTTTCAAAATAATAAAGCCACAAATACGCCAACTATGTTACTGAAATTAGCCAATCTTGCTTACATAACTTGGAAATTTACCGAGTTCAAGAGGATGACTTTAAGATGTTTGTTATAATGCAGTGTGGTCTAATAATTTTGATTTTTATTTTCAGTTGTTCAGAACACTCTGGCACTAATGAAGGGTTTCTTGCCTGCTTCCTCGAGAAAAATATTATTTATAATAAAAGGCGTTAGGCTTACTAATCGCTTGCGCAGCGTGGGTGTTACAATTAAAGACTGGTTCAGGGGGTCCTAGAGCGCCTACCAGGCCTCGCAAATCAATTATTACCACCCTGGATGACGTCCTGTGACATCGCTTCGTGAAAGGCATGTGGAGATGTTAAGAGGTAGTTAGGCTTTATATTCCATAAAAATTTGTCTTATTAGTTGGTATACATTTTAAAGACAATTCAGCCAAAATGTAGCCCTCCAAAAAAACCTGTAACTGTATTCTGAAATACGATTAGACGAATTTAAAATTACAAATAAAATTAATTCTTTGCGGTTAAAAGAAACAGGTTTTCCGTACAGTTAAGAGACTTAAATTTACTCGACAGGAAAATTTCCTCTAATGTTTTTTGAGAGCCGATAAAATTTCCCGATATGTAACATTCAGAAAAGTCTGATAATCTTTAATACAAAAATTAAAATGGGCAATGACAAGATTGACGCAACCTCAATTTGACATATGACACAGACATAATTTCAAAAAGTTAAACAAGCCATTAAATAATGCATGAAGAGACCAAACTCAACAGAAACAGATAACCCTGAACTAAATAAAAATCAAGAGATTCAGTTAGATGTAAGACCTTATTCAAGATACTGCAACGCCTTTTTTCCCTCAGGGCTCGTCCGCGGCCTTGCCGCCCCGATAGCACCGCAACCCTTGGTTGATTGTGCATACCCTTAGTCTTACTCCACCCATTCCAAGATCACTGTGCCTTGAACTAGTCTGCACAGCGATTGGTAGGGTGAAGTTTTATATTGCTCTGTCTCCGGTCTAGAGTGACCGTAGATCAGTTGTCTTTTCTGGTCCAGAGCTATACACTCACACAAGATGTGCTGGGCTGATTCCTCCCCCTCGCCGCAGAGTCTGCATGCGAGGTCCCCTTCGAACCGCCCCATTTTATGCAGGTGTTTCTTGACGGCCATGTGTCCCGTCAAGAGACCTGTTGTGTTTCTGAGCTGTCCTCTGCTAAGGTTTAGCAGCTCCACAGCTCTCTTTGAACTGGGTCCGTCAATTATTGACTTCCCATGTCTGAGCCCTGGACAGTCCGCCCAGTACACCTTGTGTTGGTTTCTGACCCAGGACTTAATGGCTCCCCTGGCAGTGCTCTTTGACACGCCCAGAGCCGGTTCTGGTCCCATAAATGGTTCTGCTGACCCTCTCTTCGCGAGACTGTCAGCTTCTTCATTGCCTTTAACCCCCGAGTGACCGGGCACCCAGATGAGGGTCACCTCATTCTGCCCAGCCAGGTCGCTCGTCTCGTCTCGGCACTCACTCACCAGCCAGGAATTTACCCGTGGGCTACTTAGTGCCTTAAGGGCTGCCTGGCTGTCTGTGGCTATGAGGATCCGCTTGTTGGTGTAGCCCCTCCTCTTGTTCTCCCGCACACAGTGCAGGATGGCGTACATCTCGGCCTGAAACACCGTTGCATGGGCTCCGAGGGAAATACTATGACTTACCCTCGGTCCTTCCGAGTAAACACCTGCCCCCGTCCCACGCTCCCCGCCAGATCCGTCCGTGAACCAGACGAGCGCGTCCCGTGGCATGCCCGGCGTCTCCTCCCGCCATGCCTCACTGTAACGCCTTACACGTGTTTATTTATTTTCCACTGTTATATTTCCTATCATAGACATAAGTTTAAAGTTGATACTTTAAACTTACACAAGCCTTGAATATCGATTTTAGAGGTCCTAGTAGGCGCACTTTTGAAGAATTCTCTCGATATCTCTCTATTATCATATAAATCTTGCGTTCTAACTCGTTTTGAGAATAATGGCCAAAACTCAATTTTCTATTAAGCTAAAGAATTAAATTTTGCTATATCTGTAGATAGTGTAAGTCTCTTTAAAATAAACTTGTATTAAGAATTTCATTAGAGTTATAGAAAATATTCGCAGAAGGAAACTTAATTCATGTTTAGAAAAGTTAAGTATCTGCCAAATTATAAACGTAGCAGTTATTTTTCCTTATTAATCGCCAGTACGATTTCGTTTTAGTCAACCTAATCTAACCGGTTTTTTCAATATCAACAATAACAAAATTATAATTTCAGACTCAAAGGTGACAAACTTATTAAGGCGTTTGAAACAAAAATGAGATCTTGTTCAAAACGTATGAAATCTGTGCACTATTGTTTCTTCAAATGTCAAAATAAAACATAAAACACATACATTCATCAAGCTGGATTCGATCGCGTAACATTCTACTTAGGAGGCAAGCACGGTACCTCCTGTGCTATCTAGGCACACATCAACAAATGTTTTATTTGCGTGATACCTTAGATCGGCTTCATGCCCGGGATATTTTAAGTATACGTAATTAATTACAGAATTAGTAGAATTACCATTGAAACATATCGCACGACTGTTTCGGTCTTATATGACGTCTTATGTTTAAGTTTAAAGATAAAAGAAACTATTTTAGAATCATTTTTATAGAGACTTGGCTTGATATTGTTTACATTTATAGTATATTATACGACAGCATAATATATCTATGCTGCGCTAAAACTGTATTTGAAGCCGCTCATAAAGATACAAATATAGTGTCTCTTAATAATTTATTGAATCACACAGTTAAATAACAATTACTTGGCACATTTTTAGTTTCATGTAGTCCGTCATATTCCACAATTTAGACCGAGATTTCACGATTGTTGGTTCGGGTAGTATGTATTATGCCTGGTATATATTTAGTCTGATTAGCGTTGATGTATGGTTTATATCAATTGTATGAATCAATCTACTCGTGGCAGTTAACTACTCTGTCTGTCAGGCATTAGACTTTAACCACTAAGTCGTTTCAACGCATGTTTTTGAGATTTTATTTTGAATTTGGAAAAAAGTCTAAATACTGTATACCAAATTACTTAAAATTCACAACATGGGTTTATTTGCACCATTTCTAGCCACATGTAAGTAATATTCCAGTTACTCTGATACTTACAAAAATATAGCGTTTTTAAAAAGTTTTTTTTTTATATTTTGTTTATTGTGTTTTTTCGATAGGTTAGGTTTCTTTTTATTGCACATCAGTATTTATATATTTATGTGTATACATATGCATTTTGTTTATTTTGTCTTTTTATAGGATATGTTTCTTTATGTTTCTTTTTATTACAGATCAATGATTGCTCAGTTAGGGGCTTACCTTTTCGCACTGTCATATATGTTTAGTATAGTATCAGTATTTTTTACTCACTTAGAATGCTCTGTAAATGCCTAGCACTTGTTGGACTAATAAAGATTATTCTTATTATCATTATTTTTATTACTATTATGCCTAGGTACCATTTATTGAAAAATTAAAATCACTTAAGTGAATTTGAAAGGGGGCGCACTGTGGGCATGCGGGAGCCGGTTTTCCAATCATACAAATTTCTGACCACATAGGAGGCAAAGTGTCAAACAGTATTACAGTGTTGGTGCAGGTGGTCTGAAGAAGGAATCCGTAACCATCGTCATGGATCCGGACGACCTCCAGTTCTTCCTTCTCCAGACTTCAGCACGGGAATATCGTCATGTGAGGATTGCGGCTCTACAAGATAGAATTTCCAGAACCCGGTCGATTGGAAAAGATTGTTGTGGCAACGACATATCGCAGAATATCGTCTTTAGGGCTTTCTTTCTTAGACCATTTTTATGTCTGCCAGTGATACCTCGGCATCGTGCTACTCGGCTTGATTGGGGTAACGGCAGATCTAATTGGGATGGTGAATAGAATCAAGTTGTGTTCTCGGACGAGTCCCTATTAGTGAATTTTCTTAGAAAAAATTCACTAATGAGGAGATCTCGACTTTTGAATTTTGAAAAAATTTCTTCAAATGAGCGCGATCTAGGACCCCTAGAACCCATATCCGGGGTCAGTTTCAATTTTTATATGTTTATATATATATATTTATATATATATATATATATATATATATATATATATATATATATATATATATATATATATATATATATATATATATATATATATATATATGTATCACACCGATAACTCAAAAAATAATAGGCCGATTTTGATAAAATTTGGCATGTACTTTTCTTTTGTAAATAGCTTGGATAAGTTCGTTAGTCAGGAAAATCGGACGAGGTTTTCCGGGAAAATTTTGAGTTTTCATTCGAAAAAAATTCTTATCTCAAAAAGTAATTAGCCGATTTTAATAAAATTTGGCATGTACCTTTCTTTTGTAAATAGCTTTGACAAGTTTGTTAGTCAGGAAAATCTGACGAGGTTTTCCGGGAAAATTTTAAGTTTTCATTCGAAAAAAATTTTTATCTTAAAGAATAATACGCCGATTTTGATAAAATTTGGGACGTACCTTCCTTTTGTAAATGGCTTTGACAAGTTCGTTAATCAAAAAAATCGATCGAGGTTTTCCGGGAAAATTTTGAGTTTTCATTTGAAAAAAAATTTTATCTTAAAAAATAAAAAAGCTATGATAACCAAATTTGATAGGTAGGTTTACGATATAAAAAGTAAACTATTCACCAAAATTTAGATTTCTATGTTACAAGAAAAAAAAGTTATAAAATATTTTGTGCCAGATCATTTCTATGAAAATTCACTACCATAACGCACTTGCTGCGTCCAGGCTTTTTTTATCTTTAGGTCAACGATGGTCGCAGAGGAGTAAGATGATTACGTGGATAACGCAGAAATTAATAATATGCTGTGGAACAACATACGGCCCTTACACGGAAGTTGATGGTATGGGGTGCGATAACATACGATGGCAAGCCACCTTTGGTTTTTATTGACAGGAATTGGAATGCAAATGATTACAACTTACGGGGGTTAATTAATCCCCTTTTCTAACAAGACAACGCACATACTCATACAGTAAGGATTACTACAAGGTTCTTACACGGAAATTACTAGACCCTGCTTCCATGTTCCTCTAGCTTTCCAGACTTGTCACCAATCGAACGTATGTGGGATATGATTGGCAATTGACTGGGTAATTTACCCCAATCACCAAATAACCTAGTTGACCTTCGTCACCGAATTCAGGAATCATGCGATGACATTCGTCAGGATACCATAAATCATTTAATTTCAAGCATGCCTCAAAGAGTTATCGAGTGTATCAGAAACCGCGGTTGACCCACTTATTATTAAATAACTTTGTTGGTTTTTAATATTTTAGTTTGAAAATGAGAGCCTCGGTGGTTCAGGGGTAAGAACGTGTGCCTCTGAACCGAAGGGTACTGGGTTCGATCCCAGGGTACTCCTTTCACTTTTTCAGTACATACTGTACAATTAACATCAACCGAGGTTAAATGTCTGCACGTTCCGCCCTTCAAAGGGGGCGTAAAGCCGTCGGTCCCGTGTCCATGCGAAGTTGGGCACGTTACCCTCCTTACAGAAAGGCAGGGGTTCGCCAAAATTTCCAGGATAGTGAGGTGAAACTGCTCCTTGGCGTCGATGATTGGCCATAGTCGCGGAAATAGGCCAACGTTAAAGAAACAAAACACACAAACAGTTTGAAAATGTAATCATTTTACTTCCACATTGTCAAAAAGACGAGCAATATAACGCTTGAGGGTTTGTTTATTAGAAAATTTTCAATTTGATCAAACATCTGGTATTATGTGGTGAAATCAAACTAGGGGTAGAATGCGTCGAGGGGTGGAATAACGGTGACAGCGGACAATTTTTGGTTGCTGAAACGGCGTAAAAAGTCTCAGAACATATAGAAATTTTGATTCTGGAACGAACATTTTTTTGTCTGTCGTTCGATCTGTACGTATGTCTGTTAATAGGCGCTAAAAATTTCGAACGAATTGAGGTATCATCTTCAAATTAGGTATACAGTTAGCACCCGACAAAGCAACGCTTTGAATTGGCTTTGGGTAAGATCGCTTTAGGGGGAGTGACCATTCGTTACTATTAAAAATCGCGTAATATATCGTTTCAGAAGATTATGGGTACAGGAATACAAATCTTTTCTTTGTGGACAAGTCATCGACCCTAAAATCGTTTCATGGTCTGTCGGTCTATCGGTCTGTATGTCTGTTTGTTAGTAGCCACGATAACTTCAGAACTAATTAAGATATAGTCTTCAAGTTTGGTATACAGTTTTTGGGTAAAATCGCTCCAGGGGTAGAGGATGAATGAGGAGGGTGGTATTTACTGAAAATTGAGATTTTCTTCGTGCAAACTCTAGTCCTGTAACGTTGTTGGGAATTGTTTATTAGAAAATTTCAATTTCATCAAACATCTGGTATTATGTGCTGAAATGAAACTAGGGGTACAATCTGTGGGGGTGGAATGTCGGTCACAGAAATTTCGATTTTTAGTGAATTTTCTTAAAAAAAATTCACTAATGAGGAGATCCCGACTTTCGAATTTTGAAAAAATTTCTTCAAATAAGCGCTAATTAGGACCCCTGGAGCCCAAATCCGAGGTCGGTTTCAGACTTTATATGTTTATATATATATATATATATATATATATATATATATATATATATATATATATATATATATATATATATATATATATATATATATATATATATATATATATATATATATATATATATATATATTTATATATTTATGTGTCACACCTATAACTAAAAAAATAATGGACCGATTTTGATAAAACTTGGTGAGTACCTTCCTTTCATAAGTGGCTTGGATAAGTTCGTTAGTCAAGAAAATCCGCCGAGGTATTCCCGGAAAATTTTGTTTTTTCTTTCGAAAAAAATCGAAAATAATTTATTTCTCCGGAATTAACAAAGTAAGGTCAACCAAATTTCACACGCGGGTTTATATCATTATGGGTAAAATACCTACGAAAATTTAGCTCTTTAGGTTTAAGGACAAAAAAGTTACAGGCATTCAAAGAAAAATACATTTGGTTTTTCCTCAAAACGTCAAAATCGCGATTTTAAACGTCAAAATTGGTAATATTTAGGCAATGAACCTGACAGTAATATGAGCTATGGAAGGAAAATGTCTCAAGAATAATGTTTTACAAAGCCTAAGGTCTTAGTTTCAATCGTCATTGTCCTTCATTTTACTAAAATATTCCCAGAAAATTCATTTCAAATAGACCCTTTCTCTGATGTTTAGGCTGTCGGTTTAGTTAAGTTGATGCTTTCGCTGTAGGTTTAGTGAAGTTTATGGTTTAACGGTCTATAATTTTTAGCTAATTTTTGTAGAACAAATTCGTTACTGCATTTTAGCATATTTTATCGAAATATGATGCATGTTTGTAAGAAAAACTCTGGACACAGTAAGTGCGTTTTGGTAGCAAATTTTCATTAAATCCTCCAAATTTCAATAACTCATTTGCTATTAACGTAAGTTTTGTTGGTTAGGAAACCAACATTTAACTGTATTTTCGGAAAATTTTTGTATGAACGCATCAAGAGCGTTTTGGTTGCGAATTTTCATTAAATGTTTCAAATTTCAATAACTCAATTTGCTATTAACCTAAGGTTCATTGGCTAGGAGACCAATTTTCTCAGAAACATTTAAAATTTATTTTCCGAAAAGTTTTGTACATTTTCAAATAATTATTTTGATAAAATATGGTACATTGTTCCTACTATATAGGTTATACCGGTAACAAATTGATGCCTGCTCGCATTAGAGCGATATATTTGTAATTAAAAATATTTTTATGAAAATTCACTTCCATAACGCACTTGCTGCGTCCAGAGTTTTTTTTTTGTTGCTAAAAGGGCGTAAAAATTTTCGAAACATATAGAAAACTTGATTCTGGAACGAACTTTTTTTTTTGTTGGTTCGTCTATCGCTCGATTGGTCGGTCTGTCGGACTGTATGTCCGTAGTAGGCGCAATAAATTTCGAGCGAAGTGAGATATCATCTTCAAATTTGGTATGTATGCAGTTGTTTTTGGGTAACATCGCTTCAGGGGGAGTGACCATTCTTTACTGTTAAAAGTCGAGTAATACATCGTTTCAGAAGTTAAGGGTACAGGAATACGAATATTTTCTTTGTGGCCAAGTCATCGGCTGAAAATTCATTTAATGAGAATGTCTATCTGAGGAGAGTAAATTATTACAGCTATGTGAAAGTTATGATTCAATTTGGAGCACCATTTTAAGTTTGATTAAATACACATTATGCAAACATTTTATCAATATTGATCGACTGATCTTCTTGAGTGTTCGGATTTTTTTGAAAGTCAATACATGAAGCCCTAACACTTGTCAGTATTTTATCGTGTAATGGTGATAATTGCTTACCTAGTAGGTAGATATAAATAAAAACTCTGGACGCAGCAAGTGCGTTATGGTAGTGAATTTTCATAAAAATGTTTTTAATAGCAAATATCTTTTTTGAAGAAAGCAGGCACCAAATTTGGTTACCAGTATAATCTATATATTAGAAAAAATGTGCTATGTTTCATCAAAATAACTTTATTGTTTGAAAATGTACAAAAATTTCCGACAGTAAACTTAAATTGTTCCCGAAAAAACTGGTTTTCTGGTCAACCTTATAGGTTAATAGCAAATTGATTCAAAATTTGAAGCATTTAATGAAAATTTGCTACCATAACGCACTTGCTGCGTCCCGAATTTCTTTTCTTACAAATATGTATTATATTTCGATGGAAAATACAAAAATGCAATAACATAGGGCCTGTTCGATTAAAAAAATTCACTAAAAAAAGAAAATTTGAATCACCAACGACTTATGGGCCAGGCTTTGTAAAACATTATTTTTGACACATTTTCCTTCCATAGAGCATATTAATTTTAGGTTCATTGCCTAAATATTAACAATTTTGACGTTTAAAATCGCGACTTTGACATTTTGAGGAAAACCCAAATTTATTTTTCTTTAAATGCCTTTAACTTTTTTGTCCTTTAACCTACAGCGCTAAATTTTGGTACGTATCTTACCTGTAATGATATAAACCCTTGTACCAAATTTCGTTGCCCTTACTTTGTTAATTCCGGAGATTTAATTTTTTTTCGATTTTTTTCGAAAGAAAACACTGAATTTTCCGGGAAAACCTCGGCGGATTTTCCTGGCTAACGAACTTATCCAAGCCACTCGCGAAAGGAAGGTACTCATCTGATTTTATCAAAATCGGTCCATAATTTTTTTAGTTATAGGTGTGACACATAAATATATAAACATATATATATATATATATATATATATATATATATATATATATATATATATATATATATATATATATATATATATATATATATATATATATATATATATATATATATATATATAAACATATAAAGTCTAAAACCGACCTCGGATTTGGGTTCCAGGGGTCCCAATAGCGCTCATTTGAAGAATTTTTTTCAAAATTCAAAAGTCGAGATCTCCTAATTAGTGAATTTTTTTTAAGAAAATTCACTAAAAATATAAGTATGTACTTAATAATTTGTTTGTATCTACCTATTCGACAAAATCAACATTAACATATGTTTGGTGTCTATACTTTTTTCTCTGTTGAAACAATCTTGATATCATAAAAAACCCACTGCGGAAAAACCAATCATCCCATGTTTATGAAAATCATCTCGGCATGTTTTAGAACTTTCAGAAACGGCAATGATCTGAACAGAGAAGTAAAACAGTCGTAAAATTAGGTTATTCTATCCATTGTACAGTGGCGTAACAAGAAATATCAATATTATTATGTTGTAGACCTGAGATACGATTGTACATGCAAATTAAATGCTTTAAAATTGTGGTTGTATTGATCGATATAACAAATATCCGTACAGTACCAAGATTTTGAATGTATGAACGTATTAAATTATAATATAAAAGTTTTTGACGGCAAATATTAGGCACTGCCATTTATTTAAATTGTGTGTATGTACAGCCACAAATCTTTACGAGCTGTATAAATATTTAGTCATAATAAATAAATTAAAATAAATCAAATAATTAAAGCATATTTTTGTAGGGCAGGTTGTTTAATTGAATTAACAATAAGCATAATCGCCATCTATTACATCATAGTTTATTGTTTTCGGTTTTAGTAAATTTTCTCACTAGGGGACTTTAATATAAAAAAATTAAATCAGTACGAATTGGAGCAATGCAGCTTTATTTAGGGTAACTTAAAATGTTATATATATATATATATATATATATATATATATATATATATATATATATATATATATATATATATATATATATATATATATATATATATATATTTGTTTGGTAAATTTGCAGATTAGCTCCCGAACGATTTTGTGAAAATTTTTTTGATATACATCCTTAAAACCCCCCTTAGAGCAAGGTGCAACAAGAAAAATTTCTTGTTCTGTCCCCCAAGGGGAGTTACGGGGCAAGGAGCGAATAAGGGTGCTGGGCGGGGAAGATGTTAAAAAGGAAATACAAGCCTGAAAATACGAAAAAGAGCCTAGCGCCCCGATAAAAAGTCGCCCTTTTCAACAATTCTAACCCTCCCTCACCCTCCACCTCCGCCGCCCCTGTGGCCAACCCCCCACAAAAAATCAGCAGGCCAAGGTCGCGGAATGTCACCTGGGACTGTGCCAAGGGAAACGAGCAGGTTACTCATGCAAGTAGGGGTGGGTGAAATTTACCGGGGACGGCACATATCGCCGCCCCAACGCCGCCCCCAACGCCGCCCCAATGCCGAAGGTGACGTAACGCTACCGGACAGTATGCTCAAGGATATGAGCAGAGAGCTGACGCATGCAGCGGAGGAAGGAAAATTCCGGGGGCGGCGGCCACCGCCCCAAAAACGGTGTGCGAGGGAGACGTATGAGAGGCCAGTATTCCCCCCGAGGCGAGGAACGGGCAAGGTAGGCAGCAGAAAACAGTGAAGCGAATAGGAAAAGTTAAAAAAAAACTTACCTCAGCCAGGTGAGAAGCGTTGGGCGGACGTGATAGTGGAACAATTGGTGAACTACCGGAGCAGGTGCTCCAGCCCCGGGTACAGCGATGCCACAGCCTGCCAGAAGTGGTGGAGGCGCATCGTGGTGTTGGGGTACATCCTCCGGAACATACCATCCGCGAGGTAACCATCAAAATGGGCCGCCCTGAGGCCGGCCCTGGGTACGTGACGCCTTGCCTCCAGCCACAAGCGTTCGATGTTCTGTGTGTGCGCACCAGTTTCAGGATCAACGAAGTGGAGGCTGTGATTCACAGTAAAATGCCTGAATCCCGCCGCCTCCAAGTCGCTGTAACCCTTCCAGCAGTCAGTCATTATGATGCTGCCAGGCGACACATGATCCCGTATAACCCTCATTAAAGTGCGCGCACTTCGGTCGGCAACCGGAACCATGAATGCCTGGCCGCACACACCACGCGAACCACGTACAACACCGCCGACGACCCATTGACCTCTTAGGCGCCGCCCACGATTGTACTTGCGTTTGGAGAACTTAGCCTCGTCGATCTCAACAACGATATCAGGGCCCCCAATCGGAGAGATAATACCGGTGAAGTGATCGACTAGCACCTCCCGGATGAAGTTAAACCAGTCAACAACCGTGTGCGCCGCTAAATCGGTCTCGTCCATAGCAAATTACACCCGCGGTGGGTTCCGGGACAGGTATATCATAACAAGGTGACATACCTGTTGCACATAAATGCGGGCACCGGAGAAGAAGGTGTCGGTCAGCGCGGAGACCCGGAACCTACAGGTACCACGATGCCTTGCGGTATATCGCCTATCGCAATTGAACACCGGCAATCCGCGGCGATATGTAACGGTCACCTTTCGCGAGCACTTTGGGCAGCAGGTGTGGCAAAGAAGCACCCCGTGAGTCCTAAGATATTCTGTTAGGGCAACGTTGTCCAGCAGCAGCGCGCTAAAGTTTAAGTTTTTCATATAACAAAAGTCACATACGTTGTAACCGCACTGTGAAACGGTGGGCAATACTGGAACAGTTTGTGCAGCCATAATTATTTAGGAGCAGAATATTAGAAACAAAGGAAAGCAGTTAAAAAATAAAAGACGCACCGAACGCAACGTATAAGACGCAACTGAAGAAGTAGCAAGTAGCAAGCGACAGAAAGGATGTAACAAAGAAGCGTAGGAATCTGCACCCCCGACCAATGGGGAAGCAAAACAACCGCGTCGAAACATCGAGAATAACAAAAAGTAGAACCTGCGACCAATGGGAACGCAGAAAAAGCGCGTCCATCGAGAACAAAGAACAAATAATGTAAATTCGATCCTCGCCTAGCAATTGAAAAAAATTGCGTGCAAATAGTTAAAGAAGTCGTAAATGGCGGTAAAACATGCTCCACATCCGCAGCGCGAAGGTCGCGGATGTGAGTATTATGGTATTCGCGTAGTTTTCGTGATGAACGTTTTCGTGGTTCACGTTCGCACGTCGCGGTGTTCCCCGTCCGGTGTCGGTTTTCTGTCTCGCGACAAAGGAATCGCGGACGCGAACACGAACATCGCGAATGTGGAGCCCGCTTTATGAGATATTGTCACAAGCGGGAGATCGCAAAGTGTTGGAACGAAGTGTGTGACATTTTCAGCTGTTGTCTTAATCGTATAGAAAGGTTATTATTCGCGTCCGGGATTCCTTTGTCGCGGGACAGAAAACCGACACCGGACTGGGAACACCGCGACGTGCGAACGTGAAGCACGAAAACTACGCGAAAACCTCCACACTAACATTCGCGGCGCAAATCACATTCGCGGCGCGAACTACATTCGCGGCGCGAACTACTTTCGCGGCGCGAGCTACATTCGCGCCGCGAATTCACGTTCGCGTTCGCGCTCTGCGATCGCTTTGTCGCGGGACAGAAAACTTACGCGGGATCCACATTCGCGACGTTCGCGTTCGCGTCCGCGATTCCTTTGAAATGCTGCAAACTCCAAAGTAACGCGAGGTAAGGAAAATTCCCGGGGGCGGCGAAAACCGCCGGCCCCCAACAACACCCCCCCTCCCAAGTTTGATGATCGCCACTGGTGAATATGTCGAACGAAACGACCAGGGTCATAGTGACCGTGAACTGCGACAGCGCTAGTGTGCGGGACATTGCGACTGACAGAGACAGCCACACCGTGTGGTGCTCTGCACTGCGAAGTAGAACAGAGCCGCACTAAGGCAGTAAGGTAAAATTGTTGACTTTCCAGAAGAAGTTTGAATATAAATAACTAAGCAAAGGAAGGAGAACAAAAGGTAAGAATAGTGTTACTGTGTATGTTTGATACCAAAGTTTATGTATCAGCAGTCGATTTGTCAATAATTGTTCGGGAGCTAATCTGCAAATTCACCGAATTACATAATTATCTCAAATCGTAACATCCTTTATAAAATATGAAAAGTGAAAAGAGTCTCTTATGTAATAATCATTGTTTATATTGTAAGCTTCTGTTTAAATTTCAGTGATTAGTATAGCTAACTTACTATTAGGTGAATTTATGGAAGAAATAATTGGCCTTAAAAATAAAACAGGTTTGAAATGAATTTTAGGAAGACCATAGTATTTTGGACACGTCTGATTATATATTGTTAATTTTTTAGCCATTTCTTGTGTAATAAAATTATTGTTTTTTAATTTGGAAACTATATAATTAACTTTTTGTTAAAAGGTGGATGTTGGGTCTGTGGTTAATTTTTTGTAATAATTTTCGTCAGAAAGTAAAGAATTGGAAAGCTCAATATACTGATCCTTATTCATAATAACTGTGACATTGCCTTTGTCAGATCTTGTAACTATAAGGTTGTTATGTGATTTAAAAAAAGAAACTGATTTTTTGTAAAGTATTTCTAGGTAGGTGAACTTTGTTTCTTTTTGATAAAAATTTGTTAGAATGCTAATTACTTGTGATCTGTATATATTCTGTTTACTAGTATTACACTGTGAAATTATAAATTCAATTTCAGACAAAAATTTTGAAAGATAGGGGAAGCTCGGGCAAAAAGAATCATATGGGCAAAAGGAATCACGCAAATTCCGAACTAAATGTGATTAATTGCGACCTGGCAACAGTGTCAGACTATGCACCGTGTTCTGTTGAACGGATGGCGGCGTTAGATCTAGTGACTTCCACAGGTTTCCTAGTTTCTTTGTGAAATTTAGTTCAAGGTAAGTTTGAATACTTAGTTTTACAAAAGTTACATAAGTGTTAATGAGGTCTGGTAACCAATATGTGCTTATAATTTTAATAGGACACAATAAGGCATTCACTGCGTAGTCCTAACCTATAAATTGCATGCGTTGTGTACAGTGTTTTGTGTGGCATTCGTTGCACTAAGTACATGTGTGTGTTAGGGCAAAAGGAACCGGGCAAAAGGAATCAGTGGCTCCCCTTGCCCGAGCTGTGACTCTTTTTACCCTTTTATGCAAGTGTGTAGCACGTAGCTAAAAAGGCTTCTGAATATATATTTTTTATTTCCAGAAGGTTTTCAAATATAACACAAAAAGTGATAGGGGCTTAGGCTGGTCCGAATATACAATGGCATTAGCTATAAATCAAATAACTGAATCAAATTTTTCAATAAGGAAAGCAGCTTTAATGCATGGAATTCCATATCCTACCCTTTTTTTTTGTTCCCTCAGGGCTCGTCCGCGGCCTTGCCGCCCTGATAGCACCGCAACCCTTGGTTGATTGTGCATACCCTTAGTCTTACTCCACCCATTCCAAAATCACTGTGCCTTGAACTAGTCTGTACAGCGATTGGTAGGGTGAAGTTTTATATTGCTCTGTCTCCGGTCTAGAGTGACCGTAGATCAGTTGTCTTTTCTGGTCCAGAGCTATACACTCACACAAGATGTGCAGGGCTGATTCCTCCCCCTCACCGCAGAGTCTGCATGCGAGGTCCCCTTCGAACCGCCCCATTTTATGCAGGTGTTTCTTGACGACCATGTGTCCCGTCAAGAGACCTGTTGTGTTTCTGAGCTGTCCTCTGCTAAGGTTTAGCAGCTCCACAGCTCTCTTTGAACTGGGTCCGTCAATTATTGACTTCCCATGTCTGAGCCCTGGACAGTCCGCCCAGTACACCTTGTGTTGGTTTCTGACCCAGGACTTAATGGCTCCCTTGGCAGTGCTCTTTGACACGCTTAGAGCCGGTGGTTCTGGTCCCATAAATGGTTCTGCTGACCCTCTCTTCGCGAATATCCTACCCTACGCAAGCATGTAAAATCGGGTGTGCCAACAAAATCTTTAGGTCGTTTTAAACCAGTGTTCACTAGTGATGAAGAGCAACAGTTTGTTGATTTCATCAAAGAAGTAGACGGACGATTTTACGGCATCACCAAAAAAGATTTATGTGAACTAGTTTTCCAATTTGCTGAAAAAAATAAAATCAATCATCCTTTTCAAAACGGAATGGTGGGACAACAATGGTACAATAACTTTATGTCTCGGCATCCTAAACTGAGCTTACGGGTTCCCGAACCAACAAGTATAGCAAGAGCTAGGGGTTTCAATCGACCTCAGGTACAATTGTTTTTTGACAATCTTTCAGCTCTAAGAGAAAAATATAAGTTTTCGCTAGATGATATATATATATATATATATATATATATATATATATATATATATATATATATATATATATATATATATATATATATATATATAATGCAGATAAAACAGGGATTCAAACATCAGCAAAGAGGCCTCCTAAAGTCATAAGTCTAAGAGGCAAGAAGCAAGTAGGCAGTATTTCATCAGCTGAAAGGGGTCAATTGGTAACTGCTATGTTTTGTTGTTCTGCTTCAGGTAGATTTATACCGCCTTGTCTCATTTTCCCAAGAAAAAAGCGAAATCCAAGATTCCTGGCTGGTACTCCTCCTGGCTGTATAGATATTGTGACAGACAGTGGCTGGATGACAGCTGAAGCTTTTTTCGAATGGTTACAATTCTTTGTTAGGTGTGTCCGGCCAACAGATCAACACAAATGTTTATTAATCTTAGATAACCATTCTTCGCATAGGTCTATAGAAGCTCTAGACTATGCATCATCAAACAATCTTGTTATTTTAACAGTCCCTCCACACACTACACATAAATTGCAACCTTTAGACGTCAGTGTCTACTCTCCATTCAGTGGGTACTTTCAGCGCGAGGTTGACAAATGGCAAAAGAATCACCCTTCACAAAGACTTACGTTTTTCGACATTGGTGCAGTTTTTGGTGGCACGTACCTTCAATCAACAACACCTCAGAATGCTATCAAACTGGCATCGCAGAGTGTGACATAGATGTCTTTACAGATTTGGACTTCCTACCTGCCGACGTTACAGATAAAACACAGCCCAATGACACTGATTATAAACAAAATGGCCGTATACTTGACAAAAATGACCAAGCTGAAAACAAAGATTTGAAAAATTGAAACACATCAAACACAATTGAGGAAAATGGGAACCAAAAAACTAATGTGACCTCAGAAATTATATCAGAAATCGAATCTTCTGATGAAGATACACCTTTATTAAAAATTCGGGACAAATTGAAAGATTTGAGAGACATTTGTGAAGCAGGTCCTTCCAACAAGCCTGATAGTCCCAATATCAGTTTATTAGACATAAGGCCATTGCCTAAGCATACTTCTGTTTCAACAATTAAGAAACGCAAGACCCAAAAATCAGAAATTCTGACATCTACTCCAGTAAAGCAAGAAATTCGTTCGAAAGTGAAGAATCCGTCAGAGAAAGGAAAAAGAAAGTTGAATGCCGAACCAGACAAAGAGTTTCTAATTTGCCTATCAAAGAAACCTAAAGAAAAAGAGGTTCCTGAGGAATCCATTCCCTGTCTTGTCTGCGGTGATTGTTACGGAAATTCAATTCCAGGGGAGTGCAACATATGCAAGGGTTGGTGTCACCAGCTATGTAGTGACTATAACAATATAGGATTTTATATTTGTGACAATTGTAGAGATACAATACTCCAGTCAAGAAAATGAATTATTATTAGTTTTTTCATATTCCAACTAGATTTTTTCTTATTACATTAGAATGTTGAATTTTTAGTTTTTTCCAAGTTTTCCGAGGATTTAAATTGTTTTTTGATACGGTTCTTTTTGCCCTTGCCAATTAATCCTTTTGCCCGTATGGTATGGGCAAAAGGAGCCAAAGTCAATTGTTCAAAAATCTGCTGATAAATAATATAATATTTTTACTAGTATCGCTTAGTATTTTTTTTCAGTAAATATAAAGTATACAACAAAGGAGGGTACAAAATTCTTTGAAGTATCTTATGAATTTTCACACTTACAGAATTTAAAAGTAAAATGGTTCCGGCTGCCCGACCTTCCCCTATATGTCATTTTTGTTTGGAGAAATGCTTAACGTGTAACCTAAAGCCAAAAAATGTTTTATTTCACTAGGTAATTCGGTATCAGAGATATTTTTAATCCAGTTTTCTTGGATGTTTATTTTTCTAAAAGTTTCATTAATTAAATGGTTTAATTTATTGATATTCTTAATTTTAATTTCAATAAACTTTTTATTGTACCTAATTTGTCGACGTGAAAATTCACTAAAAATTTCATTCGGTATAATTGTAGATACTAACGTTTGCTGATTTTTAATTCATTTGGGTAATCTGTTTATGTGTAACAGAAATTTCTAAATTAAGAATTTTGTTAACTAACCTTCTTCTAAAGTTATAAAACATATTTCCTGTTTGACAAGGTTAGTTAACAAAATTCTTAATTTAGGAGTGCCCGCTGTATAGGATTTAGAACGATATTCGATATACTATATTTTATTCTGCATACAGACTTGGAGAATACTTCTCTAGCTTCACTGTTGGTTTTTAGTGGTGAAGGACGTAGCCAGCGCGTGAGCTAACTGGAGCAAGTGGCCCTTCGAATTCTGGAAGTTCTAGGATGTTCTTCAATGCTTCTGTGACTATAGTTTCGCTGCTTGACAGCATTTTCAGACAGATTAAAATTGAATTAGTACGAAATCATGACAACTACAAATAAATATCTGTTGCTAGGTTATGATATGATGTTTTGATCAAAAAATTTTTATCAAATAGAAAATAAAATGAAACACAGATGACAGATGAGGTTTTCAAAATGTCTATGTGATGTATGTCAATATTTAACATAAAAACTAGAACTAGCCTATAATAACTATGATAACAGTTACAACAATAAAATAACTAAACAATAACAGTATAAAAGTAGTCTCTATACAACGAAAATATCGACATACATCAACTCATTATTTTATTACAACTTTTTGAAATAATAGTTAAATTTATTTTCTTTGGCATATTTAATTAGAAAGAAGAATATCCAAGAAAGGGGAATTCATTAAATCAGTTTGCTCGTTTAAAACAAGGTAGTTATTGTCGTGTGTGTGCCTTTTGACTTCTAAAGCTTCAAAAAAGTCTAGTTTACGTTTGTCATCATAAAAATGTAGTGGTTCTATGCGGTTATTTATTGTAGGTCTATGTTCGGTATCAATAATATGTTTTGCAAATGTAGATTTGTCAGCGTGGTTATTTCTAAATGCAGAAATATGTTCTTTGTATCGGGTGTTAAAATTTCTAGAAGTTTGACCTATGTAGATTGCGGAACTATGCACCTGTGCAAAATTAAAAAGCTCTAGCTTAATTAGTACGTGATTAACAAATTTGTCCCAAACATACATACAAACATATAATAGTGAAGTTAAATAAAAACTTTTAAATAGACTACTCGATATTTAGGAATGTGTAGTTTGTGTAGTACAATGTAATTTCTACTACTGCTAATCTTATTTGCAACACCTAATGAATCTTTTTAAACATACAGTAAACTTCAGTGCTTTTGTAAAGCACATCTTTGTATCTGAGTCCATTTCCACCTCGTATCCATATACTCTGTGGCGCCACTGCAGTAATATCAGTCGTCCGCAGAAATGAAAACTGAGCGGCCGAAATCCAGTGCCTGGTTGATTCGTGTTTGCAGATGCCGTCATTCTGGACAAGTGCACATTGGAAACAATGATGCAGAGGGTTAGAGAGGAGCACATCGACCCATCTTTACGGCTCATGAGCATTGATTTCCGATTGGAACCACGTAGTAGGCTGTGCTGCTTCTCCGGCCCAGGCAATCAGCTGCATCTGCATTTCTATAAAGCCTTTTTCTTGTTCGGGACCTACAACGTGTACGAGGTTGGGATATTAAATTTGCAGACGCTTGTAGTTTGACGTAAATCTAGAAAGGCAAAAGGAGGAGACATCGATGTACATACATCAATAAATATTTTTACTGTAAAATAGATGCAGTTTTTACCTTGCAAGGACAGAAAATCGAACAGCAAAAAAACGTTCCCAGGGAGATCTAGGCGCTTTATTAGTTCTATAAAGTCAAGTAAACTACTCAACACTCAAAGCGTCGCTGGCGAAAATTTTGCCGTTTTTAAATTTGATGTAACATTCGATTGACGTGATTAAATTCAACCCTGTTAAAAGCGTTTACAACCACGATCGTTTCGCTATGAGCCAGTTGTTCTGTAATATATCAGCTAGTGCACATAAATTTTATACAGGGTGTTAAATAAAACATTTAACATATTTGAAACTGTGAAGAAGCTCCGTTTGAAAAAGAATTTTTTTTTGACTTTCAACTAAAAACATGTGAAAATAGGACCTAAGCTACTAGATGGTGATTGAATATGCCGTTTTTTATTTACATGATAATTACAAAAAAAGAGCTCTTTTTTTATTTTCAGTTATAATTTTTGTACTCGTCAACCGATTTTCGTAATTGGGGGGCGGCAGGGGGGGTGCTCATATTGAAGCCAAAGCTTCAGGCAGGAATGTTAACAGACAGAATACACGCTGAATAAAAGCTCAATATACGGCGTGAGTGCCTTTTACAGGAAACGCGACTACTTGACTGTAGGAGATGGTATTTAAAAACAATACTGATAGATTTGTATAACCATGCTGACAGGTTGGTGTTCTTCAGTAATGTTTATAATACTAGACACAAAAGCGACTGTAGAAGAGATAAATATAACCGGAGTATCGGACAACGAGGTCATACATACCTGGGGCAAAGGTTGCGTAACCAAGTCCCCAACGAAGTAAAACGTAGTGTTTCATTAACAGGTTGCAGAAAACATTGAGCGGGTGGCTGCTTCCTATAACGCGGGATAGAGTTGACAATATAATTAATAGAAATGGATTCTAACGTACGGGCTCTCCTCCGGTGATCTTAAGACTGGCTTACATTTGTGGAAAAAGAGAAAGGGATGAGGGAGACTGATGAAGGAAGGTGAAGAAAAGTGTTGTCCTGCATCCTGGCACAGTTTTGACAGCTGCCTGTTGTCCCCTTTTCTGTTGTTTTGTATTTTGGGTGTTTTTGAGAGTGTTTTTTCTACTGATCCTTTTTTACATTTTCTCTGACTTGCTATGGGGAAATCAGGTAGCTCGGGGCTGGGAATAAATATCATTGGGGGGAGGTGGGGTTCTGATTGACGTTAAATTTGCAAGCATGAGGGAGACTGATGAAGGAAGGTGAAGAAAAGTGTTGTCCTGCGTCATGGCACAGTTTTGACAGCTGCCTGTTGTCCCTTTTTCTGTTGTTTTGTATTTTGGGTGTTTTTGAAAGTGGTTTTTCTGCTGATCCTTTTTTACATTTTCTCTGACTTGCTCTGGGGAAATCAGGTAGCTCGGGACTGGGAATAAATCATTAAGGGGGGGGGGTCTGATTGACGTTGAATTTGCAAGGATAAATGTATAAATAAGTGTATTTCGAGCTATGCAGGCAAGAACCATTTTTAGGGCCCACAAGAAATGGTTCTTTCTGGAAATTTTAATGCGATTAAGATGTGGATCAAATTTGATGGCGCGGTTTATAGTAATCGTCCATTCTGCGTCGATTGTGTTCACCGAGCGTTCCTGTCTGAAGCATCCGCTTCAATATAAGTCCTCCATTACAAAAGCGGTTTACGAGTGATGAATGATCAACAAGCTCTACAAGAAATAAAAAGGATAAACAGAAAATTCAAAGACCATTTTTTCCCGTGGGAGCTTCTTGACGGTTTAACAAATTTTGAATATATATATATATATATATATATATATATATATATATATATATATATATATATATATATATATATATATACATAAAGATATAATTTATGTGAATCACTTGATGTTTTACAGAACATTTAGCTAATAGTGAAAGGATCGTTGGCCAATACATTTATTTAAAAGCTATTTACAAAGTGGAAGGTACCTGCCAGATTTATGATTTCCTTTCGTTAATCGCTTGCTCGGATGAGTTTGTTAGTGTACACTAGCAAACCGGTTTTTACAACAAACAGTTTTTTCTAAAATAAATACCCTTGGAGAACTACCTCACCTGGACATGCAAGGCTCTGTTCGAGCGGACCATATCTTCCCTCGCTGCTCGTAAGATATAGATGCTCACCAGCAGAACAAATAAAAATAATGCTGCAAATTGAATCATGACTTTCATAAAGCTGCGATAATATACTCTCCTCAGAAAGACATTCCCATGACATGAATTTAAGGTCCATGACTTAACTACAAAGAACATATTCCTATTTCTCGAGTTTTAACGAAAAAATGTCAATTTTCACCAAATCACCCTTCATTTACTCCCTACCCCCTGAAGCGATCTTACCCAAAAACATTTGGAAGTGTTGCTTCGTCGGGTGCTAACTGTATATCAAATTTGAAGATGATATCTCGATTCGTTCAAAAGTTATTGCGCCTACTAACAGACAGACGCACAGGCCGACACACCGACCGACCGATAGACCGACAGACAAAAAAAATCATTCCAGAATGAAATGTTCTATATGTTCTAAGACTTTTTACGCCGTTTTCGCAAAAAAAATTTGAAATTTCTGTCATTGTTATTCCACCCTCACACATTCAACCCCTAATTTAATTTCAGCACAGAATACCAGATGTTTGATGAAATTAAAAGCTTTCTAATAAAGAAACCATAAAACATTATATTACTCGAGGTTTAACGAAAAACTACCATTTTTCACCTAATCATCCCCCATTCATCCCCTACCGTTCGTTTGTAGGGTCTAGCTGTATACCAAATTTGAAGACTATATCCCAATTCATTCTACAGTTTTTGCGGATACAAACAGACAGACATACATACCGACAGACAGACATACAAACAGTCCGACAGACCGACAGATACAACAATTTTTAAATCCCAAATCATCTTTTTTATGTTTTTACGACGTTTAAGTGAAAAAAAATGAAATTTTTGTCGCCGATGCCATTCTTCCACACGTATTGACGATGTAGAAGTAATAAAGCTGAGAAGGCTATAGGCCATAAAAGGCAGACGGGCGACAGGGTCGAGATGCCAATAGCATTGTCAGTGGGTGGCGCAGGTACAAATCAGGCCGACAGGCCAAAACAGCCAGATACCTTAAAAGCAATCGGGGGCAGTATTGAAGTCAATTCTCTGGTAGAAATTGAAGAAACTGATTGACAAGGTGGTGTACAGCGCCCTACTATACAAGTTTACAAGAAAAGACGCTACATAAACTGATCCGTGAGGAGCCTAAGAGCCTAAGAGCAAAAAAGTCTATAATCCGAGAAAACCAGATCAAATCTCAAACAGTCCAAACAAAGGCTACAGACCCCAAAAAGGATACGCATAAGCTCAAGCGCAAACAAGTAATGAAAAAAAAAAAAGGGAAAAGATGAAATGATTACGCACATAAACATCAGCACCACCTAGTGCAATACGTATGTTGAGGAAGGCCAAAATAAAAGGTATGTCATTCAAAAAGACCCTTACAGCACAAAGGGTGGCTATCTGTCAAAACGGTTTTCCAACCACCATGATATAACCAAAAAGACTAAGAGACTAAGAGCTCTTTAGGGTTCCGTCACAGAAGCACCTCAGAGAACCCCACAGAAGAACCACAAGTGAGACTTTCTAAATGCACACATAGGACATTATACTTCGTCGTTGACATGAGCTAATTCAGGTCCAGAGTGGCTCCTTTGGCCATGGGCAGGCGCAAGACTAAAAGCACTGTAGAGAGATCATGCAGTACCGGGACTACATACATGCACCGTCTATGTCCCAGACGAAGACAGCCTGAAAACCAATATAATGTTGCCCAGATTGAGGACGAGCAACAAGTGTGTACAAGTATTTTGAGAGCAGTGAAAAAGCTCCAGCTGACAGGAGATAACTGTGAACTATCTTTTTTTTTATTTCAACAACACACCACAAGGGCTTACAGCCTGAATACTATCGTACTGTGGTTGTCGACAAGGAGGAAAGAGGCAACTTGTTAATTCTGGACTTGAAGGTTTGGAGGTTCGGAGGAGAAGGAAAACATGCTCCGGCAAGGAATTCCACAACTTGGAAGTCCTCGGGACAAAAGAGCGGACATAACAAGATGTTCTATGTCTGGTGACCTGGACAGTAAAAGGATGCATTCGCTCTGTTCCCCTGGTAGATCTGTTGGGGGCAGCAGATGGAGGAACTATGGAAGAAAGCTCCTCTGAGCAGTGCCCGTGCCGATATCTATAAAAGAGAGAGAGGTCACCAACGGCACGTCGGTGGGCGAGGGATGGCAGCCTTTGGGTGAGGGTAGGGTCACCAATGAGACGTATATCTTTCTTCTGAATGGAGTCCAGGATAGCGAGTGTAGAAGCGGCAGCAGCACTCCAGATGTGGGAGCAGCATTCGAGGTTTGGCCTTATTTGCGAAGTATATCAGGTATAGAGATTAGCTAGTGAAAAGTATTTGCCAGCCCGGAAGAGGAAACCTAATTTCTTAGCAGCCGCTTCTGCAATTGATGTGACATGTTGGTGTCAATTGAGATTTCGATCCACAGAAATGTCAACAAGTGAAAACGACTCATTACTTTGGATAACTTGGTTGTTCATTGTGATGGGTCAAGGGCTGGTGTATCTTTTATTAGAAAGAAAGAAAGACAGATTTGGTGGGGTCGATTGTACAAGATTTCTACTTCGCCAGTCTAATATTTTTTGGAGATCCACGGAGACAGAACCCTCAATGAGTCTGCGATCCTCATCTAATTGGGCCAAAGAGACAGGCTTAGAATATTGTATATTTGAGTGGAGGGTGCCGTCGTCCGCGTAACTGTGAATTGGGTTGGATGTGCTAGAGAGGAGGTTATAGATGTGGAGAAGAATTAAAGTAGGGGCTAAAGCTGAACCTTGAGGAACTCCTGCATTAATTGAATATAGTTTAGATGAATGGCCATCCACGACAACAGAAATTCTCCGGTTGGAGAGGAAGTTTGCTGCCCAGGTACAGAGTTTTGGTGGTAGGCTATAGGCGGGAAGTTTATTAAGCAGTGCTGCGTGCCAAACCTGGTCGAATGCTTTGGATATGTCTAGAGCGACAATCTGGAATTCACCGTGTAGTTTCATAGACTTGTTCCAAGAATGGGTGATAAAGGAAACTGCCTGTCATGGATTAGACGGTGTTTTTCAAGAAATTTCAGTAATTCGGTGTTTATATACTTTTATCACTTTAGAGACGACTGAAAGGAGATAATTAGGCCTGTAGTTGCTACGAAGTGCTTGGGTCCTTTCTTGGGGACGAGTTGTAATAGAGCAGTTTTCCAGTTACTATGGAATATACCTCTATTGTAAGATGTCTGAAACAGACGAGTCAGGACTGGAGCAAGTTCTGGTGCGCATTTTTTGAGAACAATTGCTGGGATCTCGTCAAGGCCGGAGGCTTTCCTGGTATTAAGAGAAGAGAGCATCTTTCGTACCTTTTTAGTTTTGAAAATGACATCCGTCATTTCATGCGCGACATTGGGGACTGTCGGTGGTTGACTGGTTGAGCATTCGGAGGTGGGTTGAAGGTAAAATTGCCGGCGAACAACGAGGCAAAAAGTTCAGCCTTGCCCAGAGCGGTAGAAACAATTTCATCCCCTGAGACAAGAGGTGAGAACGTGCTCTTGCAGAAATTATTACCAATAGATTTAGCAAGAGTCCAGAAGTGTTTGCTGCCCTTGGAGCTTAAGAGGACTTTGTTTTTGATGTGGTTATTAAACCAGTTTTTTGCCTCAGAAAGAATGCGGACATAGCGGTTTCTTGTGTCGTTAAATGCTTGACGATTTTCTTGACTGGGATTGTGTAGAAGCGTTTTGTGAGCTTTGACCTTTTCAAGTCTGGCCTTGTCACAAGATTTAGAGAACCAGGGATTTTGAGTGGCTGAAGAGGTTTTCTGTGTACGTGTAATAAATAATTCCATGCCAGCTTGGATAATTTCGGTGACGTTTTATGAACAACACGAACAAAAAATCCATGGAGGGACTATAGAGAGTTTCAATAGTGTTCTTTCTTCAAAAGCTGAAAGATACACCTCTGCCAATGCTGTGGATTCTAATAAAGAAGGTAAAACTAGACAATGTGTTCTAGATAATTACATGGAACCGTCACAATCTATATCAAAGGGCGCTCGTCTTTAAATCTAATATGATCTAAATCTAAGTTGATAACAGGGCGTTTTTTTATTGTAGACTCATTAAAATGAATATTATTAATTTAATATGGGTTATCATTATTTATTTTTATTCATAACATTGTTTACATCAAATCAACCATTTAATATTGCCAGAAAGCTACTTTACAACGAATATGCAATAAATTTTAGAGGGTAAAAGCGCACATGCTATTATCAAAATAACAAAATGCAACAGCTAATGCTGCGCTTGGTGGTTGGCTGACATAAATCATCTCTATTGTCAATAAATTCCATCATGAATGCTAGCTAGTCTGATAATAATAATTTATAACATAAATAATACCTGTCCAGGTACATACATATATAATTTCCAATTTTAGTCTAAACACATTTCATAGTGTACGATACTATACTATACACAATATTTAAACGTTCCAAACCGACCACCCATCTCCCTCGATTGTCTGATGTTTTATTTGACGTTGGCTTTGTAACAAAAGACGATCTCAACAATACACAACGGCATCCCTAAAATACTCCAACATATACGGAGTGAGAGTGACTAAAACTTCAGATGAGAGCAGATGGCTGTGAAATATTCAACCACGCCTACTACGCGACATTGTTTGGCCTGGGGTAGTATAAAATCTGTGTGTTAAAAAATATTAGAGTTGGTTGTCGCAATTGAAATTGTTTTAATGATGTCGGTACTATGGGTCACATAAATCTTTTAACAAAGCAGGGCCGAGGAAATTAATATTTAGTTTTTTAACGGGTAATGAGTTATATTATTTGATAAACGTCAAGTGAGCTGGGATAATTTAAATTTATTAATATCCCGAGCGTACTCAGCAAACATTAGGAGCTGTTATGATTTTCGGTGTTAATTAAATAGACGAAAAAATGAAGCACATTGATTACATGCAAAATTATTTTTTAGAAAATCCAGTATCATTTCGATGCAATTTTTTCGTTGAGTTACTTCTAGCATATTGTAGAACTTCAAGTTCGCGCTATTCTTCGCTACACATTAACATTGCCTTATGGCAATGCTCGCCTCAAAACCGACTTGTTGGTGCGTTGGTATGACGTACTTATGAGTACCAACAAGGAAGAAACCAGTCTATGTTTCACTGGCGTCAGTGATTGTCCATGTTCCCAGGAAAAGACCGATGTTAAAAATAAGATTATTAATCCAAATACGTTAATTTCAGTACACCCTGAAGTTTTTTATTGCATACAAAACTTCATCACCATAGGTTGTTTTATTTTTAAGATATAAACATTTTTTTGAAAAAGAAAACGTATCCTGGAAAAGTGGTTTGATCGAGCGCGTGAGAACGAACTAATTAAAACTTTATCAAAGCAGGTCAATTATTTTTTAAGTCACATAAACTGTTTTAGAAAGAATAGCAGTTAAAATAGTGGTACAAATTGAATCATAACTTCCACATAAATCTTAGATTTTGGTTCCAAGGGCCCAATTCATGGGCATTTGAAAACGTTTCTGCAAACTTTTACAAGCTTAAAAATTTCAGGACGCAGCAAGTGCGTTATAATAGCGAATTTTCATAAGAATTGTACACTATTATTATACGGCATATTAGTAAAGTTAATACTTTAAACATACACAGACCTTGAAGATCGATTTTAGTGGTCCTAGTACGCGCATATTTGAAGAATTCTTTCGAAAGTGTTACCATCGATACCTCTCTATTATCAAAAAAATCTTGCTTTCTAACTCCTTTTGAGAAAAATGCCCAAAACTCAGTTTTCTATGAAGCTAAAGAACTAATTTTTTTACATCTGTAGATAGTGCAAGTCTCTTTAAAAGAAACTTGCATTACAAATTTCTTTAAATTTAGACAGAAGATTTCCAGAAGGAAAGTTAATTCATATTTAGAAAAGTAAAGTATCGGCCAAATTGTAGACGTAGCAGTTATTTTTCCTTATTAAGCGCCAGTATGATTTCGTTTTAGTCAACCTAATACAACCGGTTTTCTCAATATCAACAATAACAAAATTAGAATCTCAGACTCAAAGGTGACAAACGTATTTAGGCGTTTCAAACAAAAATAAGGTCTTGTTCAAAACGTATGAAATCTGTGCACTATTGTTTCTCCAAATGTCAAAATAAAACATAAAAAAATATACATTCATCGAGCTGGATTCGATCCCGTAACCTTCTGCTTAGGAGGCAAGCGCGAAGCCCCCTCTGCCATCTAGGCACACGTCAACTAACATTTTCTTTACGTGATACTTTAGATCGGCTTCATGCCCGGGATATTATATTCAAAGTATACGTAACAATTATTAATTACAGAATTAGTAGAATTCTGTAATATAGTGTATTTTAATAATTGATTAAATCCCCCAGTTAAATAACAATCAGTTGGCAAATTTCTAATTTCAAGTCGTTTGTCATTTTCCATAATTGCGGCCGAGATTTCTCGATTGTTGGTTCGGGTAGTATGTTTTCTGCCAGGTATATATTTAGTTTGGTTACCGTTGAGGTATCGTTTGTACCTGTTGTATGAATTAATCTACGCGTGGCAGTTAACTATCCTGTCTGTCAGGCATTTGACTTAAACCACTAAGTCGTTTCAACGCATGTCTTTGGGATTTTTTTAAATTTGAAAAAACTCTAAATATTGTGTACCACATTACTTAAAATTCACAACATAGGTTTATTTGTACAATTTCTAGCCACATGTAAAGTCTCATTCCAGTTACTCTGATACTTACACAAATATAGCGTTTTCAAACAGTTTTCCCTGATTTTCCACCGGAAAAACTGGAGCATAAAGGCTGATTAACGAACTCGACCTCAGTTTTCGCCCAACCAAGATTTTTGCCAAGTTTAATAAGGAACATGATACATGGTTACATGTGCATTTATTTCCTCTATCGACTGGTGTATTGAAATCGGTGTAGTGCAATAACAAAAAATTGTTTTTTGCAGTGTTTTGTTTAAAAATTAACTAATGAGTTTTTTTTTAATTCTTCGAATGTGTGCAAACTAGGCCCCCTAGAACACATATCCGGGATCAGTTTCAATTTTTATATGTATATATATATATATATATATATATATATATATATATATATATATATATATATATATATATATATATATATGTACGTGTGTGTGTGTATATGTATCACGTTGCTAACTCAAAAAATTATAGGCCGATTTGGATCAACTTCAGTGAGTACTTTCCTTTTGCAAGTGGCTTGGATTAGTTCATTAGCCAGTAAAATCGGCTCAGTTCTTCCCGGAAAATTTTGAGTTAAACTTTAAAATCTCAGGAAATCACAAAGTTAGAACGACCAAATTTGGGACACGAGTTTATATTACAAAAGGTAAACTACGTACCTAAATTTAGACCTCTGAGTTTAAAAAAAACTTATAGGCTTTTAAAGAAAACATTTTTGTGATTTTCCCCTTAAAACGCCAAAATCGCGATTTGAAACGTCAAAATTGGCAACTTTTAGGCAAACCTGAAAGAAATACGGGTTATGTAGAGAAAATGTTGCAAGAAGAGTGTTTTACAAATCCTTAAGGTTTAGCTTCAACCGCCCTTGTCCTTCATTTTGCTAAAATATTTTCAGAAAATTCATTTCAAATAGACCCTTTCTCTGACGCTATGGCAGTAGTTTTAGTTACAGAGTTTGTTTGATAGTCTATAAATTTTTGAAAATTTTCGTAGGAAAAATTCGCTAATGAGAAGGATGCGACTTTTGTATTTTGAAAAGAGTTTTTCAAATGAGCGCGAACTAGGTTCCCTAGAACCCATATCCGGGGTTGGTTTCAGTTTTTATCTGTTTACATATATACAGGGTGACACATTTCTATGGTAAAGCTCAATATATCCGTTATTATACAAGATACGAGAAAAAATTGTATACGCTAATTATATGGTATCTTAAGCTGCATCTTATAAAATTATTTTAACGATCACAGGGCGGCCCATAAGTCGTTGGTGATACAAATGTTCTTTTTTTAGAACACCCCTTATATCATTGCATTTTTGCATTTTTCATCGAATTATAATGCAGGTTTTTAGGGAAAAAAATTTATAGCGTTCATCGTTTCAAGTTATTTCAGTTCTCTTGCAACTTTCCACATTTTTGGCACATATTAAAAAATTGTATACGGCATTTTAACCAGTAGCTAACACAGTCTAATAAAACTGATAAATATAGAGAGGTCTTCGTTTATATTAGTCGTCGAAAAAATAGAAATGCCGCATACAGGCGCTCTCAAATAATGAATTTCAACAAGGTCAACCTGCCGTAACTCTCAAATGCAACATCCTGCATTTTGTGTTTCAGAAGTGAAGGGCATAATAATATAATATAATATAAAAGTCTGGACGCAGCAAGTGCGTTATGGTAGCGAATTTTCTTTAAAATATTTTTAATTGCAAATGTCTTTCTTTGATGAAAGCAGGCATCAAACTTGGTTGCCTATATAGTAGAAACAATGTGCCATATTTGATCGAAATAACTTTATTGTTTGAAAATATATAAATATTTTGGGTGTATGGTGTGCTTTAGTAGTGTTAATGCATGTAAACAGTCCTCTGTGAGAGTTTTGCGATTTCTGTGACAAAAAAGACAGGTAATAGAAAAATTTTGGACTACATTTTATCTAAGGCTAAGACCTGTAAACTGTGAATGTACTGAAAGAATTACATAGCTATTGTAGGTAATAATTGAGAATATTGCTGAAATTACCTAGGTGACGTATTTGTTATCTACATATATTGCTGCTGATAACTAAAGAATTAAATAATAAGGAATATTGATTCCCCACAAGAGACTCTTAAAAGGCAACACTACACCTGCCGGATATATTCTAGTAATAAATTAAGAATTTTGGGAAAGTCCCATAGCACAACAGAAGTTGATGAAACAGGCACACGTAAAAACACGCTGAAAAAATAGATCCCTTTGAAAGAAGTAAAAAAATAAATAAGTCACCAAACTTAAAAGATAAACTCATGGATAGACTAAATGGGACAGCGTCGGGGAACCAGGCTGGGGCTACAGTGGGAGAAAAAGACGAGTTATTAACTCTGATGCGAAACATGGCAACAGATATTCGATAAATGAGAAGGGAAAACTCTGAATTAAGGAGAAGCGTCGAAGAAATTAGGGGACAAATGAAAACGAGAGAAGAAGAACACCGAAAGCAAACAAGCATATTGCACACGAAGATACAGTTACTAGAAAGAAGGTTTGAACAACAGGAAAGGAGAGCACGTAGGAACGATATTGGTTTTTGGAATATCCATGGTTACTCCCGACTTTATGAATTAAACAATGAAGAAGAGCATTTTTTAAGTAATCATGATGTTATCTGTTTGTGTGAGACTTGGTTGACCAATGATGGGTATGAGCTGCCCGTCTACCTGAACAAATTTAGTTTCGTACATTCTGCCTCAATCAAACACAGAGACAGGGGTAGGGCTAGTGGTGGCTTGCTTACGTTGGTCCGCCAAGGTTTAAAATTTAGCATAATTGAAAACAATGAGTATACTCTGTAAAGTTAAATTTGTATATAAATATAGTTGTTGGGAACGTGTACCTGAATCCATGCCTAGATAATCACTATTGTATTTCTTTGCTTGAGGAAATCATAAGAGATGTCTTCACGCAGGGTGAGGATGATGTGATCGTGACAGGTGGCGACTTTAACCGGCGAATTGGACCTCTTAACCAACTTGATGGATTTTTCCATGTACTGGCTGGCCACGTCGGCACAAAGAGGCGCTCTTTAGATAGAACTATAAATCAAAGAGGCAGCCTTTTAGCGGAACTTATGGAGAGTTATGGCTTCATGGTTTTGAATGGTAGATTGGAAGAATATGTCGGATAGTTTACATACATGAATGATTCAGGTAAGAGCACAGTAGATTTGGTATGGGTACGCTGTTTCTATAGTCATTTAGTGAGAAGCTTTGAAGTCGTCGATGAGGTGTTTGTCTCTGACCATTTGCCTGTCTCGACGGGCTTGTATGTACCTTGCAGACAACCACTGCAATACGAAAGACTCAGAGATAACTTCGAGACAGCCGTTAGATGGGACCATAGTAAGGCCCAATCTTTTAGACACATCTTAACTGAATCATATAGACTGAGTAATGTAAGTAGTCTGGGGGTTGCGTCAAGGTGTTGTATAGTAAAACCCCTGCTGTTTTTGCTGGCCATTGAGTTCTGAGAGACATCTCTACATTCGCAAGCGTGTTAATAACTAGTTTTATTAGAGTTACCCATATGTGACTGGGTTTACATTTAGTTTAGTTATTGTATGGATTTTATATTTAAGTTTAAATTATTTTTGGAAAACACCACACCTTTGTTCATGTTTTCTATATCGATTGAACAATAAATTTATTATTATTATTATTATTATTATTATTATTATAAATATTTTTCCACTTCGCGCGCAGGCTTTCGAGGTGAACGGTCATAGCGAGTGATATTCCTGTTTTTAGTGAGTGAATAAGCTTAATAATAAGTGAAAAAAATATGAATAAAGAATATAAAAGAGTCCCGCCGGACAAGGGAGGCACCCTTGACTGGATCATGGAGTTGGATAACGAAGAGGTAACGGAAAAACAAAAAAATACACAGCAGGTAAACACAAATCTTAATATAGGCGAAAGTTCAGCCTCAATCTTAAAAAATACAGTTACAAACACCTTACAAATGACGAGCAAGGAAGAATTGGTAAGTAATAAAACTAATAATTCTAATTTAAATTTACAAACAAATAATAATCAAAAACATTTTAACGCAGGTGAAAATGTATACGGGTCATTATCTCTTGAACAGACGATTGATAAATCACATACAGGAAAAACAATCGAGAACCGAGAAATAAACAAAACGAAATATCTTTATTCTGACAGAGATACTGGCCCGTATATAATATATATACAAAGTAAAACAGGTAATATTGGAAGAATGAATAGAATTGGTGTAGCTAGGATGATCAAAAGTTGCGTGCAGGACTTAGGTGACTCGATTAGCTATATAACTAGCGTAGGCGTAAATAGGTTAAAAATTGAATTACGCACAGTTAAAAGCGCAAATAAATTAATTTTATCGGAATTATTAGCTAACAAAAATTATGAAGTATATATTCCTCAATTTCTCGTGAGGAGACAAGGAATAATAAGAGGGATAGACTTAGATATAACTGAAAAAGAATTAGAATCTCTTATACAAACTATAAATTCCATACCCATACTAAACGTTCGCCGTATGAACCGTAAAATAATAAAAGATGGAATTCCAGAATATGTACCTACATCTACTATATTAGTATCATTTAAAACTAAATATTTACCATCGCACGTTTTTATTGAAAAGCTGCGTTTTGAAGTTGAGCCTTACATACAAAGGGTAATTCAATGTAATAAATGCTTTAAGTACGGTCATATAAGAGCTCAATGTAAAGGAAGAGATCGATGCAAAAAATGCGGGGGCGATCATCCGGTCTTGGAATGCATATCGCAGGAACCACCTCGGTGTATTTCTTGTGGTGGTGATCATGAGGCGACAGACAGAAAACAATGTCCAGAATTTAATAAACAAAAAAATATTAAAATTATTATGGGCACAGAAAATATTTCATACAAAGACGCTGCAAACAAATTTCAAAATAGCTACGCCAATGCAACAAAAAATAATCAAAATAGTGAACCAAGGTATAACCAGAGCAGTTCTAGAAACAGTAGTTACATAACTGTCAGCACTACTAAACGGAAACGACCTGATAACACTGTAGTTGGAGATAATCCAACATTGTTAGCTCATAATCAAATTTTATCAACTCCAAACATCTTATCGCGTCCTGTAGTAAATCCATACCCTCCCCTATATCATTACAATTTCCGGGAAGGTAATCATACAGAAAAAATTTGCAATTCTTTATTAGAGTTAATTAAAAACCTAATAAGTGGGGCAGTAAAAATTACGGGGGACGAATTAAAAGACAAAGTATCGTTAATTCTTAAACAACAAAATTCGAGTTTAACGTGATGCAGTGGAATGCTAGATCAATTTATTCAAATAAAGGGGAATTTGAAAAATTTATATTTGATCATAAGATAAATATAGCATTAATAAGTGAAACATGGTTAAGATCCACTTATAATTTTACAGTAAATGGTTATAATACGATCCGCGGCGACAGGAATGATGGCCGTGGTGGTGTTGCAATAATATTAAAACATAATATACTTTTCTCAGAAATACCAGTCGACCATCAGCCGACTGACGTGATGTGTGTGGGTGTCAAGGTTATTATAAACAGACAAAAATGTATATATCTTTATTCTATTTATGTTAAACCATCCACAAGAGTATCGATTATTGCCTGGGTACAATTTTTTAGCAATCTTAAAAGACCGTTTGTTATTGGCGGCGACTATAACAGTCACTCTATGGCCTGGGGTTGTGGATGGAACGATACTGCAGGTCAAAATTTGTTACTTGCTTTAGAAGAATGCCGTTTAGTTATACTTAATACGGGATGCGAAACTTTGATTCGCAAACCAGGCTCCATCAATGGTTCAGCGGTTGATCTGACAATCTGCACAGCAGATTTAGCTTCACTTTTTACATGGCAAACCCATGATGATGCTCTCGGATCAGATCACTATGCTATAACCTTTACATGTTTAAATGACCCAACAGACGGTAATAATGAAACGTATGTAGATAGTAGAATTAGGTGGAAATTAAATGAGGCAAATTGGCAACTCTTTACTTCTCTGGTTGACGATTACTGTCTAAATAATCAGCAAAATTTTGATTATGAGAAATTTTTAAATAATATATTGTTGGCGAGTTATGAGTCGATACCAGAGAAGGCAAGAGTGAAAGTAAATAAATTCAGGAAATTATGGTGGAATCAAGAATGTAAGTTAGCTATTCAAGAAAAGAAAGAAGCATTTCAAAGATATAAACGAAACCCTTCAGCGCAAAATTTCATAGAATTTAAAAAACGTTCTGCAGTTGTAAAACGAATAGTCTTAGTTAGTAAAAGAAGAAGTTGGAGAGAGTTTTGTGAAAAATTGAACAGAAGTACAAAAATATCGGACATCTGGACCCAAATAAAGAAAATTAACAGTGTACCAGTTTGTCGTGCGCTTCCCAATGATCCGGAATGGGCAGAAGAAATGTTAGACAAGCTAGCACCACCATTTGTCTTAAACCACACGAACAAAAATAGTTTTATTTCTAATGTACCGCACCCTCTGAGCAAGGCCTTTAGTATTGGGGAACTCAATTATAGTCTGAAAAGCAGTAATAACTCTGCACCAGGGCTTGATAATGTACATTATGCTATGTTAGCTAATCTTTCACAAAGTGCTAAAGATAAGTTGCTAGAAATCTTCAACTATATATATACTAGTAATTATATACCACGATCATGGAAAATATATTTAGTACTTAATTTCCTCAAAAATGGAAAACCACCAGACAGCGTAAACTCATATAGAGGAATTTCATTAGCATCATGCGTTCTAAAAACATTTGAACGTATGATTAAATTTCGCTTGGAAAAATGGCTGGAAAGCAATCAAATTTTGTCAGAAACACAGTTTGGGTTCAGAAAGGGTTACTCAACAACAGAGAGCATCGCTCATTTGGTCACTGATATTGAACTGTCCTTTACTAATGGAAATATGGTAGTCGCTGCCTTTCTTGACATCGAGAGTGCATACGATAATGTTATTTTGGATATTCTGTACGCAAAATTGTGCGATATAGGGGTTCCCAAGTCAATAGCGGCCAAAATCGTATCATTGTATGAAGACAGGGAGATATATCTTAGTGTCAATAATGAACTTAAGGGGCCACGAACTACAAGTAGGGGGTTGCCACAAGGTAGTATATTAAGCCCAATTCTGTATCTCATATACACCCACGATCTTCACAAAACAATAGATCTGCAAACAAGGATATTACAATTCGCTGATGACTTATGTTTATATGTCGACAATTGCAAAGAAGAACAGGGATTAAAATCGCTAGAAAAATCTTTAGCAAATGTCAATCGATATTTGACTGCAGTTGGGTTAAATATTTCAACTTCAAAAAGCCATATATGTGTCTTTAATAGGAAGCACCAAAGCCCAAAGTCACCAGTAATATTGAACGAGGTCCAATACAATATCGAATCTACAGTGACCTTTCTGGGTATCAAGTTGGACAGAAAACTGTTGTGGAGAGACCATATCAATAAAATAATTAGTAGATGTGAAAAGGGTATAAACATCTTAAGAGCAACAACACATGTTTCGTGGGGAGCCGATACGCATATATCACTTATGATTTATAAATCGTTTATAAGATCTACAATGGATTATGGGTGTACTTTTTATGATCATGCTGCTAAAACTCACCTGAACAGATTAAGTGTCCTGCAAAACAGGTGCCTACGTTTATGTACAGGTGCACTGAAAAGCACTCCGATATCAAATCTTTTATGTGAATGCGTCGAAGTTCCCATTGAAATTAGACGAAAAATTTTAACATCTCGATTTCTATTAAAACTACAGTCCAAAAATAGTTTGCTTCTTTCCAAAATACATATACTATTGATATGTGATTTAACAAGCCCGTATTGGGTCAATAAAAAAAGTCGGCTGTCAGTGGAATGTTATACAGAACAGGTTATACCCATAAGGGACGAAATTCAAATGAATTACATCAACCCGATATACCAAATAAACTTAGATCAAGAAAAAATAAATACAAGATATCTTCCAGACTATTCTAATTTTCCCCTTAAAATTAGAAACAGTATATTTGAATGTGACATGAAAGACCATTTTCCAAATGCCTACCAGTTGTATACAGACGGTTCCAAATCAGAACACAATACAGCAATGGCAATTTTTGACCCACAAATCGATGTTGCAGTAAAAGGCAAATTAAAGCCATATTTTAGTATTGCGTCAGCTGAAATAATTGCAATATGTGAAGCATTAGATCTAATTAAAAACATTAACCATAATAAATTCGTTATACTCTCGGATAGTAGAAGTACAGTTGCCAAGATTGCCAACTTTAACCACAAAACAAAAACAAATCACCTTTTTGTTAAACTTTTAGAAATTTTAAAAGAACTTTGTAATCAGGGTAAAACAGTAACAGTTGCTTGGATAAAAGCCCACTGTGGAATAGTGGGAAATGAGCGGGTGGACGAGTTGGCGAAGGATGCTCTGGTACATGGTGAAGTGCTAGATTATAAATATCCCTATGAGGATTTATATCCGTTTATAAATAGATCCTACAAACACAAATAGTTAGCACAATATAAAAGTGATCCTAAGGGAATCTTCTATAAGACAATACAACCTAATATCCCTGTTAAACCTTGGTTTACGAAGCTAACAGTAGATAAAACTTTTGTTAAGCTAATTTGTAGATTGCGATTTAACCACTCCTTGGTACCGGAGCATCTTTTCCGGCTGAATCTCCGCAGCAGTCCTTTGTGTGATTGTGGCGAGTTGGGCGACAGCCAACATATACTTCTAAATTGCGAACTGCAAAAAGAAAAGGTTGCTCTTTTTACAGAAAAAATTTGTAGATTGAATATAACTCTTCCCTTTAATTTACCACAACTATTACAATCCCAAAACCATAAGATATACCAAGCAATTGTGGACCATGTTAAATCTCTGAACATTAGATTATAATGCGAATGTTGACAAATATATGTGTATATATGTAAACAATATCTATCATTGGTATTGCCCTTTAGTTATTTAAGTAATTTAAACTATTTTATAGGTTGTAATTTATTGCTGTATTAGAATTAGGAATTACCTACTGTCTTTCCTTGTGTATAATACCATTCCGTTAGTGGCCCTCTTGTGTGTAGTCAAGTTGTCTTGATAGGCCCCAAGACATGAAGATATGTGTCCCCGTACCTTCCCAATAAATTAAAATAATAATAATAGTAATAATCATAAAAAGGAAAAAAAAAATTATGTGTGTATATATGTTTATATTAAATGAATAAGGTATTATGTTTACTTATAAATTAGAAACCATTATGTAAGTGTAGTGATCTGACGAACTAACTAATGAATCATCATTTGAACATAGATGGAGATTAAAAAAAAAATATTAGAAAATGAGCGGATGGCCAGAGTAGCCGCAGCCAAGACATGACCGCACACACACATAAATATTTTTCAAAAGTCTGCATGCAGCAAGTGTGTTATCGAAGTGAATTTCCATAAAAATGTTTTTAATAGCAAATGCGAGCAGGCATCAATCTGATTACCGGTATAGCCTATGTAGTAGAAACAATGTAATATGTTTTATCAAAATTACTTATGGTTTAAAAATATACAAAAATTTCCGAAAATAAACTTAAATGTTGGTTTCCTAACCAACAAAGCTTACGTTAATAGCAAATTGGGTTATTGAAATTTGAAGGATTTAATGAAAATTCGCTACCAATACGCACTTACTGCGCCCGGTTTTTTTTACAAACGCACCATATTTCGATAAAAAATGCAAAAATGAATTAACGAATTTTTTCTATGAAAATTAGCTAAAAATTATAGACCGTTGAACCATAAACTTCACTAAACCTACAGCGAAAGCATCAAATTAACTAAATTAACTAAAGCGACAGTCAAAGCATCAGAGAAAGGGTCTATTTGAAATGAATTTTCTGTAAACATTGTAGTAAAATGAAGGGCAATGAATCTGAAACTTAAGGGTTCGCAGAACACTCTTCTTGCAACATTTTCTTTTCACAATCCGTATTTGTTTCACGTTCCTTGCCTAAACATTGCCACTTGTGACGTTTCAAATTGCGAGTTTGACGATTTGAGGAAAACTCCAAAATTAGTATATTTAACTGCCCATAACTTCTTTGTCTTTTAAGCTAGATACAAAAATTTTGGTACAGGGTTCACTCTTTATAATACAAATACGCGTACCAAATTTGGTTGCCCTTACTTTGTTATTTCCAGAGATATAATTTTTTTTTGTAAGAAGAAAACAAAAAAAAATTCTGGGAAAACCTGGTCCGATTTTCCTGACTAACGAACTTATCCAAGCCACTTGCAAAAGACAGGTACTTAACAAATTTGATCAAGATCGGTCCATTATTTTTTGAGTTATCGGTCGGATATATATATATATATATATATATATATATATATATATATATATATATATATATATATATATATAAACACATCTCATCATTGGCCAATTTAAAAAAAATTCGCTAATAATGTTTAATAAGTTATTGTAAAAAAATGTTTTCGGATTTTCGTGAAAAAATTGTTTGTAAATTTTTATGCAAAAATGTGTTTGCGAATTTTGTCGAAAAGGTTTTTGGCATTAAATTTTTGGCTTAAACTCAATTCTTATAATTTTGCTAGATGAGCGGTAGCTGCAATATTCTCTCGTGATCACACGATAAAATTATCATTGATCGTTATATAGATATTAATTTTTATGTAATCCAACTTTACTCTCAAATTTTCGTTACAAAAAATGATACTGAATATTAAGTTTTCGTATGGGGAACCTTGTACAAAGTGATCTTAAATTTTTCCATAGTACTCTAAAAAAGATTGAAAATAGGGTCATCCTATATAACATAACAGTTGAGACCTACTTCCGGTATAACCGCCAATGCCGCCTTTTTGAAAATATTTTCACTAAATAGATCCTAATCCATAAGGGCTATATTCAAACTGTCATATCGATATTATTCTCCGTTCTCGAGCTATTTCTAATAGGCCATCACTTTAAATCACCCTGTATATGCAGTCATTCTTTATAAAAATGTTATATATTTCTCGTTTCACACCCACTTACGTTACTTTTCTGCAGAGCAAAACTTTTATACTCCAGCCGCTATAACTGATCACCGAATTATGTCGCGGACTCATCAGCACGATTCATCAAGTTTTCTCTTTTTTCCTCCCTTCGAATTTACACAGGCTTTTTGATATTTGCCAGAAAACGCCTGCGAATCTGATAATCCCCAGTGACACGGTGTTACATTTCTATATAAAGCTCTGTACCCTGGTACGTAATGGGGAGGGAATCGCAATGTTGCCACTTAGAGTCTATCAATCACTTAACTTACCTTCATATCTGCTAACCACACCGACGCTGATGCCATCTGTTATTATCGATATCAACCTGGATAACGGCATATCCTGATCACGGCCCTCGAGACCTATGAAACTCATTTTCCACCATCCAGATGATTGATAATAATTCTTTATGACCTGAAATCTAATATGTAAGTTGAAATCTAAAAGCATTGGTTGATACTTAAAAAGTCTGGACGCAGCATGTGCCTTATGGTAGCGAATTTTCAAAAAAAATATTTTAAATAACGAAAGAAAACAAAATAACGTGTAGTGCACATTGATTTTATAGAGGTTTTACTACATATTAACATTGTGGAGTCTAGCTCATTGAGAGATCGAGTTAAGACGATTTAAAAGAGTTTTATGAAAATTTTCAAGAATCATAACGCACGTCTTGAGACTTGTTTTATTCTCTAACGCTATTAAAAGAGTCAAAATTACGATTGTCATCACAAACACGTCGCTGCTCTATGGGGTCATCGACTGTTGGTCGATTTTGAACGTCGATAATAGTTTTTGCGAAGGTAGGTTAAGGTGATTATTTTAGTGAATTTTTATTTAAAAAAATTCACTAATAGAGAGGTATCGATGGTGAGACTTTGCAAAATTTTTTTCAAATAAGCGCGAACTAGGACCCCTAGAACCCATATCCGGGGTCAATTTCAATTTATATATATATATATATATATATATATATATATATATATATATATATATATCTATATATATATATATATATATATATATCTATATATATATATATATATATATATATATATATATATATATATATATATATATATATATATATATATATGTATGTATGTATCCAACCGCTAACTCAAAAAATAACTAGCTGACTTTGATAAAACTTGGCAAGTGCCTTTGTTTTATTAATGGTTTGGATGAGTTCGTTATCCAAGAAAATCGAACAAGGTTTTCCGAGAAAATTTTGAGTTTTCTTTCGAAAAAAAAGACCTTACCACGTGCCAAAAATCAACTTTCTAGCTTTTTAGAAAATTGAGTTATTTAAATTTTGAGTTTTATTTCGAAAACAATTTTTTTATCCAAAAATTACAAATCTATTCTAATGAAATTTGGTCGATATATTTCCTTGAGAAAGACCTTGCCACACGCACAAATTCAACTATCTAAGTTTATATAAAATTGAGTTATTCAAATTTGAAGGATTTAATAAAAATGCACTACCATAACGCTGCGTCCCAAACTTGCTAGATGTATACAGGTTGCGCATAAGTAATGCAAGGCCATAACTTTTAAAGGCATCGAACTCAATATTTATTATAGTGAATAAAGGATTATTTGCCACTATTTGGTGGACTTATCGACATTTTTTGAAGCACCCCGTTTTTGGAGGACGACAACGCTTTAATTACTTAAATGGCAACATGTCAGGCAACACATTCTTGGAAAGCGTATTCAAAGTACTTTTTAATGGTGTGTTTTATTTTTAACCCTTAACTGGTATGGTTGAAACTTGGGACATAATTGGCAAGGTGCGGGTCAAAATCCGGGTCTTTCCAACGGATTCTTAATATTTTTCTTGTGTATCTGAAGTAAGTTGCTCATTGATGTTTTTTAATTATGTAATATATGACTTATCAAAAATGAAGCATTCAGATATACAAGAGAGTTTTTATTCAAATTCATCACAAAAAAAACTCTGCACGCAGCAAGTGCGTTATGGCTGTGAATTTTTATAAAAATGCTTTGAATATCAAATATGTCTTTTTAATGCAAGCAGTCATCAATTTGGTTACCGGTATAACCTATATAGTAGAAACAATGTGCCATATTTTATCAAAATAACTTATTGTTTGAAAATGTACAAAAAATTTTCGGACAATAAACTTTAAACGTTGGTTTCCTAGCCAACAAACCTTAGGTTAATAGTAAATTGAGTTAATTGAAATTTGAAGCATTTAATGAAAATTTGCTACCAAAACGCACTTACTGCGTCTTGATTTTTTTTCTTACAAACATATTTCGATAAAAAATGCAATAAAATAAGGCTGTTCGAAAAAAAAATTGTAGGGATCACCAACGACTTATTGGCCAGCCGGTGATTGTCAAAATAATTTTATAAGATGCAGCTCAAGACACCCTATAATTAACTTATACAATTTTTTATCGTCTCTTGTATAATAATAATTATATTCAGCTTTACCGTAGAAACGCGTCACCCTGTATATATGTAAGCAGATCAAAACTGAACGTAAACCCGGATATGGATTCCAGGGGGCCTAGTTGGCGCTCATTTGAAGAAATCTTTATAAAATTCCAAAGTCGCGGTCTCCTCATTGACGAATTTTTTGTACGAAAATTAGCTAATAATTATGGACCGTTAAACCATAAACTTAACTAAAACTACCGCCAAAGCATCAAAAAGAAAATAACTAACCTGTTCCATATCCGCCCCTTTTGTAAAACTTCGATCCTTTATATGTGTTGATAAAATAAAACAAACACTGTTTAATCCACCAACTAACATTAATAAAGAAATAAGTTACACTTGTATATAAAAATTTCCCAAATAACACAAATAATTCGTCGACTCAAACAAATAAACATTATAAACAATCTCATACCATACGATAAACGTCAGTTACAGCGTCTAACAGACTTGCGCAATAATATCAAATGTTCCGTTACCAGGGCAACGACATACTAGATCCCATATAAGCCATTGTCAATGAAACGCGGTGATATTAAAAATAAATGTTTCAAATTTGAATAGCTCAATTTTCTGTAAACCTAGAAAGCTGAATTTTGGCACATAGTTAGGTCTTTCCCAAAGAAATATGCACACCAAATTTTATCGACATATCTTTGTAATTTTCGGAGAAAAAAATTCTTTTCGAGAGAAAACTCAATTTTTTCCGGAAAACCTTGTCAGATTTTCCTGGATAACGAACTCACCCAAGCTATTAATAAAAGAAAGGCACTTCCCGAGTTTCATCAAAATCAGTTAATTATTTTTTGAGTTATCGATTGGATACATACATACACACACACACACACATATATATATATATATATATATATATATATATATATATATATATATATATATATATATATATATATATATATATATATATATATATATATAAAATCGAAGCTGACCCCGGATATGGGTTTTACGGGCCCAAATTCGCGCTCATTTGCTAAAATTCTTGCAAAGTCTCACCATAGATACCTCTCTATTAGGAAATATTTTTAAATAAAAATTCCCAAAAAAAACCATCACAATTGAAATGACACGAAAAATAATATATTCTCAACTTTGAAATGGAAAGTTGGTCAAATGCTTTGTGGGAACCTAAAATTATAAAAAATAACCATAAAACAAAAAAAGCAGTGAAAACCACAGCACTTGATTTAATTCTTTGTCTTTTGCACAATTGTTGCAAACTCTATCCGTACATCCGGCACATATTGGCTTTCTAAATTGAGAACAGAGCTGATTAGTTTTTCTGTTTAATTTGTAGAGACAAATATAACATGTTCTTCTTGTTCCCAACACCAAAACATTTATATCTTCTTCAGCTCGTGTCTTAGCTGGTACTTCTTTATTTAGAATACGTCCTATTGTGTAACGTAGTTAAGTGGGTAGTTTACTGTAAAGTCTTATGGTTAGCTGCGCTTAAACAAGTTGTAAAGAAATATTTTTTAAGTAGGTTAGCCTGTCAGTGTTTTTGTGTTTTATTGAACAGCACATGCGCATTGACTGCGCTAATATACAGAAAAGCTCCACACAAAGCCATTGGCCACCTGCAGGTGCGTCTACCACCTAAGTATTTGCACATTTTTGATCTAGCGAGACTACTCCCCCTTTCGTCTGGTTATACCTGGTTATTATTTCAGGTTTTTTTGTTTCTGGATCTAAAATATCATAATGGTGCATGATTGATACCAAGATTACAGCTTATATTCTTTTTGGAACGTATGAAACGGGTGTCATATCTTTTACGAATCCATCCTGAGCCATCCCAACAGTTTTTCGGCAGTTTGCTAAAAATTATAATAAAATATCTTTTTGAGATTTTCTCATAGTCCCAATATAAGTCACTCCCCTACTTATTAATTCCTGCACTAGCGGCACTGACGAAAACCAGCTGTCTGTCGTAATATTCCTGTTGCTCCTCCCAACTGGTTTCACAAGTCATAGGAAAGCTTGTGTTGGCTTAAAAAGATTTCTTGAGTTCTTCTGGTAACCTAATGCCATCGTCGTTTTTCCCACAATACACATAGCCATTATAAAAATAATATGTGGCTACGTCAGCTAGAACCATTACCTTTATGCCGCAGTTGGCAGGTTTCTTTGGCATGTACATTTTATATTTACATCTGCCACGAATGGAACTAACATCTCATATATACACCAGAATTTACCTGGTAGGAAACACTGCTGGGAAATTTTTACGAGTTCTGTGAAGAAAAAAGAAATTGCAGTTATTGGATCTGCAACAGATCTGCCGTGTCTATTGCTGGCATCGTCAAATCTCAAACAAGACAGCAAGAACAAGGACCGCTTTACTAGCATTGTTGCACGACATATATTACGACAATATATTGATTTTCTGAGAAATAGTTTGGCCTCATAGCTTGAATTTAGCGTTGGTATGTATGAGCAGTTCACTGAGCATTTTCTCTGTGAAGATGCAGCTCCAGAAGGATTTTTCATCAGCATCTTCTGGTAACAAACGCGCTTTACCGATACATCTTGCAAATTTTTTAACAAGATTGTGAGCTGGTGTTTGAACACATCTAGTGGAAGCAGTTTTAGACCACTTGAGTTTTTTCCCTTCTCATAGAAATTTTTTTGCTTACGGTTGCATCTGTTTCTTCATCAGTATCCATTGTATCATCCTCCGGTTCTTCTAAAAGTAACTCTTCTTCTTCCGTATCAGACATTTCACTCATTGTGTTATGCTCACTCTCTTCATAATCTTCTTCTGATGCTTCACTTTCCGAGGGCACATCAGCTCTGTCTAATTCCTCAAGCCACTCTATCAGTACTTCATCAAAACGAGAATCATTCAGTTTGATTTTGTCCACACTTAATAAGGATCCACTAGCCATTGTTGTTTTTCGAATTTGGTCAAACTACACCATTAGAAATAAACGTTTACACGTAAAAATTACGACCAAGTGGAAATATACTCATATGCACTTACTCACGCAACTGGTATGGTGCGGGTCAAAATGACAGGGGTGCTACATTAATATCTAACACGCACGCGCTCAAAATGGCAACTGCCACTGAAATATAGTTCATGATAAATCAGGAAGGTACTGAACTGCGCTGACCTCTGGCGGACCAAATAAGACGTATGGGCAGTGATATTTCAGTGATTTAACCCGCTCCTTATCAGTTAAGGGTTAAGCTCCCTTTAGCAAGAACTAAAACAATATGCTTTGCATGAAAATAAATAAAGCCAATTAAGACTATTCAAGTAATTTTATCTCTGTCCAAAAAGCCTAAAATACATGGACTAAACAGACAAGGACACAGTTTTGTCAAAATTATTAGCCTGATCTTCCACAGTGGCGAGCGTGTTTTTGTTCATTACAACTTCATTTACTTTTTTGTGATATGGCTCACCTAAGTGAACAAGAACGCATCGAAGTTTTAATGATGATCGGTTACGATGATCGTAGAAGGACCTATAATGACGTTTGTCACTTATTCAATGAGGTTCACCCTGACCGACCAGGTGTACGGTAAGCAGACGTCACCACAAATTTACTGAAACAGGGAGCGTAAAAGATCACCCCAAGTCCAGCCTCCCTGTAACTGCTTTTTCCAACGAAAATACGTTGAATGTATTGCTTGCTGTACAAGAAACTCTAAAACTTTTGCATTGGAACTTGCTAGAACGAATGAGATCTCCAGACTTATGTACGGCGGATTCTGCATCGGAAAAGTATTTTCCCTATAAGGTTCTTAACCTGCAAGAACTTTCTGCAGAGGAATTTGATAGAAAGATAAAATTTTGTAAACAAATAATTCAATTCAGATTAATCAACAAAATGGAGATCTTTTAAACTAAGTTGTTTTCTCCGACAAAGCTGCCTTTTGCCTTTATGGCAGTGTAAACAGAGAAAATGGTCGATATCGGTTTGGCAGTAACCCCCGTTTGATGGAAGAAGTTCATAACTAGTATTCTCAAAAACTAAACGAATGGTCCGGAATTGTTAGTCATCATGTATCTGGACACTTCGTCTTTGAAGGGAATTTAACAGGTCCACCCAATCTAGGATTATTACAAGAAGATATTATGCTCCGTATCATAGAATTCTTTGAAAATGATTTTCACAATGTCTACTTGCAATAAGATGGCGCACCACCTCATTTCGGTCGAGAAGGGAATACCGTAATGTGACATTTCCTGACCAATGGATAGGCAGAAGAGGACCCATTGAGTGGCCAGCTAGATCTCCAGATTTGTCACAACTCGATTTTTTTTCCTGGGTCATTCAAAAAGCGTTGTTTACAACAATCGGCCTGCCAATTTGGAACAGTTGCGAGACCGAATAATGATAGCCTTTCAGCAATTATTTTTCTGTTTTTCCAGTTGGTGCTTTGCCATCTGCGTGCCTTGTGAAAAGGAGCCTTTGTCCATTTATTTTTGATCCCGGATGCCTTGTAGCCTGTTTGTTGTAACTTCTACAAATAAATTGGACAAACACGTTGATAATGGACATCATTGACTTAGACCTGTTAGCAGCCAATTTTAGGAGATAAAATACGGCATGGGGAGGCTGTGACTTTTGAATTATATTAAATATACGTAAACATATAAAAATGGAAACTGAACCCGGCTTCTAGGGTGTCAAGTTCGCGCTCAGTGTTAGACATTTTTTCAAAATCCAAAAGTCACGATCCTCATTACCGAATTTTAACTCCTAAAATTCGCTGATATATATATATATATATATATATATATATATATATATATATATATATATATATATATATATATATATATATATATATATATATATATATATATATATATATATATATATATATATATATATATATATATATATATATATATATATATATATATATATATATATATATATATATATATATATATATATATATATATATGTATATATATATGTATGTATGTATATATCACATGGTTAACTCAAAAAGCGACTTAGATCAGTTTGTCAGTCAGGAAAATTCCCGGGAAAATTTAAGGCTTTCTTTCAGAAATTTTTTGATCTCTGAAAATAACAAAGGAATGGCAACCAAATTTGGTATGAAAATTTCCACTATAAAATCTGTCCTACATACCAAAATTGATATATCTAATCTCTAAGTGTAAAGGAAAAAGTCTGGACCTAGCAAGTGTGTTATGGTAGTGAATTTTTATAGAAATGATCTGGTATCAAACATTTTTTACATTAAATGTCTATAAATGTCTTTTGTTTCGAAATAGAGATCTAAATTTTGGTATACAGTTTACCCTTTATAACGTAAAGCTACGTACAAAATTTGATTACCATAGCTTTGTTAAAAATTGCTTTCGAAAGAAAACCCAAATTTTTTCCGGAAAATGTGGTTCGATTTTCCTGGCTAACGAACTTATCCAAGCCACTTACAAAAGGAAGGTATATGCCAAATTTGATAAAAATCGGACCATTATTTTTTGTTATGGGTGTGATACATATATATATATATATATATATATATATATATATATATATATATATATATATATATATATATATATATATATATATATATATATATATATATATATATATATATATATATATATATATATATATATATATATATATATATATAAATTGAAATATTCACCCGGAATTGGTTCTAGTTCGCGCTCATTTGAAGAAATTTTTTCAAAATTCATAAGTCAGGATCTCTCCATCAGTGAAAAAGAATTGCAAAGGATGTTTAAAGCTCGGTATACTGGGTGAGATGTTAGAAAGAATTAAACATAAAGCCAATATTACGAAAACAAAAGTAAGAAAATACTAGAAGCAGCAAGTGCGTTATAGTAGCGAATTTTGCTTAAATGCTTCAGGGATAATTAACTCAATTTGCCGTTTAGCTAGGAACTCTAATTCTGGACAGTAAAGTCTCTATCCAAGCACCATGCATACAAAATTGCATCAATAAGCTTTGTTATTTTGAGAGAAGAATTTCTCAGAAGAATAAATGTTTTTTGAAGAACGGGTCTTATGGGCTGGCGATCAGAAAGCAGGCATTTAATAAGCAAAATACTCTTCGTAATGAATATCTAAACTTGGACCTAAGGAAAAGATTCATCAAGTCATACGTATGGAGTGTTATAATATATGGGTTGGAGAGCTAAACGTAGGAAAAGTAGGACATCAACCGAAAAATGACAACGAAAAGGTAGACTGATAGAAAGATGAATAAAAGTGTGCGAGAGAAAATATACTGGCTGAAAGAAATTGGAAGGGGAAGGCAACATTAGTTCTTGGATATATCCTTAGACAGAGTAATTTTCTAACAACATTATTAGGACATATACTTGGTGAAAAGGGATAGATGTGACAAACAGGAAAAGTTTTAAAGAAACTGGCCCAGTCGATGAAGTTGAAAAACAACAATTAAAACATTCAGGACGCAGCAAGTGCGTTATGGTAGTGAATTTTTATTAAATGCTTAAAATTTAAATAACACACTTTTCTATACACTTAAAAAGTTGAATTTTGGTGTGTAGTAAGGTCGACAAAATTTCATTAAAGTAGCTTTGTAATTTTCGGAGAAAAAAACTTGTTTCAAAAGAAAACTCAAAATTTTAATAACTAAATTTTCTATAAACTTAGAAAGTTGAATTTTGGTGTGTAGTAAGGTCCTTCCCAGGTAAACATACCCACCGAATTTCATTAAAAAACCTTTGTAATTTTAGGAGAAAAAATTTGTTGAAAAGAAAATTCAAAATTTGAATTACTCAATTTTCTATAAACACAGAAAATTGAATTTTGGTATGTAGTAAGGTATTTCCAAAGGCAACACATCCGTTGAATTTGATTGAAATATCTTTGTAATGTTCGAAGAGAATTTTTTTTTCGAAAGAATACTCAAAATTTTTCCGGAAAATCTTTTCCGATTTTCCTGGATAACGAACTCATCCAAGCCATTAATAAAGAAAGGCACATTTTCTTAATGAAAATTCACTAAAAATGTAAAATTATAGTGTTCTTTTAAAATAACAAAGTTGGAGGCTACTTCAGCTACAGCAAATTTTTTATGTGTTCATAAAATTTTTCAAAATTCAGATAGTGTAAAATCCTTCTGACGCATATTCTTATTACATAAAGGAAAATCTTATGCAGAAATTTACAATTATTAAAACTCATAATGCCTTAGGTATGTAACTAAAACTTCTCTAAACATGTTATTAAACCAGCACAAGTGGATCACTAAGATTAATTTATGATTCGTCCAGTATCAAAACGCGACCCCCACGAACTAAAATTACCTAAACCCCGTAAAAAAACAGCGAAAAAATAATGCAAATTAATTTCGTTAAAAGATGTGAGCAAATAGTTGGAAATCATGATAAGCTCAACGGCCGAAATTCATGGGGAGGGGGTCAAAATGAGATCAGTTAGACAGAGCGCCAGGGGTAGGAGCTGCGCCGATGCACTTCACTCTCTCCCTCTATCTGATTTCATATCGAGTCCCGAAGTCCCGAGTTCAGTCTCAGTTTGCCGACGGCAATAGAGCTTAGTAGGCGTTGGTTTTGAAGCTTCTCGCGTAAACAATCCTGACGTACACGTCTAGTTGACACAGTACGTCACAAACGTTCAATGTTTACCATGACACAAGTAACATGAAAATGCTAATGTCGCTTCCGCTTCTAAAACAATAACTATTCTGTGTGACCTTTCAGTTTGTTCCTTCAAACTAGCTGTGACATCCAACAATAAACCTAATAACGAATCCTTCATTTATAAAAAGACTTTTTACCAACAGTTTACATAAAATATAGTGACACTAGTTTATCTACGCAACTAATAATAACAAGAGAGACTGTTATGAACAATTAATATAATTAAATGAGGCTGATTAAACGTTGTTGATTGATAACGAAATTAGCACAGGCCTAATTGAAGTAAATGAAACGAATCAGTTTCAAACGGGATTCTGTAAGTTTATCTATCAAATGCAAATGAATTGATTTTAACCGGCTTTTGAACTGTAACATTACGCTCTCGATAAGTTGAAATAAAGTTAGTTAAACTGATTGGAAAAAACTCACCATTTTCAGCTTTACAATCTCCCAGTGACACTGAATAAATCGATTTCTAACTACAAAAAAACTGTGGACATTTAAAACGATATTTAGTAGTGCAAACAAACATATTCGGCCTATTGAATATGCAACGATGTATGACCGGCTGACAATCAGTGCATTTAGGTGAGGCAGGCTCTGAATCAACTGTCAGCCGTTGCCAAGCAATACAAACAAGTGACTGTTTTGACATTTTGAAACCGTAACCCTTAACGTGTGTGTGTTTGTAACTGTTGGAGAGTGTTTTAATGGTGTGAAATACAAACATTTAATTGTGATTTATAAACGTACGGGCTAATAAACACATGAATGAGAAATAATGAGTTGCGTGTCAAGTTTTGCGTGTGCCAGTCTTGTAATCTAATCGAGAAACAGTGTGTAACTATGTGTTAACGTAAAAGGCCTAAGCGATTTATGGAAAGTTATGTCGCCCGTATCGGAACTTTCAAACTGAATCCAATTTTCTGGTGATCACGTTTTCCTGGAGAAAATGGGAGAGATGTGGAAGATGTTTTGTATCGTCGTCGTCGTTATGCTTCTAATGCAGGCTGTCACAGGTAGGAAATTAAATCAGTTTTTGTTTGTTGTTTTATCTTTTGGGATTACAAATCGTCGTTTTGTATATCAGGAGCGTTAAAACAATGATTCACATTGTTGTAACGCAGTCTGTTTGCAAATTTATGATGCAGTGTACGTTTTTTTACAGCTTGTAAAAAAACGCAATGTTGCCAGGCTTACATTATATATAAACCATGTGTTTTTTTATAAATTATAAATAAGTCTGTTCAAACGTTGAGACAATGTTTCTTATGCAGTCTTTAAACTAATTAATACATTAATATGAAAACATTATTTTTGAGTCAAACATTTCCGCTATAAAATTTACCAAGTCTCAAAATTTATTTGTGATTTGGTATGCACAAAATTATTCATAGGTACACAAGCAATAATATCTAAAGAGAGAATTCGTTATAGGAAAACAATTTCAAGTGTTCCTATTGGCCCAATAAATATTGTTTGTAAGGCAAGACTGGTAAATCTGGATGTTTTGTTATTTATAAATTTTTTGTGTTTTGATAAATTACATGCAATAAAAGATCACATCCAAAGCAAGATGAAAATAGTATGCTTTTTAACCCGTTAATGACATTATGTTGTTATCTAATCTTTTTAAAATTCTAAGGCAGCAAGTGCATTATGGTAGGAAATTTCCATTAAAGTTTGTCTTAAAAATGGAATTCCATATTTAGTTAGTGAAACAGAATCAGTATAAATATATGCTCTGACGCCGCAAGTGCGTTATGGTATCGAATTTTGTATTTTTAGTGAATTTTTATTAAACAAAATTCACTAATAGAGAGGTATTGATGGTGAGACTTTGCAAATTTTTTTTTCAAATCAGTGCGAACTGGGACCCCTAGAACCCATGTACGGGGTCAGTTTCCATTTTTATATGTTTATATATATATATATATATATATATATATATATATATATATATATATATATATATATATATATATATATATATATATATATATATATATTTGTGTGTATCCAACCGATAACTCAAAAAATAATTAACCGATTTCGATGAAACTCCGAAAATGCCTTTCTTTTATTAATGGCTTGGGTGAGTTCGTTATCTGGGAAAATCCGACAAGGTTTTCCGGGAAAATGTTGAGTTTTCTTTCGAAAATTTTTTTTCTCCGTAAATTTAAAAGTTATTTTAATGAAATTTGATGCATATGTTGCCTTGCGCATGGCCTTACTACGCACCAAACTTCAACGTTCTAAGTTTATAAAAAATTGAGTTATTCAAATTTAGGTTTTCTTTAAAAAAAAATTTTTTCCCCGAAAATTACAAAGTTATTTTAATGAAATTTGGTGGATACGTTGCCTTAGGAAATATACCAAATTTTAACTTTCTAAGTTTATAGAAAATTGAGTTATTCAAATTTGAAGCATTTAATAAAAATTCACTACCATAACGCACTTGCTGCGTCCCGACCTTTTGTATTTAGTAAAAAGAAATAATTTATAAAAGTCATTACGTCTGCGTTTAACATGATGAAAGGACAAAATTAAAGGCTTTACTACCAGACATTTTTTTATATTTTAAAGGCTTCAAAAAATAAAAAATTGTCTGGAAGTGAAGACTATAATTTTGTCCAAAAAGCGCCCGTTGCGGCCTACTTGCCTGGCGTTAGCCTCCCAGTCATTGCTACTTTAATTTTGTCCTTAAAATAGCAATAAACTATAATATGTAGCTTTATGAGTACGATAAAGTTTCTGCCAAAAAGTAAATCAATTGTCAGAAGTAATTTTATATAGAGGTATTTTAATCTGTCAGTTTGAAGTTCGTTTTAACAGTTGTCAAGAAATTTGGCCAGCCAACTATGACAAAGCAATGCAATCCTATATTTAGCATACATATTAACCACAGTGTAATATCTCGTCTTTTATATTTTAAGTCGGAACCTCGGTGGTTCAGGGGTGAGAACGTGTGCCTCTGAACAGAAGGGTACTGGGTTCGATTTCACTTTTTCAGTACAAACTGTAAAATTAACATCAACCGAGGTTCTGGCATTGTATTTGAGCAAGTTGAATGTCTTCACGTTCCGCCCTTCGGAGGGGGCGTAAAGCCGTCGGTCCCGTGTGCATGCGATGTTGGGCAGAAAGGCAGGGGTTCGGCAAAATTTCCAGGATAGTGAGGTGAAACTGCTCCCTGGCGTCGGTTATTGGCCACAGTCGCGGAAATAGGCCGACGTTAAAGAAACAAAACTCACACCAACAAACACACATATTTTTAGTACAAAATAATTCTTGTGTATTTTTGTCACTTTTTGACATCTTAGCCTTAAATAATTTTTGTTCGTGTATGAAATTAAATCAATTCCGTTTTTCAAACAAACTCTTTTAGTGCTGTGTTCCTCATTTTCCGCAAAAACTAGATATAAATAAATGCCCGTAACTTATTTTTGTGTTGCAGTTGCGTTAATAATATTCCACCCTCAAGGCATTCGGGACGTCAAATTTCATCAAAATAACTTTACTGTTTTCGGAGATGCAAAAAATTATCTTTTGTTGAATTTTTTTTGCTTTCTTGAGAATTTTGGAAAAATTAGATATCGAGGAGAATGTGACTTTTGAATTTTGAAAAAAAAATTCAAATGAGCGCGAACTAGGTCCCCTAGAACCCACCTCGGTGAATTTGCTGATGACCTCTCGAACAGTTAAACTTCTGCTGATAGATACAGTTTGGTATCTTACATGCAAGCTGACACTATTCTTACCTTTTGTTCTCTTGCATTTGCCGAGTTATTTAAATTTAAAGTTTTTTACACATCACATACTTTTTAGAAAATTTCCCACTACGGTTTTCTTCCTTGACACCCCCTCCACTCCTAAACATGATACCTGTCATAAAGTACACATTGACTTTGGGAATACCTGGAATATTCTAGACACCTGGGCTATTGGCTTCTACTGTCAATTTTGTCAGTTCGCTTCTAGTACGCCGCTAGTACGCGTACCCGTTTAGACGGTTTCTTATATATTCATGTGTTCACGTAACTTATTCTATTTAGGTGTCTAAGTTAAGGAATAAAAAGTAGTCGTTGAAGAAAAACAAATTTAGTCGCACAAGACAAAGGGTGACGAAACACTAAAATATGAATGTGGTTAATAAAATATATTTATGTATACTCCTCAGTTTGTCCTAGTGTTGAAACCCCTCTTTCCGTGGTCCACTGGTAGTGTCACAAAGTTGTTTTGAAGGACCCCCCTAGACGTGAAAATATGTATCCTTGTCTAATCTCCTAATTTGAGAAAATAAGAATAGGGGTTATAGCGATGTACATGTAAATTGTGTTGTCTATACTGGGTGCACCGAATATACGAAGCCATCACCTATGTTGTAACCTATGTCCGTGGCCAAACGAGAAAATTCTCCAGACCAATTAAATCACACAAAAAAAATCTACTTAATACTATACACGAAGATTTCAGGTTTTTTTTGTAGAAAAAGGTCGAGACGGTCAAAAAAAATACTTTGAAAACGTTATGTTTTTTTTTTACCTAAAAACATCAAACTGACGGTAGAAAACGTCAAAATTGGTGACTTTTAAACACGGATTCTAAAACGAATGGGGGTTATAGACAACAAATAATGCAAGAGTTGTGTTTAACAATGTCTTATATTTCTGTTTAAGCAGCAGGTGTTTTTCATTTACCTAAAATATTTGCAGATTTTTTTTAAAGTCGACTATTTTTGTGATGTTTTGACAGCAGCTTAAATTATAGAGTTTGATTTAAAGTTGCTATATTTTTTATTTAGAATAAATTTGAAGTTCGCTTCCATAACTCACTCCTGCGTCAAGACATTTTAAGAAAAAATTTTCAATTCAAATATTTAAAGATCATACCGATAACTCAATAAATGATACGCCGATTTTAATGAAACTTGTTACGCTCGTTTATAGTATAAAAACTGAGATCTCTTCGTTAAGACGGAAAAAATTATGGGTATTTTTGGTCCACTGGAGGTCGCAGGAGGGCACAAACCTATAATATTTGTGTGTTAAGCAAAATCTATTCAATTTACATACAATTACATATTATTTCTCATGGCGCATATATAATTTTCGCAACAAAAAATGGTGTAGATCATTTCTCTGACAACTCGCTACCATAACGCACTTGCTGCGTCCAGACTTTTTTTAGAATTCATTTTCGCCCTCTTTAAAGTCTTAGCAATTGTAAAAGGGCTGTTTACAGGAACAACTTTAAGTTTTTACATACGCAGTTGTTAATATTTAAAAATCATTGAATTAAATAAGTAACATATTTTACCATATGCAGTGCACCACCGTCGCAGAAAGCAAACGCATCGGCCTTATTAGGTCTTATTAGGTTTCAATATCTTCGGCAGCAATACACGACTAATTATAGCTGATTTGATTAGCTAACTATACAAACTTGATATCTGTCAAGTAAATGATTCTTCTCGCTTTGGTTGTCACACTTGGTTTTTCTCTCATTTATATTCAAGGACTGTACAGTAGCAAGTAATAGACTAATTCTCAAAAATTATCAATTATTACACTACATACTGCTTTGAGATCATTTTAAAGAGATAAAGATTGACTAATAAGATGTTATAAAAAGCTAAATAATCGTCTTCTTTTATTGGGTTCGGTAAGAAGCGTGTGCGTGCGTGCGCGTGTGTGTTTTTTAACGTCGGTGTATTTCCGCGACTATGGTTAATCATCTACGCCAGGGAGCAGTTTCACCTGGAAATCTTGCCGAACCCCTGCCTTGCAGTAAGGAGGGTAGGAATCTTTAGCGTGCACAACATCGCATGGACACGAGACCGACCACTTTACGCGCCTTTCGAAAGGCGGAACGTGCAGGCATTCGACTTGCTCAAATACAATGTCACAACCTCGGTTGATGTTAATGTTACAGTATGTACTAAAAAAGTGAAAGGAGAACCCTTAGATCGAACCCAGTACCATTTGGCTTAGAGGCACACGTTCATACCAATTAACCACCGAGCTCTTCGGTAAGAAGCAATTTCTATATATCGTACGTGTGGCAAAACTGCTTAATGATTTCTCTTCATCATGTATATCAACTAAAATACATCCGTATAAAAATCACGAGTCCAAAAACCACTTACCTGAAATACCACCAGGTGTTAACTTAATGTTTTCCGACACGCATACCCTGTAAATTCTCCATAATGTTTTGTTTCTTGCAGACAAGCATTACAAGGATTCTTTCTCCTTTCCTGCTAACTCTGATGCAGCTCATTTATTTTGAATGGGATTGCAGTTTTACCTTAGCGGAACTAATTCTAGGTTCTCATTCTGTACTGAGTTATTTAGAAAATGAAACATGTAGTAGTAGCAGGCTAATTTAACGAATTTTTATAGAAGAAATGCGCCGATAAAGATACCACGATTTTTTAAATTTCCACAATTTTCAGACCAGTTTTTTTCCCAAAAAATTGCAACTCTACACAAAAAATTGTATCTCCAAAAAAAGTGAACTTATTTTTATTAAGTTTGATATGCATGTTGTCATTCCAAAGAGTTTACTGCGCACCAAAACTGAAGGTTTACTGCGTACCGTAATTGAAGCTTCTAGATAAATGTTGTTGCCCTTACTTGGTGAAACCGTCCATACTATATATACAGCATGAGTTTTTTTAAAGTCTTACAAGGGGACATCACGAAAGTAATAGGGTGACATCAAGAAAGTAATCGGGTGACATCACGAAAGTAATAGGGTGACGGGGGGACATTTTTACATATTCTTTTACATTTACCCTTGTGCCTATTTTGAGGGGCGGGGAGTAACTTTGAATTTTTAAATGGGGTGATGTACGTTTGTTTTAAATGTGAATCTAGATTTAAAAAAACTACGTTTGTGTGCACAAAATTGTTTTAATTTCTCCTTCTGTTACGGAATTATTATTTATTAGGTTATAATACAAAAAAAAAAGACACAATTAAATTTCGACTAATTTGTCGTGCGTCATGCGTAAGAAATCGTTAGAAATATCCTCCTTTAACTTCCAAACACTTTCTCACTCTTCTTCCGAAGTAATCTTGTACATACTGGAACATTTCAGGTATCACTAATGAGCAGGCAAAGCGGATTCTGTTTTTAATATCATCCAAAGTTGTATGTTCAATCCCCATCACTTTGTATTTTATAAAACCCGAAAAAAATAATCAAGTGGGGTCAAGTCCGGCGATCTAGCAGGCCAGCTGTATGGACTTACTCGACCAATCCATCTGTTTTTAAATATCCCTTTAAAATGATTACGGACCTGTACTGCGTAATAGGGTGGAGCTCCACCCTGCTGGAACCACATGTCTGGATTCATGTTTTGGTTTAACAATTGAAGTAACTGGTTTGTTAAAAAATTGGTGCACATTAATCCATTTAAATCCTCTTCAAACAAATGCGGACCAACAACTTTATTCTTGATTATACCACACCAGACATGAATTGACCATGAATGTTGATTTGGCAGAGCTCTTATCCAATCGGGATTTTCCGCCGCCCAGTAGTGTAAAGTCGTCTACTAACCTTAAAAATAGAGCTGCAACTTCAATCAAAACTTCCACATAGCTGTGATAATCTACTCTCCGCAGAAATACATTCTCATTAAAGGAATTTATGGCCCATGACTTGACCACGAAGAAAATATTTGTATTACTGTACCCATAAACTTCTGAAACGTTATGGTACTCAAGTTTTAACGTCAAAATATCTAATTTTCACCAAGTCACGCTTCATTTATCTGCTACCCCCTAATGCAATCTTACCCAAAAACAAATAGAAGCGTTTCTTTGTCGGGTGCTAACGATACCAAATTTGAAGATGATATTTCAATTCGTTTAAAAGTTATTGCGCCTACTAACAGACAGACGTGCAGGTCGACAAACCGACAGACAAAAAATGTTCGTTCCAGAATCAAGTTTTTTATATGTTTTGAGACATTTTACGCCGTTCCAGCAAAAAAAAAATTCGATATTTCTCTCACCGATATTCCAGCCCCACACATTCAACCCCTAATTTACTTTTAGCACAGAATAGCAGAAGTTTGTTGAAATTGGAAGTTTTTTAATAAACACACCCTAAAACCTTATATTACTCGAATTTTAACGAAAAAAATTCATTTTTTATCAAATCACCCCCTATTCAACCCCCAACTCCTGGAGCGATTTTACCCAAAAACAATCCGAACCGTTCGTTTGTCGGGCGCTAACTGTATATCAAATTTGAAGACGATATCTCAATTGGTTTTAAAGTTTTTGTGTCCTCAGACACACATACAGAACGACAGACCGACGGCTAAAAAAAGTTCGTTCTCAAATCATGTTTTCTATATGTTTTAACAGTTTTTACGAGGTTTAAGCGAAAAAAACTTTTTTGAAAATTTTGTCGTCGATACCATACCTCCACACGTATTAGCGATTACGTAGAATGCTCTCGTCCAATTTCCTTATATATTTTTGTCAAAGTGCTTGATTCGCTTCCACACGATGTTGATTTTACTGTGGATTAGTCACAGCTTCCTACAAGATAATATGTATTCTATGAGCGAAGGTGCGTTGAAACAAATGAACATGAGCATGTTGATTTTTTGGCTTTAAAAATGGATCAAGATACCAGGAAGATGCTATACGATGCCTTTAGCGAGGTTTTTGATAAAATTTATAATTAGAGTCAGCTGTGGACGCTTACTGGAGTTGGCGGTATGTGGTAGTTAACTGTCATTCCACTGATACTTATAAGTTATCGTAATTAATTGTTTTTTTCGTACATCTGTCAGCATTACGTCTGGAGTTCCTCAATGATCTCTTTATGGTACACTTTTGTTTTTTTAACTTTATTCATGGTGTGCAAGAATGCTTCCTAATAGATGTCAATGTTGTAATATTTGTTGCTGTCTAATCTGTTGTCGACAGAGCATAACTAAAAGAGGACTTCAATATGTTTACTAAAGATTTTGAGGAGAACACGTTAACGATAAATACTGGTAAAATTTTAGGTACCCATAGGTTTTACTTAAAAAAGGGACGTTTCTGACTGTCGCTTCTTATTTGTGAGCTCTAAGTTGAGTTGAAACAGTTATGGACTTGGTGTAGTCTTGGGTAGTAAATTAACCTTTGAAATGCACAATCGCTATCAAGAAAATCAATTAGTGTTTCAACAAGATGGAGCTCCTCCGCATTTTTCACAACGTGTTAGGGAGTTTTTAAACAGAGAGTTTCCAGAGCAAATGGATTGGGCGTAGAGGTGCCATTGAGTGGCCCCCTAGATCACCGGATTGAACTCCTTTAGACTTCTTTTTATGGGGCCATTTAAAGAGTAGAATTTACGCAACAGAACCGGCGTCTCTGGAAGAATTAGGACGACGCATTGTTGAAGAATTTCGTCTAATAACTCCACAAATGCTCCAGACTGTCAAAGCGCGTTTTGATCAAAATTTTTACTTTTGCATGGAAGCTGGTAGTCAACAGTTTGAACACTTACTTAACTGAATAAACATTTTTGAACGTTTGGTTTTGTTTTTTAGTTTGTTTTTAACGAAAAATTGACTAATTAGTGCATTTCTTATCACAATGAATGAAATACGTTCTTGTAACTCCAACTGTGAATAATTTTTAACGAGTTGATAAAACTTCCAAAAAAATTAGTGTGCTGACTTCAGAAAAGAAAGAGCTTTCAAATGATGTAACACTCGACCGATGTTCCCTATTTAAAATATAAGGGTTCTTATCACCACCCTTAAGAAGTTGATGTGACAAAGTTGAGTTTGATGTCAAAATTAAAATTGACGTGTTTCGGCGTTTGTTAAAAAAATTTCTTTGGACGCAAATCGGTCTGTTTCGTTTTCAATGCGCCACCCTATATATATATATATATATATATATATATATATATATATATATATATATATATATATATATATATATATATATATATCTTTGGGGACTAGTTTAAAGACGAAGATAATAAAATAATTGTTTTAAAGGTTTAAAATTGTTGCTTTTTGTGTTCTAGGCTAACTATTTACGAACCTCCTCGTGTAATGCAAAGCAGGTAGAATTTGTAGTTCCAAATTCTAATTCATTTTATGTGCATTTATTTCAAAGCCAAAATTGTATGTCTCTAAACATTTACAAATATCCGACAAACTATAATAGGATGCCAACTGACTTTGTAATTTCTATGTTTGCCCTAGCTCATAAAATAGAAGTAAATAAATAAAATACTGGGGGTTTACACGCAGACGCCTCTGTAGTTTCAGTTTCGTGTGATTTACGATCTGTTTGCTCATTAGACGAATCGGATTTATAGAAAATCGATGAGGCGGCAGATACACGCTTTGCTTTGCTTTGCTTTACTTTACTACCTTAACACTCGCCACCCCCAGAACGAACGCGCGAAGTTGTAATTCTCGTTAAAGAGGATTATAATTATTGGCCTCCACGAAGGTGGATAATTGTAGAGTACATAAGTTAGAATGTGGAAGGGTTATTAGCGCTTGAATTATTTGTCATATTTCGTTTGCCTGACACAGACAACCTTTGTAAACATTTTTTCGATGTTCGTTAAAAGAAAACCATTAACAAACATAAAATAATAATAATAATAATAATGAGTTCATAAAGCAAGTAAAACAGATAGTGCGACCACATATTAACTCCAAGAACCTAATCAAAGCTTTTAACATATATGCATGTTATGCACTCAATTATTCAGGTGGACTGTGAAACGGACATCGAAAGTCTGCAATGAAATGTACGAACACCCCAAACAAAAGACAAAAGGCATTATCATCATCCCCATATTTAAATTTAGTCCATTGCGCTTTTACAAGGATTCTCAGTAATTTTATCCAAATAATTTTCTATGTTCAACACATTTAGAAAACTGATATCATTAGCATGCATGCAAATTTTTTCAAACATTAATTTTTTGTGGGGTCATTGATGCATATTTTAAATATAAGAGGTCCTAATATAGATCACTGCGTTACGCCGATATTTATATGTATTGGTTCAGATCTTTTATTGTCCAGTAGATGATTTTTGTTTGATTGCATAAGTAAGATCTGAACAGCTCTAAGGCAACACGTCTTACCCCATAGTACTGCAGTTTATAATGTAGGAGACTGTAATTAATTGTGTCTAAAGCTTTACCAAGATAGCAGCATGTTATTTAGACTTTGTGACTCGTATTGCAGGCTTCAGTCATCGCATTTATACCGCTGTTGAATGAATTACTCTCCCTAGTCACTAAGGTGGAAGAGGGTTATTGGATATTGATAAACAATTCGGCCAATATATATTGAATCTGTGTAGATATTTGCAACGCCAGGCACTCACTTGGCAGGTGACTCAACACAGCTACAATTAAAAGGGCAAATGCACTATCGGACTGATCAAAACAAACTACCACATGGATGATGAAGCATCTCCATGGGCGACATCACAAGCAGTTACCTCTGTAGCTACACCGTGTCATACGCGAGGCAGATAATAGAACATACTTCCGATTAAAGGGAAAGCAAAATCCAAATTCACAACAAACTACAATCCTGGATCCAAAAGCAACTCCATGGGTGACATTTAAATGAGACTTGACAAACACATCTCAACAAATAGGTGTCTAACTACTGGTTGGTGCTGGGACAGATTTTTCCAGAAACCTAGAAGTTTTTCATGGTCATACATGGTCAAGTCATAGCAGCAAAAAACTGCTGTTTTCTGCCCTCGTCTTATTTTTATTATTATTTTAACAGAGTAAACATTAAGTTACATGTGCTATGTTATTGAAACTTCTTTTCTAAATTTGTTTTCAGACATAAAAGTAGGTTTTGATTATTTACTTTGCAAACATTTCAACAAACATTTTAAAAATTTTAAATGTAAAAAATAGCTTTCAAATGTTAACGCGAAGGAAAAATTATGTTTTTTTGGCAAAAGCTGAAATTTATAAATTAGCTGGTAGACATTGATAAGCACAATTTGGAGAACCCAATTCATCACAATACACCTGACGATCGTTTCGCTAACAAAGTCAGCCTAATCAGAGGGATGAATAACCTTTGATAATAATAATATAATAAACAGTTTATTCATCCCTCTGATGACGCTAACTTTGTTAGCGAAACAATCCTCAGCTCTAAAAACTGTATTGTGATGAATTGGGTTTTCCAAATTTTGCTCACCAGTGCTCATCACAGGTTCCAATCTTCACTCATTGGAAGACATTCTAACGCAATCTACATCGGTCAAACTTCTCGAAATTTAAACAGCTGATACAAAGAACAATAATTCTGCATCTGCAACTGGAACTATTTCTGGAGAACAAAATATTGCGGGACGTGTTTGATAAGTTCGTACATTTATGTTTAAAAATTGTTACCCCATTCTATTTGTATAAAATGTTAGCAACAAGTGAATTTGAACCAGACCTTTTGTGGCAGAAATGCTACGATATTTAATTAGTTTTAAAAATCTGGAGGCATCGAGTGTATTAGGGTATTTGCAATAGAAATAATAGTTTTCACAACAAAAAAAGTTTATTAAATATGAAATAAGTGTTAAAAAAGTCTGAATGCGTTATGTTAGCGATTTTTTATACAAATATTCTAATCCTAATACTCAATTTTCGATTAAGGTAGAATCTTCAGTTTTGATGTATAGTGGAGCCTCTATAAAAGCAGCACGGGTACTAAATTTTATATAAAAAAAACGTAACAAGCTTCGAAGATACAAATTTTAAAAAACTTTTTTAACCATTCCATTGGGTTGGCTAAAACGCAATCATGCAAGTGATACACAAGAGAAACAGTGCTCTCTTTCTTTGTTTAAGGGGAACTGGCATATATTAAGAATTTAGCTAAATGGTTATTCTGTCTGCTTAGTGGAAAAAGGCAATAAACATAAAACAAATAAAATATTAGTCTACGACTTTCAGAAAAGAGAAAGCAGACAAAACTATGGTCTGTTTACCATTTGAACCGCGAATCACGAGATGTTTTAATAACATTTTTAAGAAAGCTAATTTACAAGTGACATTTTCTACAAAAAAACACGTTTAAAATTTGCTAGGTAACCCAAAGGATAAATATCAAACTACATAAATGTCAGGAATCTATTAAATAGGTTGTAAGGATTGTGAATTTAAATATGTTGGGCAAACTAAAAGATCTATTGACACCAGATATAAAGAACATTTAACGCATCTAAGATATGGCACTATTGATTGATAATGTATTGCTCAGCATATTTGGGATAATAGTCATCATGTAGATAAGTAAACTCAAGTTCATTAAAAATCTTAAACAATTGCAGCAGCTAGACGCGTACGAAAGTATATATATATATATATATATATATATATATATATATATATATATATATATATATATATATATGTCGTTAGAAATATGAACAAAAATGTTTCGATGAATAGGTCTGGTTCTGTGTAATTCATTGTTAATCAGTAGCCCTTTCTTAGAAGAAACATTTAATAACGACAAGCGGTTCTACAAAATCAGGTAATGGAATCTTAATTACAGGGATTTTCGATTAAACAGTGTGGGTTCGTCCGTATACCTTCGTAGAGGACGCTGTTCGTAAGGGCTTGTCAAGTATGTAATATACGAGGCTTGTTCAATTGAAACCCATCTTTAGTTCCGAAAAAATGTATTAACAAATATATTTACAAATAAGTACCACTATTATTAAGGCACGTATCCCATTGTTTCAACAACCAATGTATACCCTGCTTAAATAATTCTTGTGGCTGCTGCTCGAAGAATTCTTTTACGGCATTTTGTACTTCTTCGTCCGACTGAAAACGATTACCTTTTAACGCCTTTTGCTGTAACCCAGTTTGTGTACGATACTATGAACAGATCCTATACTCACACCAACATTTTCTGAAATTGCTCTGATTGACATTCGACGATTTTCTCTAACCAGGCCTTCTACACATGCCACATTCCTGTCTGTTGATGCAGCACCAATGCACCTGGTCGCGGCTTATCATTCGTCTTCTCCCTTCCACTCTTAAATTTTCGAAACAATTCATTGACAATTGGATACGCAAAACATGCGTTTCCATAGACTGCTTGCGTTCGCGTATGAATTTGCAATAGTTGCAAACCTTCAGCACACAAAAATTAAATGACCGCACGCTGATTATATTTGGACGGATTGTTAACAACAAACCTCATTTTAAAGTCACAATACTTAAAATGGCTGTCAAATACAAATGATAGGAACTGATCAGTGTGATGTTTACAAACACAACTAACATGAAAAACGTCAGTTGAGTGATTACAACTGTTTCCAAGGCTGACCTGACCAAAGATGGGTTTCAATTGAACAAGCCTCGTATAAATAGTAGTCCTAGCTTTTATTCGTTCAGTTTATTCATCACTCTGATGTCGCTAATTTTGTTAGCGAAACAATCGTTAGACCAGAAAACTCTATTGTGATGAATTGGGTTTTCCCAATTGTACCTAAGGGTGGCATTTAAATATCACTAGTATAGGAAAACGCAGCCTCTTTGAATGCAAATTATCTCAAGCAATAGGAGGACTACAGGAATCGTTATATCATCTCTGTCTCTAACATCAGGCTACTTATAGGTATTATGTGTGTGTTTTTGTTTCTTTAACGTCGGCCTATTTCCGCGACTACGGACAATCGCCAGGGAGCAGTTTCACCTCACTATCCTGGACATTTTGCCGAACTCCTGTCTTTCTGTAAGAAGGATAGGGACCTTTAATGTGCCCAACATTGCATGGACACGGGACCGATGGCTTTACGCCCCCTCCGAAGGGCGAAACGTGCAGACATTCAACTTCCTCAAATACAATGCCACAACCTCGGTTGATGTTACTGTTACAGTATGTATTGAAAAAGTGAAAGGGGAATCCAATCAACTACCCTTAGGTTCAGAGGCACACGTTCATACCACTGAACCACCGAGGCTCTTTATAGGTAGTAAACGGTCAATCTGTAAAACATAAAAACTTCTGGATGGCAACATTGAAAAGGGTTAACAGAGACATATCATAGAAAACAGCATATGCTCAGAGCGCGGTTTCTACCAAATGAATGCTGACAAGGCGCCACCTCTGGCCTTGACGAGATCCCAGCAATTGTTCTCAAAAAATGCGCACCAAAACTTGCTCCTGGCCTGACTCGTCTGTTTCAGACATCTTACAATAGAGGCATATTCCCTAGTAATTGGAAAACTGCTCGAGTACAACCTGTCCCCAAGAAAGGATCGAAAGCGCTTTCTAGCAACTACAGGCCTATTTCTCTCCTTTCAGTCATCTCTAAAGTGATGGAAAAGTATATAAACACCGAATTACTAAAATTTCTTGAAAAAACACAGTCTAATCCACGACAGGCAGTATGGATTTCGTCAGCGCAGATCAACTGCCGACCTCCTTTCCTTTGTCACCCATTCTTGGAACAATTCTATGGAACTACACGGTGAATCCCAGATTGTTGCTCTAGACATATCCAAAGCATTCGACCAGGTCTGGCACGCAGCGCTGCTTAATAAATTACCGGCCTATGGCCTACCACCAAAACTCTGTACGTGGACAGCAAATTTCCTCTCTAACCGGAGCATTTCTGTTGTCGTGGATGGCCATTCCTGTAAACTGTATCTAATTAATGCAGGAGTTCCTCAAGGTTCAGCTTTAGCCCCTACTTTGTTTCTTCTTCACATCAATGACCTCCTCTCTAGCACATCCAACCCAGTTCACAGTTACGCGGACGACAGTACCCTCCACTCAAATATACAATATTCTAAGCCTGTCTCATTTGACCAACTAGATGAGGATCGCAGACTCATGGAGGGTTCTATATCCGTGGATCTCCAAAAAATATTAGACTGGGGAAGTAGAAATCTTGTACAATTCAACCCCACCAAATCGCAGTCTTGCTTTCTTTCTCATAAGATATACACTAGCCCTAGACCCATCACAATAAACAACCAAGTTATTCAGAGTAATGAGTCCTTTTCACTTGTTGGCATTTCTGTGGATCGAAATCTTAATTGGCACCAACATGTCACATCAATTGCAGAAGCGGCTGCTAAGAAATTAGGTTTCCCCTTCCGGGCTCGCAAATACTTTTCACCAGCTAATCTCTATACTTTTTATACTTCACAAATAAGACCAAACCTCGAATACTGCTCCCACATCTGGGGTGCTGCTGCCGCTTCTACACTCGCTATCCTGGAATCCATTCAGAAGAGAGCTATACGTCTCATCGGTGACCCTACCCTCACCCAAAGGCTGCCATTCCTTGCCCACCGACGAGCCGTTGGTGACCTCTCTCTCTTTTATAGATATCTGCAGGGTCACTGCTCAGAGGAGCTTTTTTCCATAGTTCCTCCACCTGCTGCCCCCAACAGATCTACTAGGGGAACAGAGCGAATGCACCCTTCTCCAGGTCACCAGACATAGAACATCTTGTTATGCCCGCTCTTTTGTCTCGAGGACTTCCAAGTTGTGGAACTCCTTGCCGGCACATGTTTTTCCTTCTCCCCGAACCTTCAAACCTTCAAGTCCAAAATTAACAAGTTGCCTCTTTCCTTCTTGTCGACACCCACGGTACGATAGTATTTAGGCTGTAAGCCCTGGTGGTGTGTTGTTGAAATTAAAAAAAAAACCTTTTGTAGAGGAGTTCAATTTAGGAAGGGTTTTAAAATATTTGTAAGACTACTTGTTTGACGCCACTTGTCGCGACAACATCCCCTTTGTCTGCTGGAGGCAATCTCTTTTCTACAAAATCGCACCCTTAACGTATATTACGCCAAAAGGATCATAGCGTGACATTTCCGCGGTTGTGATTAAAGCTTGTTTTAATAGAGATAACCAAATCAATTCACAAAAACAAATTCACACCTCACACTGATTTAACGTCAGGTTCCCCGCCCATGAATTAAACTTATAACCCCTTATTTCAAACACATTGACATCGCATTAACCAAAGTCCTGTCCTGACAATGCATACATGCATCTACCTGCCAAAACGACGGCTGCATTACGTGCACGTACATGCATATATGTCAGATACCCGACAAATAATCAGACACGTAGATATCATCGGAGTTAGCCCATTAGCAGTCTGGTTATAGTATATTGTTGCCCTAATTGATAGTTATATTCTCATAAAGTGTACTATATAGAGCTGGAATAACACCCGATTCCGATGATAGTGTCAGACACTCTACTACTGAAGTCACCTAATAACAAAATCGATAAGTAATAAATCGCAGTCCGGTTGGAAAATGTACCAGACTCATCAGTCCCCGGTGATCTATCATTATTAAAATAAAAAGCTCAGGTGTCAAGTAATTTGTTCGCTGGAGGTTCATTATTGCCTTTACTGACTTGTATAACCGGCCCATTATCTGTAGTTCACCTGTCTGGTGTCAGTTTAAACCTAAGAAAAACAATAAGGTGCTATTTATAATCGTTGCAGCACAAAGTTTTATTGTTTTTATTCTGCGGTAAGCAACGTATCGTTAGTACAGGTTGCTCTTGGTATAAAAAGGAAACACACACTTAATTGACAGTTGTTTTAATGGATTGGTGGAAATTTTAACATTTATTTATTATAATGCATTATACTGCCAGAAAATACTTTAATACTCATAATCAAGATCATGAAAAAAAAGTCTGGGTGCAGCAAGTGGGTTATGGAAGTGAATTTTCATAAAAATGTTTTTAATAGCAAATATCTCTCTCTAATACAGGCAGGCATCTGGTTACCGGTATAACCTATATAGTAGAAACAAGGTACCATATTATATCAAAATAACTTATTGTTTGAAAATGTACAAAAACGTTCCGAAAATAAACTTAGAATGTTTGCGAGAAAACTGGTTTCCTAGCCAATAAACCTTGGTTTAATAGCAGATTAGGTTATTGAAATTTGAAGCATATAACGAAAGTTCGCTACCTAAACGCACTTACTGCGGCCTCCATTTTTTTCTTACAAACATGCATCATATTTCGATAAGAAATGCAAAAATGCAATAATATAAGGGCGTTCGAAAAAAATTGTAGGTATCACCAACGACTTATGGGCCAGCCTGTGATTGCCAAATTAATTTTATAGGATGCAGCTCAAGACACTCTATAATTAACCCATACAACTTTCTCTTGTATCTTATATAATAACAAGTATATTGAACTTTACGGTAGAAATGCGTCACCGTGTATATAATATGTAAGCCGATAAAATCTGAAACTAAACCCGGATATAGATTCTAGGAGGCCTAGTTTGCGCCGATTTGAAGAAATATTTGAAAAATTCAAAAGTCGCGGTCTCCTCATTAACAAATTTTGACTACGAAAATTAGCTAAAAATTATAGACCGTTAAACTATAAACTTAACTAAAACTACTGCCAAAGCATCAGAGAAAGGGTCTATTTGAAATGAAATTTCTGGAAACATTTTAGTAAAATGAAGGACAATGGCGGTTGAAGCTGAAACTTAAGGGTTTGCAGATCACTCTTCTTGTGACATTTTCTTTGCATAATCAGTATTTGTTTCAGGTTCTTTGCCTAAATGTTGCCAATTTTGACGTTTCAAATCGCAACTTTGACGTTTTCAGGATAACCCCATTTTTTTAATGCCCATAACTTTTTTGTCTTTAAACTTACAGACCTCAATTGCTCTTTACAATGCAAACACGATGTACCAAATTTGGTTGCCCTTACTGTGTTATTTCCAGAGATAGAATTTTTTTCCGCAAGAAAATACAAAATTTTCCGAGAAAACCTGGGCCGATTTTCCTAATGAACGTAGCCAAGCCACTCGCAAAAGGAAGCTACTCAGAAAATTTGATTAAAATCGGCCCACTATTTTTTGAGTTAAAATTGAATCTGACCTTGGATGTGGGTTCTAAGGGGCGCCTAGTTCGCGTTCAGTTGAAGAAAGTTTTTCAAAATTCAAAAGTCGGAATGTCCTCATTACTGATTTTTTTAAATTCACTAAAACTAGGGTCATTAAGGAGAAGGATGGAAATTGATTACTAGAAAAAGAAGACATTGCTAATTACTGGAAAGCCTATATTTTAGAGATATTTCACAGAGAGGAAAGGAATTGTGAAAAGGATGGTCAGGCTGGTACAAATACCATGTGCTACCTCCGAAAGGGTAACAGTTGCGAGGTCGGTTGAAGTAGGAAAAGTATCATTTTAAGCCCTTTAATATGACGTTGGAGTTGCCAAATTGTGTTTACATTTCGAGGTGTTAAGGTAAATGAAAAATGTGCAAAATTTTCAATCGATAATAAAAGTTCATTAGATAATTTCTTTATTCTGTAAAACATATGCTCAACACTTTCACAGAATGACGTTTGGCGTTTTAAATATCGATGCCGCCGCGCTTTTAAATACGGACCTGATTTTTTATGTCACCATATAAAAGGCAATTTGATTATAAATTCAACCATGTATCACAAATACATGTTTTACGGCGTTTCGGTACCGAAAAATCCATCATCACTATTTTTCTGAATTGGGTCCTTTATAAGATCCTGTATAATAAGTTTCGTAGCGTAGCAAGACTTTAAATTTACGTTTTACTACGTTTACAATTGAAAAGAAGTGAACTTGATGTTTTATTGAAATATAGTTGGTATGAAACAATAACTAAATAATACATACAGTTGACTTAGCAAAACATGAGGAAGCCAATGCCAAATAATATTAGGAGCCTTAAAATTATTAACCAGCATTTTTATTACATTAAACTTGTAAAAAAAAGTCCATGGCCGTATGAGTGAATGCTCGAGGGCAAAAAATGTAGTTAGACATTAAACTAATCAGTCTAGATGTTCAAAGTGACCCCCATTACTTCTTAAACACATCTCCGCGTTTATTGTTATTCTTCTTTGAATATTCTCTAACATTATTGGATTAATTTTGTTACATGCCTCCCGTATTTTAAAAATTAAATCGTCCAAGTCTCGAGATGTTGCTTTATAAACATTTTCATAAATAAAACCCCATATTAAGAAGTCCATAGGAGTGACATCTGGTAAATGCGCAGGCCAGTTTTTAGACACATTGTTGCCAATCCAATAATTGGGCTTGAATTGATTAAGACATTGACCACAACGGCGGTCGCGATGTGCTGAAGCCCCATATTGTAGGAAATAAACAAAATTCCTGAGCACGTCAAGTGGCAGATCGTCTAACAAACCGGGTAAAGTATCTATTAGAAAACTTAGATACATTGTACCTGTTTAACGTTCCTCGAAAAAAAAGGAACCACTGATTTTGAATCCAGTATTACAAGTCAAACGTTAATGCCGAACCTTTGATGGAACGCAGTTTCGTGATGGATGTGTTGATTTCCCTGCGTCCAATGATAATGAAGATTCTTGTTGAACCATTCATTATTGCAAAATCTGCTTTCTTCAGTTCATCAAATTCTCGTGCAAATATCAGGATCTTGCCGTCTCCATCCCAAAATTCGGCGACAAAATATTCTCCTTCGTTGGTAATCTGTCGATCGCAAAAGTTGAACCTATCGGCAGCATGAGGTATACATTTTTCCGACGTAAAACCCTTCTTGCAGACGTTTTTGACATTCATACGTCTCTTTATGATAACTTTTAAGAGCGTTGTTAGCATTACTGAGTGCTCTTGGATAAGAAAACATCCTATCCTTGTATACCTTTTGAACCGCGTATCACAAGGGTCCTCGGGAGCATTTTTGAGAAAGTAGATTTGCAGCTGACTTTTTCGACAAAAAATTAATTAAAAAAAATTCTTAGGTAATACGAAAGATAAATATAAAGCCACTAAAATGTCGGTTATCTATGAGATAGGTTTTAAAGCTTGTAATCTTAAATACGTTGGTCACACTAAAAGAACCATTCAGACCAGATTCAGGGAACATCAGGCACAGCTGAGATACCCTAGTGTGGACAAGTCGTCCGTGGCACAACATCTTTGGGATAATAACCACCACATAGATAAAGAAAATCTGAAACTTATCAAAAATGTTAGACAACCAGTGAAACTAGATGCGTACGAGAGTATTTATGTTTCTAAGACAAAAAAAAAACAACAATTGTTCCTTAAACCGAGCCCGTCACTGATTTGTAGCCCTTTGTTTGCATTCTGTCTTTGGTAGTAAATATTCCGAAGTTTGGCAGGTTAACTTATAACTGAAGTTCAAAAACCTTACCCAGCAATTAAAATACAATGCGCAGAAATTTTGCTACGATTTCGCCTCCCTCTCGGTAGCGTTATTTACCTAAGGCTCGGTATAAAAGGTGATGTTTAGTTGTAGGTAGTTTCGAATTTTTTCATCTTCTGATGACGCTAACTTTGTTAGTGAAACGATCGTCAGGTCTTTAAAAAGATGTATTGTGCTGAGTGTCATCAAAATCGGTTAATTACTTTTTGAGTTATCGGCTGGGTACATACACACACACACACACACACACACACACACACACACACACACACACACACGGATATATATATATATATATATATATATATATATATATATATATATATATATATATATATATATATATATATATATATATATTCTTACGGACCTTGGTTTTGGGTTTTAGAGGCCCCAATTCGCGTTCATTTGAAGAGATTTTTTAAAAAGTGTCACCATCGATACCTCTCTTTAGAGAATTTTTTAAAATAAAAATTCGCTTACATGACAACTTTTTCCTAATTTTACCGACCTCCAAACTCCTGGCGTTTTAGAGATAGCAATAGTCACAGATGGTATTTGGACCAGCTTGTAGAGGAAATAGGGGAAGATAACCCACATTATCTGGGCTCGTCGATTCGAGGAATGATTTGGGAAAACGCTTAAATAACTTAGACAAGGGAAAACTCTTGGTGTAGCAAAAGCGTTAATAGTAGCCAATTTTCATAAGTTTTGTAAAACGTAATGTAACTTACTTTATCTGCTAACCATTTCATTGGACCTGTTATTAACTTATTTATGGTAAATTTAGTGTGTGGATGATGAGACACTTTCCAATCACATCCCATTCTCTCCACAAAGTATCTGATTTTGCTAAGAAGCGTGCTAAGTTTTTCTGTCAATATGTCACCCAAATGATGTGACAAGTTGATTACAAAGACCGACAAAAACTATTGGCAGCTAAAATATTTCATACATCTATTTTTGTTTATTCTATTCAAGCTTATATTACACAGTAATATCTTTTTCAGCGGGGAATATATTCTGCGGCATTTTTCAAATCAGCTTAAATTTAATCCGAAAAAACTTGGATTAGAATTATTTAACCAAAATAAACTTTAGAATATTGAATCTATTAGTTTGATGTCAATAAATTAGTTAAATTTCCCTAAAATAAATTGACGGGTTTTAAACAATATAGCGTTTTCGAGAAGAATATTTGTAATTTTCCTTGAAAAAACTTGACTCTCGGAACTGAAAAACGAACTTAGCCTCTCGAAAGAATTTTTCCAGTGTAATGAACAAATCTGGAAGTGTCTCTATGTAGCGGAGAAACTTCTCAAACCATGTTATATATATATATATATATATATATATATATATATATATATATATATATATATATATATATATATATATATATATATATATATATATATATTAACACACAGACTATTGAACCTCTTCAAAGTTTTTACAGACATTAAAGTGGCTAAATACAATGTTCTGACCAACAAGAACTTTTTTACTAACAGTAAGGACAAAATTTCGGTGAAAAAGCAACGTGATTTGGTTTATCAGTTGGACTGTAAAAATTGTTCTCTTTCTTATATAGGTGAGACCTCACAGTCTGTTGGTAGGAGGATCAGCCAGCATAAGAGCGACTCTAGACCTGAGAGATGTGCATTGGCAGATGTGCCAAGAATATGACACATTTCAAGAAGAGAACGTTTTTTATAAAATTTTTCCCTATCTAATATTTTTACATTTTCAAAATCCATATTATGGCCTAAAGTAGATACATGATGATGTATCTACTTTAGGCCATAATATGGATTTTGAAAATGTAAAAATATTAGATAGGGAAAATTTTTATAAAAAACGTTCTCTTCTTGAAATGTGTCATATTCTTGAAAATGACACTATGAACTCAAAAGTAGATATTCAAAATCTAAGTAACATATATAGCTATGTAATACTTTTTGATACGTCTGATGGCGCCTCTGTGTTGGCCGATTCTATAACTTAGAATTACAAAACACGTCAAATAATTCATCAATACAGTAACAATAGTCTATGATCAGTGAGGTCTTGCAGCTGTCATTTATATCTTTGGTCGTCATACTAATGTGAAAAAATGGGTTAGGTGTCCATTTTGTTACACGCGAATTTTTCAAAGCTTTTTTAGTTTTTTAACATTAATGACACTTTTATACTTTTTCATGACTAGCTTTGAATGTTTTGAAGGTAGAAATGTTTGCGTGAAGTTACATGTAATGTAAAGATGTTTTTAGCATTGTTGTTTTTTGCATGTCTTTGTGGCAGATTTTCCCTGTTTTTGATGCTTTGGCCTTGCTTTTGCAATTAGTTACAGTGCTGTAAGTGTCTTTTAATACATAATAGAGATGTTTGTGCTGATTTTTATTCATTTTGAGTACTCCTGAAGATGCTCGGAACCCCGAGCGAAATATATCGAGTTTTTGGTACAGAGTGACTTTCTTTAAAATATAGCCCTCATTTGTGGTCGTAATTGCCCTTAAAAGTTTACAAATTTTAGCACACTAACGTGTAACGACTGTTTCTCCTCCCTTCAATCATATATATATATATATATATATATATATATATATATATATATATATATATATATATATATATATATATATATATATATATATATATATATATTATATATCGTTACCTTTCTAATGCGAGATTTTCTGCACGAAAAATCGCTGAAAATACCTGATTGCGAAATGTTATAAATCATAAAAACAGCGAAGTGAGTTTATTAAGAAAGAATTACTAAAAGTCGGGACACAGCAAGTGCCTTATAGTAGCGAATTTTCATATACTTTTTAAGATATAACGAACGCAACGTAACTTATCTCCTAAGCGTAGCACTGCACATAACTTATTTATGTTAAATTTAGCCTGTGAGTGATGGGAAACCTTCCAATGCCATCCCTTTGGTTGCAAAATACACACATTAATGAATAGAATAGAATAGAAATGTACTATTTTTTTCCTTTGGTTTATATTTCCACTGGACACATGAAAAATAACTAAACTAAATCATCGCCTTCAATAATCCACAAAGTTATTTTATCATAGCGATACAATTATTTTATTTTGTACTATTTTTTTCTAATAACTGTCAGAAATAAGCACCCTGCACCATCTAATGTGTATAGTGCGCGTTTTGGACCTGTCATCGCTGCCATCTGCGTACAAGTGTCCAATAAGTCACTGCACAATTACCTCCGGAGCGCTCATATGTTCTACACGTTCTCCCCCTTCGGTGACGCCTGTTATGTGTGTGCCCTTTTTTCGCACGAGTCAGTTTATTGCATGTGACTGACTTGGGAAAGACAGAGCAGCAAGCTTGCGGCCGGTTTGGTATTGATTTTTTATATGAAACTCCATTAGGTAATGTGGTTGTGAAAAATCGACCTGCTCTGATATTAGATTAGCGGGTCTGTCGTTCAATCTTTAGGGTAGACACTTCTTTTGTCAATCACTATTGAAATTTAAGAGAGCGTGAAAGTTTGTAGGTATTGGTTTTCGAGACCTATTCGTTCTAGGATGAAATTGCTTGATTATTTAATAACTTATCATTATAATTTATAACCAGTGGCTCACAAATCTTGAATTAACCTTTGCAAAATAATTAAGTCGCCGTTGCTTGCGTGTACCAAATAATTGAGGCTTAATACTTTAAAAACTCACGCCATGAATATTTCTAAAAATGAATATAACATTGTGAGGTGTATTGCGTCGCCACCTCGTGCATAACTAGCTACCAGGTTGCCTCCATAGCTCCAATAAATTGGAAATGTTATAAGTAGAAACCGTCTACAACTATCCAACCATTTTCAAATCGCCAGCCCCGTTACTCTCTTTCCCAGTACAGGGAACAATGTACAGATATTTAAGGCTAGATGCATTTTGACCATGATTACTAAGGTTCGTCAGTGTGCTACACTAATGACAACCAAAGCCTTTTAAAAGTAGATTAGATTAGATTCATTGTGAGTGGGATGCCCCAGTGCCCCCACCGCGACCTTTGGTCTGTTGTGGCTCACGTCTAATTGCTTAAATTTCACCCGTCCAATCCAACTCCCTGCGGGAGTCGATCTGTATTTTTCTGGCGATGAAAGTCAGTTTGACAGGTCCACTGCCATCTGGGTAAGGCTGCTTTCCCGTTTCGAAGCTCAAAGAGAGGTAACCTCTCTCCGATTTCGTCTGGACCCGACGTCCGTGAGTATTTAACTCGAGGCGGTAGCATCATCCAAGCGGGGTCGTTAGCCCGTTTCGAAGCTCGCTGAGTAGGCTTCAATCTCCAGGTGAAATCCACCTCTAGAGATATTGGCCCTCCTCTGGGTTCATCTAGACCCGATACCTGCAAGAGTTTGCTTAAATTTCACCCAAGAAATAGAGCTCCCTGCAGGAGACGATAATTTTGAGGGTGAAAGTTTGTTTGACAGGTGTACTGCCATTTGAGCGAAGTCGCTTAAAGAGAGATAACCTCTCTCCCAGTTCGTCTGGAGCCGACATCCGTCTGTGTTTGACTCGTGGCAGTATCATGAAGTCCCGCATCCGAGCATCATCCAAGTGAGGTCGTTTTCCCGTTTCGAAGGTCACAGAAGAGGCCTCGATCTCCAGTTGTAATCCACCCCTGGAGATCTCACCTTGCCTCCGGGTTCATCTAGACCCGACACTCACGAGTGTTAGACTCAAGGCGACATCCCAAAGAGTCCCTCTTCCGAGCACCACGCAAGCGACGTCGTCAGTCCGTTTTGAAGCACACAGTGAGGGCCTCAAACTCCGGGTGTATATATACTACTCATCAAAGGTCTCAACCCCCTCTGGGTCGTCTGGACACAAGACACCTGCCAGCGCTTAACACAAGGCAGTATCATCTGGAATCTCGATCCCGAGTAACAACCAAGCGAGGCCAATTGTCCATTCCTATGCCCACAGTGAAGGCCTCAAAATCCGGGTGCATATCACTCCCCAGAAATATCCGCCCAGGCTCACCTGGACCAGACCACCGCCAGTGTTTGACTCCAGTTAGTCGCCTCTTACGACATGCATGAGTTACCTTGGGCCTATTCTTTGAGTTCGTCTCCGGACCCACAGGGGAATTTGCAAAGTAACTTGGACATATATGCCTTTTACTTTTTTAGTATCTACTGTAAAATTTGCGGAGGTTGTGGCATTGTGTTTGAGCAAGTTGAATGTCTGCACGTGACCCCCCCCCCACAGAAGGGGCGTAAAGACTCCACTGCAGATATGCGTAAAGAAGGGAGGAGCACTAAGTGCCTCGATACTAGTTCGAGCAAACAAATTCAAACCAGATGACTTGGTTGGCTACTTGAAGATCCTGGAAATTATTCCATTAGAGTCACTCACCAAACCAACAGATGAAATTCCAGTCAAACTGGACTTAACAGTTCCATTTGACATAGTCGTAAATGACCGCTAAGCACGGGACAGAGACAGTAAAATGTTGACAAACAACACACCTGTATGGTATACAGGTCAGTACTTGACTGCATTCGCAACTTCAGCCAGCTGGCGGCAAGCAATACCGTCAAGATGAACTGGGTACCTGCGCAGGCCAATATAAAGGGCAACGATGTAGCAGTTCCGCTCGTAAAAGAAGGGGAGCAAGGCCTCTAAACGGGCGAGAACCATACTGCTGGGATGCATATGAAACCGCAAGACATGAAATCGAAACGATGCTGCAACGGTCGTATCTGGAATATTGAAACAAATCTCCTGGACAAAGACAGGCAAAAGCCCTCCTCACGGAATCATCCAGCCAAAGAGCAAAATATATCCTCAAATTGAGTGGGACAGATCTAAAAGTAGTAACAGAACGAGTCAACGTCATATGAAGAAACACCTCCATATATTGGGGATTGAATCAGACCCAATGTGCAGAAGATGCGGAGAAGAGGAAGAAACTGCATTACATATAATGTGCCACTGCGAGGCATTTATAGAAGCACGGCGTAGGCTACTAGGGAACGAAAAAGTAAACTTAGAATCTCTAAAGACTGCTCACCACAGGAAATTAATGGACTTTGTCAAAGAAACGGGCACCCTAGAGGAGTAGGGGGAATTCTTGGGGCACAATAGGCCATAGAGGCCGCGGTGCAGGGACACAAAAAGTGGCCCACCCCTGTATAATAATAATAATAATAATAATAATAATAATAATAATAATAATAATAAAAATAATAATAATAATAATAATAATTAATGGTATACGGGTCACTCTCCAAATCAACATATCAACTGCCAGCTAAACTGGACTTCATAGTTCCATTTCAGGTGGTCATAGGTGACCGACAAGCAGTGGACAGATACAGTGAAAGGCTGACAACTCCGTATAGTGTACAGACGGGTCTAAACAAATGAAGGGAGCAGGACTGGGAATACGATGACCTAACTTCAAACTCTCAAAGTCCCTGCGAAAAACTTCCACCATCTTCCAAGCAGAAATAATTGGTATAAATCTCTGTGTACACAAATGCATACAAAGAAGATCTAGAAATACAGAGATGTAAAATAGCTTCCAAAAAATTGTAGACCACATAAACAGTCTGAACTTTTTGGGCAAATATTAAGAAAATAGCGCCCAGTACAAGATTCCTTGGAGTTACAGCGCTGAAGCCAAAAGTCTATACGTCTCATTAATCAACCTACAATATACACGAGTATACCATTCTTATAAAAATTCACTATTATAACGTACTTGCTGCTTCCCGATTTTTGTCTAAAACAGAGATCTGCCCAGGGAAATCAAGAATAAAAATCATTAATTCCTTCCATTCTGCTGATTTATATTGCCATATTTGTCGAGTGTGTCCTTGTAACAAGTTGTGTGTAGTGGATGTGTTGCGCATATCAGACAGTGACACTGACACCTGACCCGCTTAGGGGATTCAAGGTTGTTGGTACTTTCTAGTTTTAGGGGTTAGTAGTGTGTATACCTGATACTATTTAATAATATTAATCATAATTATAGAGATAAGAAACACTTAATTGAAAAACAATTCAGTTAAAAATCTTTAAGGACTTTGTCAAGGGGTGGTTTACTTAGACTGGATGGATACAAAAGCAATCAAATCCTGTCTTATATACGACTGTGTTCTTTTGTACTTTAACGTCCTTCTATTTCCGCGACTATGGCCAATCACCGTGGCCAGGGAGCAGTTTCACCTCATTATCCGGGAAATTTCGCTGAACCCCTGCCTTGCTGTAAGAAGAGTAGGGTTCTTTAACGTACCCAACATCCCAGGGACACGGGACCGACGGCTTTACGCCCCATCCGAAGGGCGAAACGTGCAGGCATTCAACTTGCTCAAATATAATGCTACAACCTGGGTAGATGTTAATTTTACAGTATGTACATACAAAGTGAAAGGGCAACCCTGGCAATTGAACCCAATACCCTTCGCTTCAGAGGCACACGTTCTTATGGACCACTGAGACTCTATATGTAACCGTAAAAATGATGATTTATTCACTGCACAATTCGAAGACGCTGTCGACTACTCAACATTTTATATTTCACTGGTTTGGCGCGCTCTGACGCTCGATCTGTTAATGGCTACAATCAAGCAATCGAGAATTAAAACAAGACACAGCAATTGAAGATAATTTCAGAGAAAACTTTTCCTTATTTCTCTTGTTTTAATTGCCATTTCAAATATATTTTTGTTTATAATCTCAGACGTAGTAAACCCGAAGTGGCCATCAAATATTTAGTGACTTTTCCCAAAGGCAACTCGGCACGGAAACTATAAAAACATAATAAATCTTTTTCACCTTTTTTAGGATGTGTTCTTTACAAGCTCCACCTATAATAAATCCAAAGGGGTTATTTAGGTACAATAATAGAAACGTAACGCATCCCTGAACCAGCCTTTGAGCAAGACAAGTATTATTATCTTGTAATTATAGGTCGTATAACCGTTTCAGAATTTAATAGATTATGAAGATTTATTGCCAGTTGACCCCCCTAACCAATTCGACCACCAGCTTTGAACATCTGGGGTTAATTTTATAAATGGATTTCTGAACGTAAAATTAATTTTTATGTCTGAAATGTATTATTTTCGGTATCATGATTGTCTTCTAAAGATGGGCGTATTTCTAATTTTTTAACTCTATTAGGTTTAGTTAAATTAAGTTCACCACAGTTAATATTTGTATTATTTTTACTAGATAAGAGTGTGCCAGTTTTAGTGAATTTTCCTAGAAAAAATTCACTAATGGGCAAATCCCGAATGTTGAGAAAAATTTCCTCAAGTGAGCGCGAACTGGGACCTCTAGGACCCATATCCGGGGTCAGTTTCAATTTTAATATGTGTATATATATATAATATATATATATATATATATATATATATATATATATATATATATATATATATATATATATATATATATATATATGGAATATATGTGGAATCTTTATATTTTGTCAATAAAGAAGGAAACGTAAAACATCTAAGGTGTATACATTTTACCATAACATTTAAAAAATAAATGTATTCCAAGTGATATCTTATTCTATATACCATAATGCACTTGCGGCGCCATTTTTTGTGTTTAAGAGAGTAAGGAAGTATCCATAACAGTGAACTGTATATAGTTTACTGCCATTTAATCATAATTAGTAGTATATTACCTTATTAAGTCGACAAAGCGAAAGGAAGCGGAAACATAAATTCGTGTGCGCAAGATTCTGGCCGGTAAGGAGTGTTAAACTGTAGGTCCAAGGTCAGTTTCGTTGTTTCTAAAGATTTGATGCATCCAGACTTAAAAAAAAATGTTGTTGGAAAAACCAGTTCGATTAGGTTGACTAAAATGAAATCATCCATGTGATTAACAAAGAAAAATACCTGCCACATTCATAATTTGGCAGATACTTTCTTTTTAGTGAATTTTTTTTGAAAAAAAACCTAATGGGAAGATACCGACTTTTGAATTTTGAACAAATTTCTTCAAGTGAGCGCGAACTAGGACCCCTAAATCCATATCCGGGGTCAGTTTCAATTTTCATATGTTTTATATATATATATATATATATATATATATATATATATATATATATATATATATATATATATATATATATATATATATATATATATATATATATATATAGGCTGCCCCATAATTAGTTTTGCGTTAGCTGCGGGGTGATAGCTGGCACAAAAATTAAGCGATTGGGCTTAACATTCCGTAGTTATTGTTTTACGGGGTGTTAAAAATAATTTTTTTTAAAACTATTTTTTGAAATATCTTGAGAGTGGTTCAACATATTATTATGAAATGTGTCATGGTATTATTAGACATCATGCGTAATACGATGACGGTATCAATTTCACAACTGCTGCTTGGTGGCGTTACCGACAGCAACACTGGTTCATTAACATGGTCATAATTCTTTGTCCATCCTGTATGCATATTTTCGAGAAAAAAAATATAAAGAAAGACACTACACAAAAAAGGTATATTTCTTTGAAGTCGAAAAAGTTGACCGTTTTCAAAATAAACGTACTTTTTCAATGAAATTAAATAAACGATTATGTATTCTAGAAGACTTCAATCTTAGTGCAAAGTATGTGTATGTGTTGTAGATACTTTTTAGCACAATAAAATGTACGTTAGCGAAAGAAAGATTTTTATTAAGAATTCACCAAATACATTAAATAAAATAACATCTATAAAACTATTAATTAAAAAGAAATAGTTAACAAAATGGATATCGGAAAGATTAGTGAGCCCAATCGCTTTATTTTGTGCTAGCTATCACCCCTTAGCTAATGTCCAATTAATTATGGGGCACCCTATATATATATATATATATATATATATATATATATATATATATATATATATATATATATATATATATATATATATATCACACCGATAACTCAAAAAATAATGGGCCGATTTTGATAAAATTTGGCATGCACCTTCCTTTTGTAAGCGACTTCGGCAAGATTGTTAGCCAGGAAAATCGAACCAAGTTTTCCGGGAAATTTTTGGCTTTTCTTTCCGAACAAATTGCATTTATCTACCCAATTAAATTAATCTAAAATTAAACTGCAACTTTAGAAGCAAACCAACAAGAAATCAGAGTAAGTGCTAAAAATGTTCACCATTTAAGGCAATGCGTTTTCTCATTACTTTATTAAAATTATCTCTTACTTTAAAAAATGAATTTTGTTGAGCTCTGATATCATTAACACCCTGTACGATCTTTTCCCATAATTGCTGGCGGTCATTTGTTTTATTTGTGTAGACCAGTGACTTTAAATAACCTCAAAAGTAAAAATCTAGCCGATTTAAGTCGGGACTACGCGCTGGCCATGGGTGCACACTACCTCTACCAATCCACCTTTGAGGCTAAATTTCATCTAAATAATTTCGCACATCTCGATTGTAATGTGCTGGGGCACCGTCATGCTTGAACCAAGAGTCATTCCTTAAAGTTAAAGGTACATCTTCTAAAATGATCGGTAAATTATCTCTCAAAAACAAGAGATGCTTTGCTCTGTTAAGTCTAGGTGGCAGTTCAAGTGGTCCCACAATACAACTTTCAAGAATGCCACACCAAATGTTTATTGAAAATTCATGTTAAAAATGGTGTTCGCTGACAGCATGAGGATTTTCAATCGCATAGGTATGGCTATTCCGCAAATCGAACATACCTCTTCTGGTGAATGAGGCTTCATCAGTAAATACAATTTTCTTGTAGAACATTCTATCCTCTAAATAGCGTTCTCTCATAAAGTGGTAAAATTATAGTCTTCTTGGTAAGTCTTGCGGTAAAAGCTGCTGAACTTAAGTGAAATGATACGGATGCAGCTTTTCTTTGCGTATGATTCGGGACACCGAAGATTTGCTTATACGCGTTACTGCACTAACACGTCTGGTTCTGGTTTCCGCGTCTTCTACAATACGAACTATGATTTTGTCTTCCATATCAGCACCAGCTACACTCGGTCATCCTGCATTTCTGTTTTTGGGATGAAATGAGTCAGTTTCACCTAATTTATCGTACAGTACATTAAAAGTTTTATGGTTTGGTTGCCTTATATAAGGATAAAGCGCCAAAATAGCGCAGTGCTGCTCTGCGCGAACAAAAGTTTTCCTGGGCATAGACACACACCATATCACGCATTTGTGAATTTGAAAAATCACTATGACGCGACATTTTAACGCAAATAACAAGAATGAAGTAACAAATAAAGATACTTGTTTAATGTCAGTCGATTTTGACAAGTTATAGTAGATAACTTCCTAGTTGCATAACATACTTAGCAACAAAGCAAATAGAGATTCTTGGTTTTCATTGAAAAAGTACGTTTATTTGTAAAACGGTCAACCTTTTCGACTTCAAAGAAGTATACCTTTTTTGTGTGAAACTAAATGGGCTTTCTTTATTTTTGTTCAAAAATGTGCATACAGGGTGGGCAAAAAATTATGACCATGTTAATGAACCAGTGTTGCTGTCGGTGGCGCCACGCAGTGGTGAAATTGATACCATCATCGTTTTACGCATGATGCCTAATAATAGCCACATTTCATAATAATATGTTGAACCACTTTCAAGATATTTGAAAAAATAATTTAAAAAATAATCATTTAAACACCCTGTAAAGCGAAAACGAGTAACATTTTAATAAGGCATAGTGAGCCCAATCGCTTTATTTTTGTGCTAGCTATTACCCCTAATGTCCAATTAATTATGGGGCACCTGTATATATATATATATATATATATATATATATATATATATATATATATATATATATATATATATCACACCGATAACTCAAAAAATAATACGCCTATTTTGATAACATTTGTCAAGCACCTTTCTCTTGTAAGTGGCTTGGACAAGTTTGTTAGCCAGGAAAATCGAACCAGGTTTTCCGGGAAAATTTTGGGTTTTCTTTCGGAAAATTTTTTTATCTCCAAAAATAAAAAAAGCTTTGGTAACCAAATTTGGTACGTAACTTTATGATATTAAAATAAAACTACATACCAAAATTTATATTTCTATGTTGCAAGAAAAAAAGTTCTAAAAAATATTTGGTGCCAGATCATTTCTATGAAAATTCACTACCATAACGCATGTGCTGTGCCCAGACTTTTGTAAATATGAATCTATTTTTCCTCTGGAAAGCTTTTGTAATTTTAAATGAAATTTGTAATATAAATTTGTTTTAAAGAGACTTGCAGTACCTAGATATAGCAAACTTTATTTTCTAGCTTCATAGAAAGTTGAGTGTGGGGCATTTAAAGTTTTTTCTCAATAGGAGCTTAGACCACGAGATTAAAATATTTTTTATGATATCAAAAAAAATCGGCGGTAACACTTTCGAAAAAATTCTTCAAATGAATGCCTATTAGGACCCCTAAAAGCGATCTTCACGGCCTGTTTAAATTTAACGTATTAATTTTAGTAATATTCCGTACTAATAGTGAAAGATTCACTATTTTAGCGCACTTGCCGCGTTCAAAACTTTTTATTTTAACAGATTAACTCAAAGGACTAAATCTGCAGATTACTTGTTGTCTTGCACACCCTAAAGTTCTGATTGTTAAATTATTTTGTTAAAAAATTAGTGTGTTCAAGACCTCTGCAGGGTTATAAGTGTACAGTGTGTGCTCAACTAATGATCAATTAAAGTTACTATGTTTCTGTATCAGCCTGTTGGCTTCTTCAAGATAGTCGACATATTATTGTAGATGTCTACGCTTCTACGCGACATACAGGATGTTTCATTAACGGTGAAGATGTACTTGATCTCAAGAATGGATGGTCCAGATCTGCGAAAAAGATCCTTTCAAGTAAAGTGGCTAAGAGAACATGCTGGAAATAATTTTTAAGTTCCTTACTCTCCGCTAGAGGGCGTAATTGCTATGGTTATCTGAAAGAAGACATTTTAATGGAAAATTTCACAATTAGGTATAAGTTGCACTACAGTGTTCCGCATTCTAACGGATTTTAGGCTACATCCCTACCATGTAGTTCTAGACCAAGCCCTTCCAAATGCCGATTTTGACAGGCAGTTGAAGAATTATTGTCAAGTATTGGTTAAGAAATATGCGCAATGAAAATCGTCAATTTGTCTCCCAGATTTTGTGGACTGACGAAGCAACTTTCACCAGTTGTGGCAAGTTTAATTTGCACAACATCCCCTACTGGCCAGAAACAAATCCTCATTGGATGCAAGAAGTGGATCACCAAAACAGCTGGAGTGTCAAGTGTGGTGAGGAATTTGGGGAGATGCAATTATCGGACCGTTTATCTTTAATGGCCATCTAAATGTCGACTCGTACTTGATTTTTTTACGAATTAACCTGCCTATCATTTTAGAAGATGCTACTTTCCTAAATCGTTGGATTGGAAGGGTAATTTGTTTCCGTGGCCACCTAGATCCTCAGATTTAACCGTGTTAGATTTTTACTTGTGAGGAAGATTAATGTGATTATGTATTAAACACGACCGGGTAACATGGTTTATAAAATTCGAAGTGCCACAATCATGATTTCACGAGCTGAAATTGAAACTGCCCTTTCCAGCATTAGCAAAATATATTTAAAAAAACAAGAAAACAGATGAAAATAAATTATGAGTGTGAAATAATACGATGAGTTAAAATATGCTTCAACGGCAGCAAACCCTACTGGACTCTTGCTTAATCACAACAAGCACGTTCCCACCTCTTGTTTCAAGGGATGAAATTGTTTCTACCGCCCTGGGCAAGGCTGAACTTTTTACCTCGTTATTCGCCGGCAATTCTACTCTCAACCCACCTCCAAATGTTTAACCACCAACAGTCCCCAATGTCGCGCATAAAATGACGGATATCATTTTCAAAACTAAAAAGGACGAAAGATTCTCTCTTCTCTTAACATCGGGAAAGCCTCTGGCCTTGACGAGATCCCGCAATTGTTCTCAAAAAATGCGCGCCAGAACTTGCTCCTGTCCTGACTCGTTTGTTTCAGACATCTTACAATAGAGGCATATTCCCTAGTAACTGGAAAACGGCTCGAGTACAACCCGTCCCCAAGAAAGGATCCAAAGCTCTTCCTAGCAATAGGCATGTACTATTTATCTCCTTTCAGTCGTCGCTAAAGTGATGGAAAAGTATATAAACACCGAATTACTAAAATTTCTTGAAAAACACAGTCTAATCCACGACAGACAGTATGGATTCAGTCAACGCAGATCAACTGCCGACCTCCTTTCCTTTGTCACCCATTCTTGGAACAAGTCTATGGAACCACACGGTGAATCCAAGATTGTCGCTCTAGACATATCCAAAGCATTCGACCAGGTCTGACACGCAGCGCTGCTTAATAAACTTATGGCCTATGGCCTACCGCCAAAACTGTGTACCTGAGCATTTCTGTTGTCGTGGGTGGCCATTCCTCTAAACTGTATCCAATTAACGCAGGAGTCCCTCAAGGTTCAGATTTAGCCCCTACTTTTCTTCATCTCCACATCAATGACCTCCTCTCTAGCATATCCAACCCAGTTCACAGGTACGCGGACGACAGCACCTTCCACTCAAATATACAATATTGTATACCTGTCTCTTTAGCCCAATTAGATGAGGATCGAAAACTCATGGAAGGTTCTGTCTCTGTGGATCTCCAAAAAAATATTAGACTGGGGAAGTAGAAATCTTGTACAATTCAACTCCACGAAATCTCAGTCTTGCTTTTTATCTCATAAGAGATACACCAGCACTAGACCCATCACTATAAACAACCAAGTTATTCAAAGTAATGAGTCCTTTTTACTTGTTGGCATTTCTGTGGATCGAAATCTCAATTGGCATCAACATGTCACATCAATTTCAGAAGCGGCTGCGAAGAAATTAGGTTTCCTCTTCCGGGCTCGCAAATACTTTTCTCCAGATAATTTTTATACCTTAGATACTCCACAAATAAGGTCAAACCTCGAATACTGCTCCCACATCTGGGGTGCCGCTGCCGCTTCTACACTCGCTATCCTGGACTCCATTTAGAAGAGAGGTATACGTCTCATCGGTGACACTACACTCACCCAAAGGCTGCCATCTCTTGCCCACCGACGTGCCGTTGGTGACCTCTCTCTCTCTATCTCTCTCTCTTTTAAAGATATATGCACGGGCACTGCTCAGAGGAGCTTTCTTCCATAGTTCCTCCACCTGCCGCCCCCAACAGATCTACCAGGGGAACAGAGCTATTGCACCCTTTTACTGCCCAGGTCACCAGACATAGAACATCTTGTTATGCCCGCTCTTTTGTCCCGAGGACTTCCAAGTTGTGGAACTCCTTGCCGGCAAATGTTTTTCCTTCTCCTCCGAACCTCCAAACCTTTAAGTCCAGAATTAACAAGTTGCCTCTTGCTTCCTTGTCGACACCCACGGTACGATAGTATTTAGGCTGTAAGCCCTCGTGGTGTGTTGTTGAAATTAAAAAAAAGATGGAATAAAAAGTAAAAAAAAACATTCACGGTGATGGAAATGGTTTATTATTTGTCATAGCACCACGGACCTTTGAAAACATCAATTTTCATCAATTAACATTAATTATTCTTTTGGCTATAACTCCGAAACTAATGGAGATATCGAATTGAATATGTCACATATTCGCTTGAAAAATTATTCTACTTTCAGATTATGATATAAAAGCTATACCATTTTATCAAAATTTCAAAGGAAATTTGAAAAGAAAGCAAGTTTTTTCAAATAGCGTTCTATGGCGAGAGCAATGAAAATCAATGTGACTTAACTATCATCTTGTTTTAACTAACATACCTTCCTTTCTTAAACAATATAAATTTCATCCAGTTCGGTTGAGCCAAACCAAAACTATGCACCTACGTTTACATCAGTAGACTTTCCCCCTCTTATCCTGCCCCAATTTTACGACTTACAGGCAAAAGTGTTTAATCGAAAATATGTAGAATTTCAGTCAAAATAACACTGTATTATTTTTTTTTTTGATATATTTTATAGGGATATTTTCCATAAGAATGCCTTCTTTTAGATGACCATAGCAATTACGCCCACTAGCGGCAGAGTTATAATCTTTAAAATTATTTCTAGCATTTTCTCGTACCTCAATGAGATTTTTTTCGCAGATCTCGTGGACCACCCATTCCTGAGATATGGTACCTTCACCCTTAATGAAAAATGAAACACCCTGTATTTTCGAATGTTTTATCTCTAACCATTAATTTTACATCGACTCTGTGAACTCGTTTAACCATCAAACGAACCCTATCATTTTAATAACAACTAACCCTTTTATACCAGATCCACAGTTATGTATATTTATTTTTTCAAAACTTAAACACCATGTAATTTGCTCTCCGCCCACCACTTGTGAACATCTGCATGAATAGCATAGGGCACGTGAGCGAGTGTATAAGAAGAAAGGTCATAGGGATGAATTTTCCAATGCGGAGTGTCCACCTGGTCATGGAGCCCAGCCCCGGAAGTACTTTGCTGGGTCCCGGTCGTTCGCCGATTGTTAAAACAGATTGCATAAATACATGAAAAGATGGGCGAGCTGGCCTGTTTCACTCTCAGGAAGTAACCAGATCTACTCCCTTGCTTTCCCTCTCTATTTTACTTTATTTGAATAATTTATTTGTTTTGTTTCGAATTTGGTGTCGTTCGAATGAAAATGGGATTAGACTGGGGTCGCCAGATAGTTTTTGAACTCAGGAATATATTAGTATGCGAATTTTGTCTTACAGTCCTTAGTTTTCACAATATTTAACATTTTGTGTAATCGATGATAATTTATAATGGGAGTTTAAGGTATTCTATTAGCATTGAGAGGTTACAACAGATAAAGTAAAATTTAAAAGTCCGGACACAGCAAGTGCGTTTATAGACCCTTTATGTGATGCTTTGGTAGCAGTTTCAGTTATTTATTTAATCTTAAGGAATCAGATTACGCTTATTATTTAGCGTTTTTTTTTTCAATTGTGCAATGTGGAAGTTTTTTATGGAGAAACGGTGTTGGTAAGTAGTTTCTCCTTTCTATGAGCTTCTGTAAGGTGAGTTTTTTACAGTTTGCATTTCTAACTCCGTTGTAGCATGTTTACCGTGCACATAACCTCAAATTTACTTTAGGTCTCTTAACTGTATTGTGGAGTTGAGATCACAGCATTTGTCTGATGGTTAATGCATAAAGGGGTTCCTCTAAGCATGTTTCTGAATTTTTTTTTCAAAAAACGAACAATACGCTAATCTGCTAATTTACCTATAAATGTTATTAATATTAAAAAAATGAAAACAACGCTCGTGCCTCGAATAAAGTTCTCTTCATCATTTTAATTTTAAATGAAATTTCCTTCTCCCGTTTCGCATCCGTTCAACACATTGAACACAGAAAATATAGGAATTTACTTTTTTATTTAAAATTGTCATTTATAATTGAAAGAAAATAAAATTTGTTCTAGGTATGCAACGAAAAAATTTACACAAAATAGAATAATTTCTCGATTCTCAAAACCTACTGTGACGCTATAATCAAACAACGTTAAATGAGACGAAAACCATTTCAGGTTAAGGGGTGGAAAAATGTTTAAACAGTAAAATAAGTGTCCGTACTCCAAAATAAATGTCAGATCTACTTTCGAAGTGACATGTAAATAAGTATTTTGATTTCTAACATTTGTAATACAAATGTAGACATGCTCTTCTTCTTACATTCATATTTATTTTTAGCCATCACAATTTTACTCGTAGTTGGATACAATTTTAGTGACTTTTGAATTTTGAAAAGATTTCTTCAAATAAGCGCGAACTAGGCCCCTTAGAACCCATATCCGGGTTAGTTTCGGTTTTTATCTGTTTTCATATATACAGGGTGACGCATTTCTAGGGTAAAGCTCAATATATCTATTATTATACAAGATATGAGAATAATTTTTTTTTGTTAATTATACGATGTCTGGAGCTGCATCTCATAAAATTATTTTTACAATTACAGGTGGCCCATAAGTCGCTGGTGATGCAATTTTTTTCCTAATCGAACACGCCTTATATTATTGCAATTTTTGCATTTCCATCGAAAGATAATGCATGTTTGTAAGAAAACAAATTCGAGACTCAGCAAGTGCGTTATGGTAGCGATTTTTCATAAAATGTTTCTTTCGATAGTTTAATTTACTATTAACCTAAGGTTCGTTGGCCAGGAAACTAGTTTTTTGGACACATTTAAAGTTTATTTTCGGAAGATTTTTGTATATTGTCAAACAACAAAGTTAACTTGATGAAATATGGTATATTGTTTCTCTTATATAGGCTATACTGGTAACCAAATTTGATGCAAGCTTTTTTAAAAAAAATATATTTCTTATTAAAAACATTTTAATGAAAATTCACTACCATAACGCCCTTGCTGCGTCCAGACATTTTTTTAATTGAAATCACTTAATTTTTCATTTTCCTGGCGGCTTCAATGTTAGCACATAATAAAGCGCCTGTAAAGGAAAACTATGTACCAACTTTTCTTGGAATAACTATTATCTTCGAGATACAAAATTTTCTTTAAAAAAAACCTGATTTTTTTGTGAGAGACATTGATCTTATTGGGCTGGCTGACGAACCCGTCCAAGCGATTTACAAAATAGAGATACCTGCCAAGTTTCATTTAAAAAATATTGATGGGTGTTTTGTTTAAATTATCGCTTGGGGAACAACTTAACGTTGTATTTAAATGACGTTCTTGCGGTCTCGTACATTTCAGGCTCTGAATCTGCTTTTTCATTCTTTATGATTAACAATTATGTAAGCCTGTTTGTTACTATCGACGGAGAGTAACGTGACATCTCTTGATATTGACGATAAACGTTTTATCTGATTTAGAAATCCTCTGGACACGTCCTTTATACGGGGGCTCTAACAATTCTCTGGGTCCCATATGAGGACAAATATCTGATGCACAGTAGCGGGGTGTTTGTAGAAAGTGTAGCTTTCTCTCTGTATCTGGAACCATTGACTGGAATGAGCTGCATGTGCTGACGAAGGGTATGTACCACGATAGAGACATCATCGGCTGATCGGGGGAAAGGAGCAATAACTTATCCTGGCAATCTTAGTGGCACCCCATAAAGCATTTTTGCAGAAGTCGTGCTAATACCTATCGGTATCAAAGGAATAGTTTGAGTTTAACGTGCTGTTCTGTGGCATTTGATGGCCACCTTGAGGTGTTTGTGTTAGCCTGCGGATGATAAGGTGTACTCATAGAGTGAATCGTACATATTAGCTTATTAAGCTGCCTAATTGGTGTGATACGAATTGTCTGCTTTGGTCCGTTGTGATGCGAAGTGGCCGTACGAAATATGCCGACCCAGTGTCTGTAAAAAGCCCGGCCAACTTTTTCAGCTTCTTGGTCTTGAAGGGATATTACCTCTGGCCAACGTGAGAAGCGGTTATGCAATATCTGTAATTTTCTGAAATTGACATAACGATGATGTCAAGATGCACGTGTTCCTATTTTTTCGAGAGAAGTGGAAAATTTCCTGGTGTTTTAAATAGGTGTCTGGCCACTTTACTTTTCTGACCATCTACTCAACTGCGAGCCCACTTAGTGCAGTCACTTTTGATTTATGGCCAGACCTATCGCCTCCGTGGCCGTGTGGAAAAGTCGATTCAAACTTTCCAATTCGGACTCGGGGGACGACGGTTCGAGACTCACCGACAGCGGATGATTTTTCAAATCACTTCTTTCGTTGAGATCGAGCTTAAGGTGGAGGGTAGGTTAGTTTAGATGAGCAAAAAGGGTCAGCATTGGCCTAGTTGCCAGTAAGCATCTTACCTTTACCTTTTATCGTTACGTGACTTGGATGCTTTGGTTTGTACTGTGTTGAATGCTGCTTTGCGAAACTGTGATATAAGGAATGATCTAGCTCTCAGTGTAGAAATATCGTAGAGCAGTGATATGTCAGTTTCTGTCTGGTATTTTGATGAGTTGCAGCTCCAGTGAGGTTTCGCCTAATGTTTGTTGGTCTGTTTCTTGCACTTATGATAAAATCCTGGAGGTGGTTTAAAATTATTCGCCGTGAGGTAGCGAATCGGTGACAACCTTGTCTTCTCCTGATATATGCTTATATAATAATAATCTGTAATAATATTATAAGAATAATCTGTAATTTGTACTGGAAACAACTAGCGAAAGTGAAAATTGTAAAAATTTAACACCAGAAATTGAAATATGTCGAGGAGTGCGTCAGGGTTGTGTGCTCCCGCATCTTCTGTTCAGTCTGTATAGCGAAACCATCTGACAAAAATCACTATTAGAAATGTCCGAAGGCCTGGTGATAAATTAAGAAACTCTCAATAATATTATATATGCAGATGACACTGTTTTATTAGCAGGCACAATAGAAGAACTACAATATCTAGTACAAAGACATAATATTAAATGCAATAATTGCGGCTTAAAAATGAAAAAAAAAAATACAAATTCATGGTAATAACAAAGAACCAGAACATTAGAGCTAATCTTGTTGTCGACGATACAGGAACTAAAAACATATTGGCCTATAAATACATTTGTGCATGGGTCACAGACAATACCGATAAAACGAAGGAGATCAAAAACCGCGTTGAAATTGCCAAAACAGTATTAAACAAAATGAGAAAGATATTCTGCAACCGGGACATCAGCATTAGTCTGCTGATCCATATGCTGAGAGGCTACGTTTTCTCCTCTCTTCTTTACAGAGTGGAAGCTTGGACTTTAAAGAGCAGAAACAACAAAACCATAGAAGCTTTTGAAATGTGGTGCTACCGTCGAATTCTCAAAATCTCGTGGGTGAATCGTGTGATGAATGCAAGCGTACTGCGCAGACTAGACAAACAACAAAAACTACTAAAAACTAAAAAAAAGAGAAAGCTGGAGTACTTGGGTCATATTATGGGAGGAGTGAAGTATGCGTTACTTAGAAAATCATGCAGGGAAAATCAAGGGTAAAAGGAGCGTATGTAGAAGGTATATGCTGAATATCAGGGGTAAAGTAACCGATGAAGTGTAAATAGCAAAACTAGCTTGGAGCGCATTGCTGACCCTTTTTTAAACGTGCCTCCACCACGTGTCGAAAGTATTTGACAGCCTAGTGGATTGCCACTAACTCACGGTCATAAGTTGAGTATTTTCTTTGGGCTGGGTTAAATTTTTTGGAGGCCAGAGCTAGTGGCTATTAACCACCGTTTTCTTCTTGCCACAACTCTCTGGCGATAGATGAGTTAGATGCATCGCACACTATAGGCTGCTTCAGTTATCGGGTGAGCGGTCAAGTTAGCTCGTGCAAGGCTTTCCTTAAATTCATGAAATGCTGCAATTGCCTATGGTGTTCATAGTATCGGTAATTTAGCCTCAACATTGCTTTTGAGGGGTTTTTGGATTTGAGCCGCTTTGTGCATTAACCTTCTGATGTAGCTTTTTGGCAATATCGGGGCGAGGGTATGCAGGCATTTCTCGTACCTTGTCAGGCAGAGGTTGAGTGCTATCACAAACCGCTACGAGAATGAAACATTCTCAAAGTCTCTTGCGTTTGCCTTACTTTCAAGTTTAGGGAAGGCTGTTAAGGTATCTAAATCTAAAATAAGAGCAGCGATTGTCTCACACGGAGGAGCACTATGGAAGAGAACAGCCACGTTATTCGTGATCTTATCGAAGACGACTGCTGTTTAATGATTCCCAAAATTTCCGCCGAGGTCGAAATAAGTTGTGGAAGCATTCAAGCTATTATCATAAAAGATCTGGGGGTTCCATAAAGTGCTTGCCCAATGGGCATCAGGTATGTTGACTGCAGAAAAGAAGCTGCAACGTTAGCACATGTTCCCAAAGAATGATAAGCATTTTAAAATTGAATCATAACTTGTGAAAAAACATGGTTACATTAGCACACACCGGAGTCTAAACAAGCCAGTATGGAGTGACGAAGGGACGGTGAGGCAGCTCCAGTGAAAATCAAGACTGTGCTGGTGCAAGATGCTTGCAATGGTTACAACGTCTCATACAAATAGGCTTAGCTTGTGCTTGTATAAAAGACAATTTAATTAATTATGCATTCTAAATTAGACTCTTAAATTATTTACGTTAATTGACATTGTTTATATCTTACAGTAATTAGAATTTTTTTATCACTAACATTATGTCTTCAGTCATTTCTTATCTCAAACTCGAGTTCCAACTACAAGTTACTTTTAAAAAGCAATAAATGTTAAATTGTTTGCAACTAAAATTTTGACATGTCAACATGAAATTTCTATAATTTTTTATCGCAATATTTTGTTTTTAGATGAGAAACGGTCAGGGCTAACTAGATCTCGGTACACCCTCGTAAGCATTTATGATATCTCTTCAGCTAAATTAATATTCGTGGTCAAGGTGTCATTAAATATTTCGTTTATTAAAAATACTTAGTATTCACATCCATAAAACGAGTACACAACTAGAAAAAATTTACAAGTCTTTGAAGCCGCACATAAATCCTTCCTAGAGCGAATAGATTGATTACAGATTCATGTATCGTAAAAGCACACTTGTTTAAATATTTGGCCGTAAGCGACTCTATAAAAGAATGCGTGTCCAAACGAATGTTTAACAGGATGTTAAGTTGTAGAAACAGTAAAAGCTGTGCTTGTAGACTGGAGCGTTTTCTGCCACACACGGTTCCACTTTCAATTAATTAAAAGGAGTCGCCATTAAAAGCACTGGAAACGGAAAACTAAATCAACAGTGGCTCTCAGTGCAAACATGAACCGCTTTCTCTAGGGCATTACCTGAAAGCAGCTGGCATTAGATAAGCCATTAGTCGTCGGATATGTCGAGCTGATGTTTGAAGTGTTTAAAGAAAAATTAACACTGTTTGTAAAATATAAGATCAAAAGATAAAAGCTTTTATGTGACTTGTACACGAGGCTAGAAAAATAACATGATTTTAGCACGATCCAAATCAAATAGTGCCAAGGACTATTTGATTTATTCGTGAAAGGAAATGTTGCATATACAGTATACAGGTTGGTCACTTCTTTTCCTATTGTAAATAGCATATTTAATATATATTTTTTCTTTAACCTTGGTCTATCTCCGCGACTATGGCCAATCACCCACCCCAGAGCAGTTTCACCTCACTATCCTGGAAATTTTGCCTAACACCTGGTCTTCTGTAAGGGGGGTAGGGATCTTTCACGTGCTCAATATCGCATGGACACGGGACCGACGACTTTACGCCCCCTTCGAAGGGTGGAATGTGCAGATATTTAACTAACGCAAATACTATACAACAACCTCGATTGTTGTTAATTGTACAGTATGTACTAAAAAAGTGAAAGGGAAACCCTGTGAATCGAACCCGGTACCCCACGGTTCAGCGGTACACGTCCTTATCACTGCTCTATCTTTGACATTAATTGTAGGAGAAAAATCTAGATATGCATTTTTAGTTCAAATGTTTCTCGTTTACATCTATTCCATGGGTACAGGCACGTACTCAATTCTAGTGAATTTTTGTAGAAAAAATTCACTAATGGGGAGATCTCGTCTTTTGATTTTTGAAAAAAATATTTGCAAAGAGCGCGAACTAGTACCCTAGAACCCATATCCGGGGCCAGTTTCAATTTGTATATATATATATATATATATATATATATATATATATATATATATATATATATATATATATATATATATATATATATATATATATATATATATATATATATATATATATATATATATATATATATGTGTGTGTGTGTAGATTAAAATGTTGCCTTTCTATTATTATTTTCATTAATAGACAATTATTGTTATTATTATAAATTGTGATGAATTTTTGTTGGCAAATAATTTATTCTATATGCTTAATAGTTGAAGTTAAAAACTCGGGAAGCAGCAAGTGCGTTATGGTAGTGAATTTCAATTTTCTATAAACTTAGAGAGTTTAAGTTTTAATACGTAGTAAGGTCTTTCCTAAGGCAAGATATCCACAAAATTTCATTAAAATAACTTTGTAATTTTCGGAGAAAAAAATTTTTTTCGAAAGAAAATTAAAAATTTGAATAACCCAATTTTCTCTTAACTTAGAAAGTTTAATTTTGGTACGTAGTAAGATCTCTCCTGAGGCAACATATGTACTACATTTCATTAAAACAGCTTTGTTACTTTCGGAGAAAAAATTTTTTTTCGAAAGAAAACTCAAAATTTTCCCGGAAAACCCTGTCCGATTTTTCTGACTAACGAACTCATCCAAGCCATTAATAAAAGAAAGGTATTTGCCAAGTTTCATCGAAATCAGTTAATTATTTTTTGAGTTAGCGGTTGGATACATATATATATATATATATATATATATATATATATATATATATATATATATATATATATATATATATATATATATATAAACATATAAACATATAAAAATTGAAACTGACCCCGGATATGGGTTCTAGGGGTCCTAGTTCGCACTCATTTGAAAGAATTTTTGCAAAGTCTCACCATCGATACCTCTCTATTAGTGAATTTTTTGAAATAAAAATTCACTAAAAGATATATCCCATATCTCTTTTAATGTTGACTTTTGGACTGAGGTAAATTTGGTTGAATTTCCACTACTGCTCTGTGTACAATTACTTCTAGACCACACTGTATACAAACTAACAACATAATTTGTCTTGATATGTGCAGCAAAGAAGAAATATAATAAAAAGTAAATGGAGTCTACACAAACTAAAAGGTACTACACTATTTATACTTAAACTGGCAACACTGGCTGCATGAGTGGTTACAACTGGACCTCTAAAAAGACTGTAACAGCGGCAGAAGCAGAAGTCAATGGAAGCCGTGTGTGTTCGGTAAGAACATATTTGGCAAGAAACTATTGACTATTAATAACAACAATTGACTAAAAACGATGCGAGTTGTAAGGAAACAAATAATTATACTACAGAGGTGATAAATGATGATACATTACAATAGGATTATATATAATCGTAAATGCTGCCAATGATTAACAATCAGCGAATTCAGTATTATTGACATTTCTCTGAAACTTAAAAATGAATTTCATGAGTCAATGACAATAATAGCAGCTGTCATTGACTAACCAACAGCAACCACATACTTGATCTATGATTAAACATAAATGTTTCAAATTTGAATAGCTCAATTTTCTTTAACCCTAGAAAGCTGAATTTTGGCACATACTTAGGTCTTTCCCAAAGCAATATGTAGACCAAATTTTATCGAAATTTTCGGAAAAGAAATTTTTTTTGAAAGAAAACTCAAAATATTCCCGGAAAACCCTGTCTGATTTTCCTGGCCAACGAACTCATCCAAGCCATTAATAAAAGAAAGGCACTTGTCGAGTTTCATCGAAATCGGTTAATTATTTTTTGAGTTATCAGACGGATACATATATATATATATATATATATATATATATATATATATATATATATATATATATATATATATATATATATATATATATATATATATATATATATATATATATATTTACAAAGATATTGAGAGAGTGAGAGAGAGAGAGAGAGAGAGAGAAAAGGTCAAGAGGCCAAGTTCGCGCTCATCTGAAGAATTTTCTTGAAAATTCGAAAGTTTTTTCTTTTACGTTGCTCTGTTTCTGCGACTATGCAGTTTCACCTCACGATCTCTGAAATTTCGCGAAACCCCAGATTTTCTGTAAGGAAGATAGTGATCCTTAACGTGATCAGCATCACGTGTCAGACAGGAGCGACGGATTTTCTCCCCTCCTAAGGGCGGAACGTGCAGACATTCAAGTTGCTCAAACTAGAGATGAGCTAAGTCGTGAATTGATATTCACAGGTATAACTGTGAATGTGATTGTCTAGTCACTGTGAATAAACACACATCCCTGCACCTGTCTTCTGTCGTCAAGATTTTGCAGCTCCTTATTCTCTCGCTTCTCATTGGCTGAAGCAATCTCCTGTATTGAGATTCACGCGGCTATGGAAAATTACCGACCGTACGAAGACTAACATATCTATCGAGTTCCTGGAATTATCAATAAAACGTCGTAGGTGATAACCTATTGAAGTAAAATAAACTGCCTCTGTTAGCGGCCAAATTGCGTTTTATGTTAAACCTTCAGCGATGGAATTGTTCTCCTTCCCTATTTAGAAAAGCAAAAAAATTGTGTTATTCCCATTCCGATATTTCACAAATGAATAAGTACGTTGTACAGAAATGGCCTCGCTTGTCTATTTTTCAGGGAACTAAAATATTTTTCGGATGTGATTTTCTACTTCACTATCAATGGTTCTTTGTATTTAATACGCTAGTAGTTAAATCCTTTTAAAAATCTCTAAAAGGAAAGCAGAACGGTGTTTACCAATTAGATAATTTTCATAGCTTTGTATGGCGATAGTTTGTTCGCAAACAGTTGGTAAGATTATTAAAATGTAAGCCGACTTGAAAAGTCCAGTGTAACAGGTTTCAGAAATCACTTCTCGATGCTTTTCTGCTAGATATATATATATATATATATATATATATATATATATATATATATATATATATATATATATATATATATATATACATATATATATATATATATATATATATATATATATATATATATATATATATATATATATATATATATATATATATATATATATATATATATAAATTCAAACTGACCCCGGATATGGGTTCTAGGGGTCCTAATTCGCGCTCATTAAAAAAAAAATTGCAAAGTCTCACCATCGATACCTCTCTATTAGTGAATTTTTTTAAATAAAAATTCACTAATAACAGGGTTTAACAAAATACACACATCACGTGTATTATAACACACATTTGATAGGGTTCCTTTTATTGTTAAAAAAACTTCTATGTTTAGAAACAAAATGCTCCCATGAAGGTTAACTTTTGGTTAACATTAAGTAACTAATGTTTATTTACACGTCCACAAATGTAACACTCTGTCGAAACGACACAATACCTAACAGAATATGTATGATGATAAATATTTTAAGTACAACACATTTACCCTTGTGCACTATAACATAAATATGTATTAAAAACATATAAAGAGCCAGACAGACGCACAAAAACAGCGTCGACACCATGAAATATCTTGTCAGCACATACGCAACTATAAATCACCTATTTAACATGAATTTTTAGTTTGTCACTGATATTTATCATATTTTGCTCCAACACATTTATGTCTAGGGAAGACCAGGGGATGTATGATGTATATATGTGAAACAGGAATGCCATGGTTTGTTGGGAATTTATTGATGCAATATTTTTTGGGCACTAAATGATGCTTGGGCAATATTTCTCAATCAGTTTTTAAATTGGGCTTTTTTACTATAAAATACAACTAGAATAGTTATTGTGATAGGTAGGCTGATTAACGAGAAAAAAAGTCTGACAGGAAGTGCATTATAGTACAGAGTTTTCCTGTAAATGATTTTTTTTAATAGTTAAATAGTTATCCAATTCAAAAAGATAAAAACTCTGGACGCAGCAAGTGCGTTATGCTAGTGAATTTTCATAAAAATGTTTTTATAGAAAATATGTGTGTTTTCTTTTTAAGAAACCAGGCATCAATTTTGGTTACCAGTATAACCTATATAGTAAAAACTCTGGACGCAGCAAGTGCGTTATGGTAGTGAATTTTCATAAAAATGTTTCTAATAGCAAATATGTTTTTTTAAGAAAGCAGGCACCAAATTTGGTTACCAGTATAATTTATATATTAGAAACAATGTACCATATTTCATCAAAATAACTTTATTGTTTGAAAATGTACAAAAATTTCCGAAAGTAAACTTAAATTTTTCCCGAAAAAACTGGTTTTCTGGTCAACCTTATAGGTTAATAGCAAATTGATTCACAATTTGAAGCATTTAATGAAAATTCGCTACCATAACGCACTTGCTGCGTCCCGAATTTCTTTTCTTACAAAGATGTATTATATTTCGATGGAAAATACAAAAATGCAATAACATAGGGCGTGTTCGATTAAAAAAATTCACTAAAAAAGAAAAAGAAAATTTGAATCACCAACGACTTATGGGCCACCCTGTAATTGTGGAAATATTTTTTAAGATGTAGCTTAAGACACCCTACAATTAATGTATACAACTTTTTTTCGTAACTTGAATAATAACGGAAATATTGCGCTTTAATGATTTTTTTAAGATAATTCGACAAAAATGATATACCATTAAACGATAAACTCTATAGCCAACACTACTGCTAAAGTATCAGAGAAAGGGTCTATTTGAAATGAATTTTCTGGGAATATTTTAGTAAAATGAGGGACAATGACGATTGAAACTAAGAGCTCAGGCTTTGTGAAACATTATTCTTGAGACATTTTCCTTCCATAGATCATATTAATTTCAGGTTCATTGCCTAAATATTAACAATTTTGACGTTTAAAATCGCGACTTTGACGTTTTGAGGAAAACCCAAATTTATTTTTCTTTAAATGCCTATAACTTTTTTGTCCTTTAACCGACAGCGCTTACATATAACGATATAAACCCGTGTACCAAGTTTCGTTGCCCTTACTTTGTTAATTCCGGAGATATAAATTTTTTTCGATTTTTTTCGAAAAAAAACAAGATTTTCCGGGAAAACCCCGGCGGATTTTCCTGGATAACGAACTTATCCAAGCCACTTCAAAATTCAAAAGTCGAGATCTCCTCATTAGTGAATTTTTTTTAAGAAAATTCACTAAAAACATACAGGCGAATTGAGAACCTCGTCCTTGTTTGAAGTCGGTTAAAAAAAAGCAAATAAAAGGTATTTGGGCTTGTCCGGGATTTGAACCTGGGAGCTCCCGCACTCTAAGCGGAAATCATACCTCTAGACCAACGAGTCAGTTGTTGGAGCTTTGTTTTAATGTCGTATTCCAGCGGGCGTTGTAATTATTTTAGTCATAATTAATGTTTAATCATTTATTTATATAAAAAAAACTCGTTTTTTGGTCAACTTTATAGGTTAATAGCAAATTGAGCTATTCAAATATTAAGCATTTGATCAAAATTCGCTACCATAACGCACTTACTGCGTCCAGAATTTTTGTTCTTACAAACATGCATTATATTTCGATGGAAAATGCAAAAATGCAATAACATAATAACAGATATATTGAGCTGTATTGATTTTTTTTACGAAAATTCTACAAAAATTATATACTATTAACGATAAACTATATAGCTAAGGCTACTGCCAAGCATCAGAGAAAGGGTCTATTTGAAATGAATTTTCTGGAAACATTTTATTAAAATGAAGGACAATGACGGTTGACACTAAGACTTCAGGGTTTGTAAAACATTCTTCTTGAGACATTTTATTTCCATAGCCCGTATTAGATTCAAGTTCTTTTCCAAAATGTTGCCAATTTTGACATTTAAATCGCAACTTTGACGTTTTGTGAAAAACCTCAATTTATTTTTGTTTAAATGCCTATAACTTTTTTGTTCTTTGACCTACAGAGCTAAATTTTGGTATGTAACTTGCGTATAATGATATAAACCCGCGTATAAAATTTGGTTGCCCTTACTTTGTTAATTTTGGAGATATAAATTTTTTTCGAAAGAAAACAAAAAATTTTCCGGGAAAACCTCGTCGGATTTTCCTGGATAACGAACTTATCCAAGCCACTTGCAAAAGGAAGGTACTCACCAATTTTGACGTTTAAAATCGCGATTTTGACGTTTTGAGAACCCAAATTTATTTTTCTTTGAATGTCTGTAACTTTTTTGTCCTTTAACCTACGGAGCTAAATTTTGGTAGGTAACTTGCCTCTAGTTATATAAACCCGCGTATGAAATTTGGTTGCCCTTACTTTGTTAATTTTGGAGATATAAATTTTTTTCGAAAGAAAACAAAAAATTTTCCGGGAAAACCTCGTCGGATTTTCCTGGATAACGAACTTATCCAAGCCACTTGCAAAAGGAAGGTACTCACCAATTTTGACGTTTAAAATCGCGATTTTGACGTTTTGAGAACCCAAATTTATTTTTCTTTGAATGTCTGTAACTTTTTTGTCCTTTAACCTACGGAGCTAAATTTTGGTAGGTAACTTGCCTCTAGTTATATAAACCCGCGTATGAAATTTGGTTGCCCTTACTTTGTTAATTTTGGAGATATAAATTTTTTTCGATTTTTTTCAAAAAAAAACAAAATTTTCCGGGAAAACCTCGGCGGATTTTCCTGGCTAACGAACTTATCCAAGCCACTTGCGAAAGGAAGGTATGTGCCAAATTTTATCAAAATCGGTCCATTATTTTTTAAGTTATAGGTGTGACACATAAATATATATATATATATATATATATATATATATATATATATATATATATATATATATATATATATATATATATATATATATATATATATATATATATATATATATATATATATATATATATATATATATATAAACATATAAAGTCTGAAACTGACCTCGGATTTGGGTTCCGGGGGTCCTAATTAGCGCTCATTTGAAGAAATTTTTTCAAAATTCGAAAGTCGGGATCTCCCCATTAGTGAATTTTTTTAAGAAAATTCACTAAAAACAATGCCATGTTTCATAAAAATAACTTTATTGTGTGAAAATGTACAAAAATTTCCAACAGTAAACGACAGTGTTCCCGGAAAAACTCGTTTCCTGGTCAACCTTATAGGTTAATAGCAAATTCAAATATGAAGCATTTGATCAAAATTCGCTACCATAACGCACTTGCTGCGTCCAGAATTTCTTTTCTTACAAACATGCATTATATTTCGATGGAAAATGCAAAAATGCAATAACATAAGGCGTGTTTGATTAAACAAAAAAGAAAATTTGTATCACCAACGACTTATGGCGTTGTGCTTTAGATGAGCAATGGTGTGTTCAGGTATATTTTTAATTACAGGTTAGTGATGTTGTTACTGGACACATTTGGCACCCGCTCGCCCGACTCATTACGCCCGTACATTAAGGCTTCGCCATCATTCTGACAAGTAATAGATCTTTAGCATGATTACTCTTAAGTAGATTACACAACTGCTAAGTAATATATCGACTGTTGATTGTTGAGTTATGTAATTATATTATGTGACCGATAGTCGATTGTTATTATTATAATAGGTTACTTCTATTCTTTATTAAGAGGGTTGTAACCTGGTGTCATCGAAGGGTTGCGTTCGATATAATTATAAATTATTCAATATATATGAAAAAAAACGTACCCCTTACACTAGTGGTTTACGTTGTTGGCCGTGTAGCTTTATATCCATTTTCGTAGCCCCCATCATTACTTTGTTTTAGTTATATTTATTTTTACTTAAATTATTTTTATAACGCTATCCACTATATAAATCATTTATTTGTTTGGTCATTGTTGATAATTGATAGATATAAACAACCGTTTCCCACGAATCTGAACGCGGTGTGGATGACACAACAAAGGCAAAGAATTTTTCCAATTTACATGACAATGCGTGTTTAGATGTGCAACAATTTAAACGTTATGTATAGTACATACATTCAATGGGCCATGTACGGCTTTTAAATATTCATAAGATCTCATTGAAAAGTGTTTTTAACAAACAAAACCCACATGAACTTTATCTGTTTTACACACGCCACATACATCCAGCACAGGACGAGTCAATTTAGATGGAATTTATTTCGATCACCGTAGAGATTTATACCTCATCCACAAAGTAATTTAAATAAACGCTAAAAAAAATCTATTTATACGAGGAGCGTTTAGAGTTAACGAGATATTTATGGATAAAAAATATGAAACCAAGCTAAGCGTTATTGTTTCAGTAAGCCCTTTAGGTGCAGTCGATTTGGAAGTTTTCTTACTCAATGGGAAAACCTTTTTATATTGCCTAACTAACATAAAATGCCCAGACGCAGCAAGTGCGTTATGGAAATGAATGTTGATCAATAGTTTTAAATGAAAATAACGTAATTATCCATATCCTAGAAACCTCAATTTTTACATGGTAAAACGTCCACACATAAAGCCAACATGTTAACCAGTTATCAAACATTTTCGGAGATACAAATATTTTTAAAATAATTTTTTTTTTGAAGACTGATCCGATTGGGCTAATCAACAAATCCCGTCAAATTATTTTTAGAAGAAAAAAGCCTGGACGCAGCAAGTGCGTTTGGTAGTGAATTTTCATAGAAATGATCTGGCACAAAATATTTTATTATAACTTTTGTTTCTTGTAACATAGAAATGTAAGTTTTGGTGTATAGTTTATATCGTGAACCTACCTACCAAATTTGGTTATCATAGCTTTGTTCTTTTTCGAGATACACATTTTTTTCGAATGAAAACTCAAAATTTTCCCGGAAAACCTTGTCCGATTTTCCTGACTAACGAACTTATTCAAGCTACTTACAAAAGGAAGGTACATTCCAAATTTTATCAAAATCGGCCCCTTATTTTTTGAGATATTGGTGTGATATATATATATATATATATATATATATATATATATATATATATATATATATATATATATATATTATTTATTTATTGTTATCTTAATTATACAGCATGTCTCACAAAAAAGCTTAGCTTGTGCTTGCAAATGACATAATTTTAAACTTCTTTCAATAAAATCAAACTGTCAAACGGTTTTATTCTGTCACTTTCCTAATTTCCTCTGAACTTCTCTCCTCTTCAATCCCAAATATCACCAATATATCCACTTTAGCATTTTATATTTAAATTTACTTTGGTATAAAAATAATTACTTTTCTACAACCATATTTCTCCAAAAATTTTAATTCTTCTAGGACAAAAATTTAACATTACATTTCTGACATTTTTATAGAATTATATATACATATACATATATATATATATATATATATATATATATATATATATATATATATATATATATATATATATATATATATATATATATATATACATATAAAAATTGAAATTGACCCCGGATATGGGTTCTAGGGGTCCTAGTTCACGCTCATTTGCAAAAATTTTAACAAAATTCAAAAGTCGGGATCTCCCCATTAGTGAATTTTTGCTACGAAAATTCACTAATACCTCACCAAAATTTATTAAAAGTGTTTAATTAGCTTATCAGGTATTGGCAATATATTCTCCAAACTTTCCGGCATTGAAATCGTTCGATTTTATTAATCAGTTCAGAGCCTCCGTGGTTCAGTGGTAAGAACCTGTGCCTCTGAACAGAAGGGTACTGGGTTCGATTCCCAGGGTTCCTCTTTCACCTATTCAGTGAATACTGTACATTTAACATCAACCGATGTTTTGGCATTGTACTTGAGCAAGTTTAATGTTTTCACGTTCCGCTCTTCGGAGAGGGCGTAAAACCGTCGGTGCCCTGTTCATGTGATGTGGTTTACATTAAAGATCCCTACCCTCCTTACAGAAAGGCAGTGGTTCGGCAAAATTTCCAGGATAGTGATGTGAAACTGTTCCCTGGCGTCGGTGATTGGCCATAGTCGCGGAAATAGACCGCCGTTAAAGAAACAAACACACACACCCTATTAATCAGCTCAAATACATCACTTTTATTTTCTCTATCAGGGCTCGTCCGCGTCTTTGCGGCTCCGATAGCACTGCAGCCTTTGGCTTATTGTGCATGCCCTATGTACTTCCTACTTCACCCATTCCAAAATCACTGTGCCTTGAACTAGTTTGCACAGCAATTGGTAGGGTGAAGTTTTATATTGCTCTGTCTCCGGTCTAGGCTGTCCATAGATCAGTTGTCTTTTGCGGTTCAGAGCTTTACACTCGCACAAGATGTGCTGGGCTGACTCCTCCCCCTCGCCGCGGAGTCTGCATGTGAGGTCCCACTCGAACCGCCCCATTTTATGCAGGTGTTTCTTGACGGCCATGTGTCCCGTCAAGGGACCTGTTATGTTTCTGAGCTGTCCTCTGCTAAGATTTAGCAGCTCCACAGCTCTCTTTGAACTGGGTTCGTCAATTACTGACTTCCCATGTCTGAGCCCTGGAACGTCTGCCCAGTACACCTTGTGTTCGTTTCTGACCCAGGACTTAATGGCTACCCTGGCAGTGCTCTTTGTCACGCCCAGAACCGGTTCTGGTCCCATAAATGGTTCTCCTGACCCTCTCTTCGCGAGACTGTCAGCTTCTTCATTGCCTTTGACCCCCGAGTGACCTGGCACCCAGATGAGGGTGACCTCATTCTGCCCAGCCAGGTCGCTCGATTCGTCTCGGCACTCACTTACCAGCCTGGAGTTTACCCGTGGGCTACTTAGGGCCTTAAGGGTTGCCTGGATGTCTGTGGCAATGAGGATCCGCTTGTTGGTGTAGCCCCTCATCTTGTTCTCCCGCACACAGTGCAGGATGGCGCATGGGCTCCGAGGCAAATACTATGACTTACCCTCGGTCCTTCCGAATAAACATCTGCCCCCGTCCCACGCTCCCCGCCGGATCCGTCCGTGAACCAGACGAGCGCGCCCCGTGGTAAGGTTGACGTCTCCTCCCGCCATGCCTCGCGGTCGGGGATTTCCACTGTAAAATTGTTTCCCTGCAGATTCGCGGGCTCTCGAAGCCTACCTCATTTTAAGCATGGGCTCCTTTACGATCTCCTGCATTTTGCAATGGCCGCTGAAGCTTGGGTTGATCTTCAGTCTACCATTTCAGGCTAGCTTGGCCTCGCCATGATAACTAAGTGTAGGGGGGGGGGGGAGATCCAGCAACACCTCCATCACTTTATCTGATGGCGGAATTTAATCTTGTTTGATGTTTATTGCGACTTTCTCAGCGTCGTAATTCCACAGACATTGTTCCAGTGGCCGACCGAACCGGTTTCGGTTTCGGCAAGTTTCGGCGCTAAATTAAGAGTTTCTGTTTATTTTCGGTTTTGTCAGAAAACCTGCCGACAGTAAGACTAAACCGAAACTACGTTCGTAAGCTTTCGTGCGGCCTTCCGGAGCAATCGGCATAGTGGAGAGTTTCTAGTCGATAAGGATGAGACTAGGAGACCACGCTCATACCTTATACCTCCCGAACCTCATGCGATCAAATAGAATATATAATTTTTTAGAGCAACTAAACCATTAACTTATAAAAAAATAACTGCATCTATGAACATAAATAAATATTTGCAACTAGCTAAAATAAACGTAGACCTGAAACATATACAAAATAATCACCTGAAAAGAAAGTTTCGGTTTCGGTTGTAAAAACTCGTTTCGGACGGACACTACATTGTTCTTTATAGAGGAATTACTAAGAGGTCTGCACCCAGCAAGCGCGTTATGGTGGAAAATTATAAAAATATTTCAAATCACGTAATTTTTTATTAAATGCCTATAACTTTTTTATTATTTTTGGCACAGAATCAAATAATTTTTGCAATTATCCTTCATTTTGTCATCTTGCAACCACATCTGAATGACAGACTCAGTTATCTTACAATCCATCTGTACAATCCATTTTTAATAATCTGGTCTTGAATATAGACTACAAGTTCTCAATAGGATTAAGGTCCGTTGAGTTTTTAGGGCAGTCTAGAAGGGTAATCTTTTTATCCTTGAAATATTTTACCATCTTCTTCGAAACATGACACGCTGCTGAATCTTGCTGGAACATTGTTCGCCAACTGCTTGCTTTCCAATTCTCTGGACAAACACGCTTCTAACATCTCTTTATATTTTTCACTGTTCATGATGCCTTCGATAGGTATAAATTTCCCTGTTCCCATTTATGGTAGACAGACCCAAAACATCTTTTTGACTGGTTGCTTCACCGCCTGGAGCAAGTGCGGTGCAGTGAATTTTTCATCGACACCTTTTTGCACGAATTTTGATCGGTACACTTGACCCAAAAACTCTGTCTCATCTGAGAACAAGACATTTCCCCAGTATTTTTCTGTCAAATGATCATATTTTTTAGCCCAAATCGGTCTTTTAGTGAATTTTCTTTTAAAAAAAATCACTAATGAGGAGATCTAGACGTTTGAATTTTGATAAAATTCCTTCAAATTAGCACTAATAGGCCCCCGAGAACACATATCCGGGGTCGGTTTCAATTTTTATATGTTATATATTAACCAGGAAATCTGCTCAGTTGAAATAGATTAAACAATGATTTCTTTTAATTAGACATACGGATTCCCCCTATCAGTGTCAGTTCTGCGCTGTCCTTAAATGTAGGGAATTTCAACCACGAAATTATAATGCATGTTTGTGAGAAAATAAATTCGGGACTCAGCAAGTGCGTTATGGTAGCGAGTTTTTATTGAATGCCTCAAATTTGAATAACTCAATTTGCTATTAACCTATAAGGTTCGTTGGCCAGGAAACTAGTTTTTTCGGGAACATTTTAAGTTTATTTTCGAAAAATTTTTGTACATTTTCAAACAATAAAGTTATTTTGATGAAATATGGTACATTATTTCTACTATATATGTTATACTGATAACCAAATTTGATGTCTGCTTTCTTAAAAAAAAACGCCTAGACGCAGCAAGTGCGTTATGGTAGTGAATTTTCATATATCATACCTTATACCTCCCGAACCTCATGCGATCAAATAGAATATATAATTTTTTAGAGCAACTAAACCATTAACTTATAAAAAAATAACTGCATCTATGAACATAAATAAATATTTGCAACTAGCTAAAATAAACGTAGACCTGAAACATATACAAAATAATCACCTGAAAAGAAAGTTTCGGTTTCGGTTGTAAAAACTCGTTTCGGACGGACACTACATTGTTCTTTATAGAGGAATTACTAAGAGGTCTGCACCCAGCAAGCGCGTTATGGTGGAAAATTATAAAAATATTTCAAATCACGTAATTTTTTATTAAATGCCTATAACTTTTTTATTATTTTTGGCACAGAATCAAATAATTTTTGCAATTATCCTTCATTTTGTCATCTTGCAACCACATCTGAATGACAGAAGACTCAGTTATCTTACAATCCATCTGTACAATCCATTTTTAATAATCTGGTCTTGAATATAGACTACAAGTTCTCAATAGGATTAAGGTCCGTTGAGTTTTTAGGGCAGTCTAGAAGGGTAATCTTTTTATCCTTGAAATATTTTACCATCTTCTTCGAAACATGACACGCTGCTGAATCTTGCTGGAACATTGTTCGCCAACTGCTTGCTTTCCAATTCTCTGGACAAACACGCTTCTAACATCTCTTTATATTTTTCACTGTTCATGATGCCTTCGATAGGTATAAATTTCCCTGTTCCCATTTATGGTAGACAGACCCAAAACATCTTTTTGACTGGTTGCTTCACCGCCTGGAGCAAGTGCGGTGCAGTGAATTTTTCATCGACACCTTTTTGCACGAATTTTGATCGGTACACTTGACCCAAAAACTCTGTCTCATCTGAGAACAAGACATTTCCCCAGTATTTTTCTGTCAAATGATCATATTTTTTAGCCCAAATCGGTCTTTTAGTGAATTTTCTTTTAAAAAAAATCACTAATGAGGAGATCTAGACGTTTGAATTTTGATAAAATTCCTTCAAATTAGCACTAATAGGCCCCCGAGAACACATATCCGGGGTCGGTTTCAATTTTTATATGTTATATATTAACCAGGAAATCTGCTCAGTTGAAATAGATTAAACAATGATTTCTTTTAATTAGACATACGGATTCCCCCTATCAGTGTCAGTTCTGCGCTGTCCTTAAATGTAGGGAATTTCAACCACGAAATTATAATGCATGTTTGTGAGAAAATAAATTCGGGACTCAGCAAGTGCGTTATGGTAGCGAGTTTTTATTGAATGCCTCAAATTTGAATAACTCAATTTGCTATTAACCTATAAGGTTCGTTGGCCAGGAAACTAGTTTTTTCGGGAACATTTTAAGTTTATTTTCGAAAAATTTTTGTACATTTTCAAACAATAAAGTTATTTTGATGAAATATGGTACATTATTTCTACTATATATGTTATACTGATAACCAAATTTGATGTCTGCTTTCTTAAAAAAAAACGCCTAGACGCAGCAAGTGCGTTATGGTAGTGAATTTTCATATAAATGATCAGGCAAAAAATATTTTATTATAACTTTTTTTCCTGTAACAGAAATCTAAATTTTGATGTATAGTTTACTTTTTATATCGTAAACCTACATACCAAATTTGGTTATCGTAGCTTTGGTTTTTAGATAAATTTTTTTTAGACTGAAAACTCAAAATTTTTCCGGAAAACCTCGTCCGATTTTCCTGACTAACGAACTTATCCAAGCCATTTACAAAAGGAAGGTACATGCCAAATTTTATCAAAATCGGACTATTATGATAGTGAATTTTCATTAAAATGTTTTAAAAAGCAAGTATGTGTTTTAGTGAATTTGCGTAGAAAAAATTAACTAATGGGGAGATCCCGACTTTTGAATTTTGAAAAATTTTTTGCAAATGAGCGCGAACTAGGACCTCTAGAACCCATATCCACGGTCAGTTTCAATTTTTATATGTATGTATATATATATATATATATATATATATATATATATATATATATATATATATATATATATATATATATATATATATATATATATATATATATATATATATATATATATATATATATATATATATATATATATATATATATATATATATATATTTATATTTACATTAGTGAATTTTTTCTACGAAAATTCACTATCATAACGCACTTGCTGCGTCCAGGTTTTTTTTATCATAGCCTCCGTCAGAAGGTGTCTCTTTTGAGGTCTCACAGCTTTTCTTTTTCAATTTTAAAGGCGCCTGAGATTTGTAGCGTTGTGAATTTTCACTCCAGCCTTTTCTAAGTCGTGCTGAAAAGGTCATAGCTTGTGTTTGTGGGGTTCAGCTTGGTATTTCTCAAAAGAAACTATTTATCTTGGGAAGTTGTCTTCCTTTTTCCCCACACTGCCCCTTCCGACAAACTTCAGCTGATCCAGTCTCTCTTTTTTGTTTAATTATGTTATTTACAGCTCCCAAGCCCACGGAACACTTACCAGCAATGTCTCTTTGTGCCATCTATGTGTGCTCACTAAGTGTAATTATCCTTTCTCTTTTCTTTGGCGTAATGTCCATGATGCCACAAACACAAAAAACTAACTAAAACGTGTCATTTCTCCCAAAACGACAAAAACACGCGGGACTTGGTCACAATAACGGGCATAATGGCTAACAGAAAATAACTTAATACAGAATGACAGGTTATGGGATGTATCCAGAAACACCTGTCAGAATTGTCACAGCAGTGTTGTCATTAAGTGAAGATTGTAACCTGTGATGAGCACTGATAAGGACACTTGGAGAACCCAAATCACCACAACACATTTTAAAAGACCTGACGATCGTTTCACTAACCAAGTTAGCGTCATCAGGGGATGAAACATTCAGAATGTTTCATCTTCTGATGACGCTAACTTGGTTAGTGAAACGATCGTCAGGTCTTTAAAAATGTGTTGTCATGTTGAAATAATAGGGAAATTCCACATTAATTCGCACACTACTGTGTCTGTATAGAAAAGCTCAATAAAATTGTTAACTGTGAGAAAACTTTATATTCTGCAGGTCCGTATGCATACCCATGGTAGTGTCAGATACTCATGCCAGCCTGTATATAGTTATAATACCAAAAAATATTTTAGCGGCGTTTATATACCATTTAAGGTACTGGCACTGCACAGCGCTGTTTTACCTACCTTCGACCAAGCTTTTTTGATGAACTGCGAGCTAATGTGAGTATTTTGGGTTCAAAAAGGCATTTTATAAAATTACTGCTCGAATATTTGCTGAGTGGCGGTGGAGATGTTGTTGTCAGTCTTGTGGATTTGTGTCGGTGCTGATCCTTGTTTTTTCTTTGATCTGCCTGTACAGTTGGATGGGGAAACTTGTCGGCCTCGACCTTGTTGTGATAGAGATCAGAATTTTAAAGTTTTTTATAAGTTGTATTTTGTGGTTTATGTAATAAAAAGTATATTATGCGTCAAAACTTAAGTTAAAAGCATATAATAAAAAAAATTAGTTATCGCTGGAGGTTACAGCATTACACATGACCAAAATATTGGGTGTGGTAAAATTATATTAAATATTACAGGTAAATTTTTATTTTTCTTGGCGCATATATACATCTTGGAAAAAAATTGCGTAGATCATTTCTCAGAAAATTTACTGCCTCCGTCCAGACTGTTTCGATATTTTTTCCATATGTTGATTTCAGGACAGTTGGGAGTCTAGGATGACTTAACTAATAATTGATTATTATTGATACATACAGAAATGTACTGATTTTAAATCTTATCAGCTTAGGTCGTTTAGAGAGAAATTTTCCAAGGCCCAATCTTGAAAAGATTATTCGAGTAAAATATTTGAAAATTTGAGATTCACAAAAGTTTTCGTTGAAAATCATGTATTCGGACCGTGGATGTATAAAAAATAACTTCAAAATTGTCATTGTTTTTTTCCACCTAAGTGAATTTGTAAGAAGCATGTTTTATTTAAAAGCCCCTCGTATAACATTACTTTCTCCGAGGGAAAATGTGATTTATGCGGCGTTATTGTTTGGAGTATCTTTTATAGATTGCCGGTAGCGGTCCTAAATTTAGATTATAAAATAATAACGGTGATGCATTTTACATAAGTCATGTTATTTAATATTTACGAGCTGTATTTTAATAGTTTATAAATGAGTTTCCTGGAGTGATGTTCTAAAAGAAGTCTAATAATCGGACTAAAATAAATAATATCCACATCTTTAACAAAAGCCACCCACACAACTTGATTTGTTTTATTGTTTTCTTTAGACCCAACACTTTGAGGTTATGAACCGTTAATACTAAGGTAATCTCGTTAATTTCTACGTGAAAGCTTTTAAAAACTCCAATAAAAAAAGCTTGTATTCGCAACTATTTATTATTATAGGAATCAATAAGTTTTTTCCATCCCTCAGAGTTTCCTCTTAGCTAACCTATAAAGTAATAACTGTCTGATAACAAAAATAAAACGATTTCATCTATTAATATTTAGTTTTAATATGCAACACTACAAACAACAAATAAGTACTCAATAATTTACATTTATGAGCTATAAACAACAAACACAAACAAAAAACTGTTAAGTCAATTTCAATTGCGAAGATCACAGTAAATGTTCTATCTGACCACTGAAGACTTCTATAATTCATCTCATCTGTAGAGCTCTCTTCATTCGGATCCAAATCCCTAAAAGCTTTTCTTACACAACTATGAAGATCCTCCTTACTCTCCACCGCTGTGTCATACACTTGGCTTTTTATACGGCTCCATAAATGAAAATCGGCAGGCGTTAAGTCAGGCGAACGTGAAGGCCATCTCTAGCGACCATTGGGCCCAATCCTTCCGTCCTGAAACATTTCTGTTAGCTGCCGATAAACATCTCCAGTGAAGTGAGTAGGTGCGCCATCTAGTTGATACCAGAAACTTAGCCTTGTGGTGGTAATCTGGTAAGGAAATTTCTGATGTCTCTCCATAATAGTTGCAAGTTCCTTTCACCGTTCAAATTTCCATCGTAAGTTTAATCAATGACCATATTGTCTATGACAATTCACAACACATTAAAACTGATTTTTTTTTGAAAATTGCCTTCCCTGAACAAAGGAGGATTGTCGCTAGCACAAAAATGAATATTTCTTGGGGACAATTCCTTCTCTGCTAAATTTAGACTCTTCAGTCCACATGATTTTAGATACGAAATTTTCATCTTTTTGAGTATTCATAAATATAAGTTCGCAACCACTGAAAGTAATATATTTACAGAATTACAATGACTTCCCCAGTAACGTTCGTAATCTGGTATTTAAGTGTGATGTAATGTCTAAATTTCCACAATCCCTTCATATTTTCACCGATGGTTCTAAACAAAACAACTTTACTGGCTGTGCCTATTATGTCCCGGAAGGTGAAATTAGAAAAACGTTTCGACTAAATGCTAAATTGTCCATATATTCAGCAGAAATAGTTGCAATTTTAGAAGCATTACAGTATGTAAAACAACAGTGCAAGCAAAGGGTGGTTATCTTCACAGATAGTAAGAGTTGCCTTGATAACATTAATAATTTTACAGCAAATACAAAAGTAAACAACTATTTGATAGCTGTGTTAATAAAACAGCTGTATTTGTTACAAGAAGAAGGCAAAGACGTTACCTTATGCTGGATAAAAGGACACTGTGGGATATTACAGAATGAAACAGTGGATACATTGGCTAAAGAATCTATTAACACAGGAGAAGAATTAACCTATCTATGTCCGGGCTCCGACGTTTTGCCTTACCTATTTAATTCTATTAAAGAAAAATGGACACAAAGATACAAACACAATAGTACGGGATTTTACTATAAACAGCTACAACCTTTTCCACCTAGGATACCCTCGTTTAAAAACGAAATATTAGATAGACTAGTCATAGTAAATATTTGTAGATTAAGATTTGGACATGCATTGGTACCTTCATACTTATATAAAATAAATTGAAAAGACGATCCCTATTGCGAGTGTGGCGAGTTGGGGGACATACAGCATATGTTGATGGGTTGTACAAATTTTAGGGTACAGGTTCAAATATTTGTTGAAAATATTGTGCGGACACGTTGTGTTGCGTGTCCTTTTAACTTGGCACACTTACTTGCAACGGGAAATATTGATATATATATATTTGGTTATAAATACACATATTTATAACTTGGGTATAAATATTTAATGGTTCTAATTTTATTTTGTAGTAGCTACTTAGAACTTTGTACATAGTTTTAGCTATCCTTCTGTCTAACCATTTGTTTTTCCTAATTTATCCAGGGTCAACCATCTGTGTAAGTTATATAAAGTCGTCTAGATAGACCCCTAAGACGCAGAAGATTTGTGTCCCTGTATGTTATTTTCCCTTAATATAGTCTAGGAATAATTAGTTAAATAGATACAGAATATTGCAGGTACAAATTGTAAATATAACTCTGTACATTATGTGTACTTGTGTGAATATGAATTTAAGCTCGCGCATGCGTGAGTGGATCTTTATATAAATATGTATGTAGATGGCTGAGTAATTAGAAAGTTTAGATAAGATTAAATAAAAAGCTAAAGTGTGATGCGTAAAGATCCGATGAACACATTAAATTTATTCACAGAATCGGGGCAGCCACTCTAACTAAAAATTCGGGTTAAAATGTGCTAATGGTTCAAAACCGTGGCCAATAGTCTAAAATATAGATAAATAGAAGTTCGCAAAATTCAATTATTCCTAAATGGTCGCCTTGCCGAAGTCCTTGCAGTATTATTTCTGAATATGGATTCATTCTATGTGATTGTAAATTTCTATGCACAGATGAACTCCATATTCCCAAAGCTTGAGTCGCTGCCGAAATCGAACTCCGCGGATTAACACTGAAATAAGCCAACACGTTTATCACGTTGTCTTCATTATCAGTAACTCGCTTCTGAAGATTTTGTGTAGTTTTGACACTTTTAGTCAATCTAAATCTTTCCTGTACCCTCATACTCTGAAGAATGATGTGTATAAATTTGTACCACCACAAAATATCAATGAATTACGAAACAAAACCACGGAAGATATAAATCATATTAACCAAAACACCCTCACCAGAGTTTGCAGGCATGTTTAAAAAAGGTGTATAAAGTGAATTGAACCAAACGGTGGCCATATTGAACAATTTTCTTCAATTTAGTGTATTTTTAAGTTTCTACTTTATTATTTGTTGACTTCCGTTTATAATTGTGTTGGTTTGTGGAGTTTAAGTTTCTATTTGTTATTGCCGGGTTTCGTTATTAAACTGTTTCACATAATATTACCTAGCATTATTACCTAATTATTTTTTTATCGTGAATCTTTATGAAAAATTATGTTAAAAGTAGAAGTCTATTGTTAGACTCCATGGCCTACTGATTTTTGAACACTTTTTTTTGTCATTTGTTTTGTGGTATTGGATTTCATAGCCTAGTATCCTCAAAACGGTTTTTTTCGAAATTCTTATTGTAACCTCAAGATTTCTCAAGCATGTTGTAAATCATTGGAAAGCTCTTTTCACAGGCTCACCTGAGCAAAAAATCTAATATGGCTGCCATAATAATAACAAACGTTAATACCTATAGCTCAAAAACAAATGACAATCCAAAGTGGAGAATAGCACAAAAAGATTACTCTGCAAAAAGTGTCCTGATAATGTGCAAGTCTTAGACATGTCAGATCAACGCCTACTTAGATATTGAAGAAAAAAGAAATCGACAAATTTTGTTTTTTTTTTCAAAATAACTCGAAATTTTTTTTTACAAAACATTGATAATTTAACCGTATCTCTATCTATAATAATAACGGAGATAGCAATACATTCCCATCTAGTTATATATATATATATATATATATATATATATATATATATATATATATATATATATATATATATATATATATATATATATATATATATATATATGTACACGTCCCACGTCGAGTATTGTATTAGATTATTTCCGAAAATATACATCTTTGAGTGCTGAACATTTGTATACGGGGGCTTACGAAGATGCTCTATTTAATGGAAATAATTTCCAAAATGGCGGACTTCCGGTTACACCGTAAATATATATCGTTATTTTAAATAGAACACCCTGTATGTTATTGAATTTTTAGAATACTCATCAAATTTTAGGTTAAAAGTTATTAGGGTATGCTCTCCCTATCTTCAACTGTTTTCGAGTTATGTCAATTTATTTGAGAATTCCGTTCAAGGGGAGGCTGACTTAATGAAGGTGATTTCGTGTCGTGTTATGTATGAATTCTAAGAGTGCTATGTGATGTTTGACATTTTCACGTTTATTGTTAGTTTTATATTTCTGTCATTCACAACGTGTGTTATTTTGTCTTAGTTGTCTGAATTAATACGTTATAATGGATAATGCCAGCTATTCAAATGAACAATTGCTAAATTTATTTTATTTTCATGGAGAGTGCAACAGAGTGGTCAGCAGAACAGTCGGCTGTTTAATGATAGATATCCCGAGTCCTCGCCAATGTCTGCGTTGAAATTCAGACGTTATGAAACTAATTTCTTGAGAACGGGAGGTTGCACGATTAAACAAACATCAAGATCAGTTCCAGTTACAGAAGACGAAGACACATAAATTTCTGTGTTGTCTTATTTTGAAACACATCCAAAGGCGTCAATACGTTCAGCAGACCATGCTATGAACATAGAACGTTCCTCCATACAGATAATTCTTAATGAAAATTCACTAATAATAAAACGGCTTGTTTTAATTGTGTCAAAAAATCACGACCTACTTCCCAAAGTAAATACTCTAACTCAACCTAATGTTGCTGTTTCTCGGAGGGAACTTTATTGACAAATAACTAATATATTCGGTTGTGCCATTGCCTTCCTTATTGGTTCTCTTATTTTTAGTATATTTTGGATAAATATAAATAAAAACTATCCCAGTGATACTTTTGGTAAACGAAAAACATCTACTATCATTTGGTGAAACAATTGAACATGGCTTCCAGAAAGAAAGTGGGCGGCCTATCGTGGCTCATAGAACGTATGAGCTTAGATATTTTTTTGAAACCACCAGGACAACCAGAATTACGGAGCTGTATAAAAGTTTCGACTTCTACAATACCTATTTTTTGAAATAAAAAAGATTTTAGTTTTTTTTGGTCCATATCTAGTGACTGTTGGAAAAATTATCAAATCGATAAAAAGGTCTGAGATCAACTTTCATCTGTTTCAACAAACTTTGTATCTTTTATATTTTCGACTTCACAATGGTGTCGACATTCAAAATACTCCATCCTGTATATTATTAATACATGGCAGCTGTTTCGCAACGATATAGCTTTTTTATATATCAGTATTTGAAGAAGTTACATTGTAACAAATCAGCTGTAATAATATTGTGTAAAACGTACATTCTTCTGTTTTATTAAAAATTTGTTGGGACATGTGAGACTTCACCTGAAATTAATTGCCTGAATAATTAGCAAAATTACGCAAAAATATTACCTTAAAATTTTACATCCTAGGTACTGTTAGTTTTTTCAGTTGCATGGAAAAACACGATTCTCAAGCATCACCTGCTTACAGTTTTGAGTAATAGCCAAAGAAAAAACTTAATTACTCCATGTGTCGGAACACGAACCAGTATCGCTACTCTGCGGCAGGCAATTTATACAACACAAAACAACACCACAACACAGGTATGCTGGAATTAGTATCAGCTGAAACATTCGAATACACACCAGACCTCATCATATCTCTCCCAGTAATTGATTATACCGCCCGGTGCGGTCCTTTTCCCTCGGTGATAACGATACTCTGCCCATTGGCGAGGGTTGTATATTTTTTATATTTTTTTTACGAAAGGGTTAAACAAACTTAATAAAAAGTTTGTTTTCCTGGTGGTCTATAGGAAACAAAAGGATTTGAGTTTTTATGTTTTTGTTTCGATGCGTTATTGTAATGCACATAAAGGGCATATTGACAAGTCGATCCCTACAATGCTGGTTTTTTGTTGTTCTATACAAACCTTGTTGGTGGCAGGTTTTTTTTTTTGAATAACGTTTTTACTTAAATACACCGTTATTACAGTGTCTGTCAAAATTAGAGAAATAAAATAAAAAATTTAATCTATTTATAGGACAAGACTGGCTAATTAGGTTAGTAATGCCCAAGCATAAGAAGACTTATGCTGTGGTAATATGAGCACAAACTTCGAAAGAAATAACAGTTGGACAAAACATAGTCTAAAATAAGCAGGGACCAGCAATGAATGAGACTTTTTCTCGTCCTACTTATAAGTGACTTAGAAGTAAAGATTCCAGTAAAGGGCTTGAGGAAAGTGCATATTCTGCAATAGATGGTAGGTATAAGGACCACAAAATTGAAAAATAAACTAGACTTTATCTGAGGACCACTAATGAGCTTTTGTCTTGGGGAATGGACATCTCCTAGATGTCTAAAGATAGTTATTAATATATTTGTTTTTTAGCCTTGCACCGATATTACTGAGGGGCTAAAGTACTCCGGAAAATAATGGTGTTAAAATTTATTACTGGCTGTAATTATTCTAATTTTGCTGGGAGGTTAAATTTAGGTTACAGACATTTTTTATTAAGCCATTATTATAAACCAAATTTCCCTTTTTACTGTAAACTTATATTGTCAATGGTAGTCATAGATTTATGGAACACCTACACAATATTATGCATCGTCAACCAAAATTTGGTATCTCTTGTCGCATCTCAGGAGCCACAAAGAAAAGTTATCGGGATGTTAGTTATTTGCTTGGTTTAGTTTCATTGGAAGAACAGGCCCAAATAGCAGAGCTTTTTTAATTACGGATGTAAATTATAAAGGTTTATTGTATTGTAAAAGGAACAATGGCAACAAGGGAGATAAACAGATAAAGTATCTGCCAAATTATAAAGGTAGCAGTTATTTTTTCTTATTAATCGCCAGTATGATTTCGTTTTAGTCAACCTACTCAAACCGTTATTTTCAATACCAACAATAACAAAATTATAATTTCAGACTCAAAGGTGACAAACTTATTTAGGCCTTTTAAACAAAAATGAGATCTTGTTCAAAACGTATGAAATCTGTGTACTATTGTTTCTCCAAATGTCAAAAAAAAAAACATAAAAAAACATACATTCATCAAACTGGATTTGATCGCGTAACCTTCTGCTTGGGATGCACGCGTGAATCCCCTTGCGCCATCTAGGCACACATCAACTAACGTTTTATTAGCCTGATATTTAGATCGGCTTCATTCCTGGGATATTATATTCAAAGTATGAATTGTGATTGACCATAATCGCGAAAACAGACCGACGAAATTTGTTTAATTTTTTTTTTAATTTTTAGCTTATTCTCTATTTTTGTCGCATTTGTGTTTTCTTGTTTATGAGTTTTGCCGCCTTTCTGGTTTTGTTGTTGTTGTATTTTAGGGTTTTGCTGTTTTTCTGTTAACCTATTTTATTGTTCTCATATTCCCATGTTTTCCTGTCTATGAGTTCTGTTTTTTCTTTTTCTTGTTTCATGTTCTCCTATTAACCTACTTTATTGTTTTCTTATTTATACGTTTTCTTGTTTGCTTATGTTTTTAGCGAATCCTTATTTTTTTAAATTTGCTAATAAAGAGGTATCGATGGTGAGAGTTTGTATACATTTTGTCAAATGAGCGCGAATTTGGTCCAATACAACTCGAAACCAAGGTGCGTTTGAGTTTATATATAGTCCGATAACTCAAATAGTAATTAACAGATTTTGATGAAACTTGTCAAGTGCTTTTCTTTTATTAATAGCGTCGAAGAGTTTGTTAACCAGCCCGACCGGACCAGTTTTACTAAAAAAAATTTTTTTACGCAAAAAATTTGTATCTCAAAAAATAACAAAGCTATTCCAATGAAATTAGGCAGATATGTTGCCGTGGTAAAGAGAATATTATATATCAAAAGTCAACTCTCTAGGTTTATAGAGCATGGAGTTATTCAAATCTAAAACATTTAATAAAAATTTGCTACCATTACGCACTTGCTGCGTCCCGGACTCTTGTTTTGTTATGTTCATGTTTTAGTGTTTCTAGGTTTTCTTACTTTCCTGCTTGGACGATCTCTTCTTTTCTCATTTTGTCGTTCTTTTGTTTGTTGTTTCTTTGTTTTCTTTTTTGTTGTTTTTTTTTAAATTTTTTAACAGTAGATAACAATTATTAAGATAAAGTAAAACAACGGTAAAGTGTCCATAATTTTCACCGATGTTTATTTAAAAAAAATTGCCAATAGAGAGGTATGAACGGTGAGACTCATTCTTTGATGTGCTTCTAGAATTGAAGATTTTAATGTTTGATGTAAATACATACTTAGTGATCTTTTTCTGTTAACTCTGCAAAGTCACTTTTGCAATTGTTTTACTAAGATCAAAACCGGTACCTTATTCCAAACAAAAATGCTTTTGTTTGCACATTTGTTATCAGAAATAGCTACAATGTGTAAAACTGGTCCTTTACTTTAAAAATAGGTGATTTTCCTTTAAAATGTTTTTTAACTTTTGACTTCCAAGACAAACTAATTAACTAACATTGTTATAAATAGGCCAAGTCAAAGTGGATCACTGTTTTGTTAAACTAACAATAGAGAATCTAAGCTTTTCACTCCACGGTTCATCTCATAATGCAAGTGCATTTGTAAAATAAATTAAATTATGAGAGTATTTAATAAGAGATTATTATTAAACAGTCCAAAGAATTGAATTATATTGGTAAGAATTAGCTTTTACATAACTAATGCATTAAAATTCTTTGAAAGTTACCTTTTCAGGATACTAAATAGAACACGGAATATATTATTAATAAACTATAGGGATGTTAACTGAAAAAATACAGCGATGTTTTTTCCGATTTGATTCATCCTTACGTGGCATTGATTCTTGTCGATACATCGGGGTAAAAGATCGATGTTTGCGATGCATCGGAAATATCAGCATTTGGAATTCTACACTTTTTATTAAAGTAACATACACTTGGAGCACCCAAATCACTAAAACATATCTTTTTAAAGACCTGTCGATCGTTTCCTTACAAATTTAGCGTCGTCAGAGGATGAATAAAATCGAAGATGTGAAACGATCGTCAGGTCTTTAAAAAAATGTGTTGTGGTGATTTGGGTTCTCCAAGTGTACCTATCAGTATTCATCACAGGTTCCAATTTTCACTTAGTGTATTAAAGGAATGTTAACTATAAAGTTCATCGAAAATATATCATGTTTTTCTGGATGTATACCAGTAGTACGGAAAAAAAAAATCAATGTTTGCGATGCCTCGAATCGGTAAAATAAAACATAAAATAAAAAAGAGGATATTTTCCACTAAATTCCGATACACAAAAGTAAAAACAAGATAACAAATAATATAAAAATAAGATTATAAATCTTAATATTTTTTCTAAACTGTAAAAACAACATTTTACTTAGTTGTTTACACATAAGTCTGTTTCTTTGCTGCTTTAGAGCTTGTGCGCATTTATTATATTATACAGGGTGATTCATAAGTGGTGACCAAAAATGAAACCCCATGTTCTTTGAACAATTTTAGAGAGGGTATGTCCTATAAAATTTTATCCTATATTGCTTCATTAAAAAGATACAGGGTGTTGAAGTTGAATTTCAAAAAATAAAATTTCCCAATTTTTTAAAAAGTAGCACATATATTTTGCTGAAACTTCGCATGTGTAGGCTGTTATGTAAGGCGCGTATTCTACCATAACAATTGAATCGGCTAATCCAGCAGTGGCGCGCGTACCCACATATCATTGGTTATCCCTCAAGAAAAAAACGGGTAAGTCAATGATTTTATTTTTTATTTTTTTGAATCTTGCTTTCATTCGTGAACAAAATGACTCTCTTGATAATTTTCTGTACGACGCTTATTTTACGAGTAAGCAATGAATCAGGTAAGTGTTTTAGAGCACAGTTCATGATTTTTAACCAGTCGTTGTTTGGTAGAAAATCGCAATGATACACTTTTACCAGGCTGATAGTAATTTATTTATAACAATAATGTTTAAAAATGCCTCCATTGGCCTGAATACACGCACGACATCTTTTCAATATGGAACATTTAATGTCTTGATAATTTTTTGTACGACGATTATCTTTGTTGTATTTTAGTAAGTAGTAGTCTGGTTTGCCAAAGTTGTCATTAAGTGTCACTTAACGTTTAGGTTAACAAGTTATTATTTTGAATAGGTGTAGGTGGTAAACTTTTTAAAATTGCAAAATTTTCTGCTCTTGTACTTCTTATAATGGAGTACACCTCAGAAGAGTATGCAGATATAATTTTTATCTACGGATATGCTGATGGAAATGCTCTAGCTGGTTGCCGGGAATATCAACGTAGGTTTCCCACTCGCCGTCAACCTACACCAAGGGTTTTTTCTCGATCGTTTTCAAGACTTCGACAGTGCGGTATTGGACAACGTTCTGACGCTAGAGCTAATGGTAGAAGACAACATCAACTTGAAGACGAAGAGAGAGTGGTGAATGCAGTGATGGATCAACCTTCTACAAGTACTTGGGGGATTGCCACGCAGTTACAATATTCTCAAAGCTTTGTTTGGAGAACTTTACATCGAGAAGCCTTACATCCATATCATCGACAGAATGTTCATTGCCTTCTACCTGGAGATAATGTGCATCGACGAGTCTTTTGTGAATGGATTTTGGAAATAAACAATCAAAATATCTTATTCCCTAATCTAATCTTCTGGTCTGACGAATCAAAATCTAGAAAACCATGTAGAAAACATTCTAGATGACATTCCACTAGCAACAAGATGTATAATGTGGTACCAGCATGACGGTGCACCAGCGCATCATAGTCGAAACGTTGTTACATGGCTACATGAACATTATAATGAAAGATGGATTGGCAGAACTGGACCAATACATTGGCCTGCAAGATCACCGGACTTAAACCCACTTGACTTCTATCTTTGGAGTGATTTTAAGCGACTAGTCTACAGTGAAAAATAAATACACCAGAGCAGCTACAACAACTGATAAATAATGCTTTTCGTCATATTCAAGCAACAATGAATCCTCACGACATTAAATTTTCCATATTAAAAAGATGTCGTGCGTGTATTCAGGCCAATGGAGGCATTTTTGAACATTTTTTGTAAAAAATAAATTACTATAAGCCTGATAAAAGTGTATCGTTGCGATTTTATACCAAACAACGACTGGTTAAAAATCATGAACTGTGCTCTAAAACACTTACCTGATTCATTGCTTACTCGTAAAATAAGCGTCGTACAGAAAATTATCAAGAGAGTCTTTTTTTTCACGAATGAAAGTAAGATTCAAAAAATAAAAAATAAAAAAAATATATCATTGGCTTACCCGTTTTTTTCTTAAGGGATAACCAATGACATGTGGGTACGCGCGCCACAGCTGGATTAGCCGATTCAATTGTTATGGTAGAATACGCGCCTTACATAGCAGCCTACACATGCGAAGTTTCAGCAAAATATATGTGCTACTTTTTAATTTTATTTTTTTGAAATTCAACTTCAACACCCTGTATCATTTTAATGAAGCATTATAGGAAAATTTTTTATAGGACATACCATCTCTAAAATTGTTCAAAGAACATGGGGTTCCATTTTTGGTCACCACTTATGAATCATCCTGTATATGCACAATATTGTATGTTTTCCGAGATGTTTTTATTTCAAGTAAAAACTCGTAATGCTAGGTTCATACACAAGCGAATTGCGAAATCGCCGCCAAACTTATCCCTATTGGTTTATTTTAAATAATATTGTAATATTATTTAAAATAGACCAACATGTAATAGTTTCGTAATTCGCGAGCGTATGAACCTTAGCTTTATTAGGCAGTTGATATGTCGAGAAAAATACATCGATGTATCGAAGATACTTCAATGCATTCGATACATCGCATCATACCGATGCATCGCACCAAAAATGTCGATGTTTGCAATGCATCGATGTATAGCCAACATCCATAGACTAACGTAAACACATATACACCTAGATACAAGCATATTCATTTACAGTTTCCGGATTTCCAGTTTTTTAAACCTATATTTTTAAATCATTGATGATAGAGTTACGGAAACAGATGAGAGATAAAAAGCGGCGGGCTGCTATAAATGCTCTATAGTTTGCCGTGGATGTTTTCCCCCTTTAGAAGCTACCAGAAATATACAAGAAATCTCGGGGGAAAACAAAGCGCGGGCAAACAAAAACAGGAATACAGACGGATAGGTATAAATACGGCATTTCTATATTCATCATATGGATGCGGGCCATTGAAACAGATACATATCAATGATGATGGCTGTATTTAGGAAACGTTGAATTACGCATATTGATGTTTTTTTGTTCGAACGGATCATGTTTTCCTAAATTGGTATTCAAATGTTTGTTTGGATTTTTTAAAAGAGATCAATGGACAGCTTTTTATTATACATATAGTACTGCCCTTAGGATTAAATAAACTTTAATCTAAAATTTCACTTCTAAACGTCAAACAGTCTGTGAGAGACGTAATTAAATACTCAATGACAAGGCGTCTTTTTCATACAATAAAATTTTATTAATTCCCTACGCGTTTCGGTCAACTAATTAGCCATCTTTGGGGATAAATCTCAAATCACAATAAAAAGTCTGTCAGAAAACATTTGCAATTGCGCTGAATGGAGCACAATGGTATCAAAATAATCAACACAGAAAACGTCAAAGTTAACATCTACAGTCAAACAGCAAAACAAGCCAAAAAGCTACAGTAAAATAAGCTAAAAGCTAAAAAAAGTTAAACATGTTTGTAAAGCTGATCAACAGGATCCGAGTAAACTAATACACAGTAAACTAATGACAGGTTATAAAATATACTGCGAAGTGAAAAAACCGTGGACCCAAGTGACTGATAGAAAATATAACACAAGGGCACACAGTCAAGCAGAAACCCCACGAGAAGCCTTAAGGGGTACAAAATTTTGTAAAATAAAGTCAAGAACAAAATGGCTTCCATACTTGCTTCTCAGCTTTTGAAAATTGAAGTTAAAACTATACGAAAGATTATCCAAGCTGTTATCTCATCTATTGCACCAGAGGTCCAACAACATCGCATCCGAATTTACCAGAAATCGAATGACAATCCAACCACGGCGATTTAGTAAAGAAGCAGTCGGCCATTCTCGTACGGATCCCCGACACCGTCCCGCAGGAGACGGTGATCAGTAGACTGAAGATTCAGTACCCTGAACTGGGGACACAACACTGGTCGGTTCTAAGCAGGAAAGCACAGGAGAAATGACAGACTCTCGCCTTCTTGATCGACCAGGCGTCTTACAGAGCCCTTGAAGAAACCTCCTTCAATACATTCTGGGGCCTGGGAAGGGTTGGCTTCCGCCCACTGGGGAAGCAATTAGTGGTTAATGAGACATAGGTTCCTTCAGGTCAACCTCCAACACAGTAGGGCAGCCACGGCCGGACTACTGATGGCTGTGAGGAACACAGATGTGGCCCTCATCCAGGAACCGTACTCCTATAAAGGATATATCAAGGGAGCTGCTGGAAAGCTCATCTACAGCAGATCCAGTGAGAACCAGAGGGCCTGCATTTTTGTCAGGGAAGGGATAGAGTTTCTGCCTTTAATGAATTTATATTCCAAGGACCTGTCAACGTACAAAATCCGATGTGGAGGAGCGGATGGGCCGAGGGACATTACTGTCGTGTCGGCCTATCTGCCAGGGGACAGCACTGACCCTCCTCCATCCAAGGAATTGGAGCAGCTGATGGTGGGTAGCAGAGCAGGTGAATGGCAGACCATCATCGGCATGAATGAAAACGCGCACCATGAGTTGTGGGGAAACTCGGACACAAACCGTACTCCTATAAAGGAGAGATCAAGGGACTCGGCGTAGCTGCTGGGAAGTTCATCTACAGCAGATCCAGCGAGAACCAGAGGGCCTGCATTTTTGTCAGGGAAGGGATAGAGTTTCTGCCTTTAATTTATTTCTATTCCAGGGACCTGGCAACGATCAAAAACTGATGTGGAGGAGCGGATGGGCCGAGGGACATTACTGTCGTGTCAGCCTATCTGCCAGGGGACAGCACTGGCCCTCCCCCACCCAAGGAATTGGGGCAGCCTGATGGTGGGTAGCAGAGCAGGTGAATGGCAGACCATCATCGGCATGGATGCAAACGCGGACCTTGAGTTGTGGGGAAGCTCGGACACCAACTCTAGGGGTGAGGCATTTCTACAGTCCTTTGTGAAATTTAATTTAGACATTTGAATAGAGGTAATAAACCGACCTTCGTCACAACACAGCGTGGGGAAGTTTTAGATCTAACAGTTTCCACCCAGTTTTTGGGTGACTTTGTTAAGAACTGGGCTATGTCTGGGGAAGTGAGTAGCTCAGACCACAGATACATCCGGTTTGAAATCGCCAAAGTCGAAAGACAAACGGTATGGTACCGGGGCCCCCTCAAGGCGGACTGGGAAGCGTACAGGGCAGACCTAGCACTGGAACTGCGGAGGGTTAAGAGTACCATAGACAATTCAATAGACCTCGAGATTGCGGCAGCCAAATTGCGAGACGTAATCACCTCGGACTATAACGCCAACTGCCCCCTGAAAATGAGGGCGCCCACCTGGAACGACCCATGGTGGAACGAGGTACAGGGCTATGCGGATGACATTGTCATCATAGTCCGAGGAAAGGTTACACAGTCAGTGTGGGAGCTCATGCAGACAGCACTGAAAATGGTGGAAGGCTAGACCGTTGGTCAAGGGCCTGGGGTGAGCACCGAGAGAGCAACCAGCATACAGTTTACGAGGAGGAGGAAGTGGGACAGCCACAGAACTCTCACTCTATACGGTAGGAACATTCCAATGGCCAGGGAGGTAAAATATCTTGGGGTCGTATTGGACACTAAGCTAACCTGGAATGGTCACGTTGAAAAAATACTGCGTAAGGCAGTCATGACCTTAGCCGTCACTAGGCGGCTATATGGGAAAACGTGGGGACTAGGACCTAGTATGGCCCAAGCCAGAAGAGTAGTCTCTGAGTCTGTATGTTGTATGGGCCAGTTTCAGCATGTAAGGTCAACAACAATCAATGAATCATTCATTCCGCTCATGTAGGGATAAGACATAGTAGGTTACGAGGTTTGTTATTTTTGCGCAGTTTTTTTATCGGAAATAAAATCTAATTATTTTCTTTTATTTATTTTAGTTATGGATTCTGAACTGAAGAAAAAATATGGTAACATAGCAAGGCAAATAATTGAGGTTTATTTATTACTTTGCAAGCAGTGTAAATTAAAAGAGAAAGTGCAACGAAAAGATTTAGTGGTGCGGCCAATTCTAACAAATGAAATAAATTCGCGCTGTGAAGTAGATCTAATTGACATGCAAAGTGAACCAGACCAAGATTTTCGTTTCATCCCCAATTATCAGGATCACTTAACAAAATTCACCGTGCTACGAGTATTAAAAACAAAGACGGCCGAAGAAGTAGCCTATCATTTATTACATTAGATTTTCTGTTTGTTCAGCGCACCTACGACTCTACAGAGCGACAATGGCCGAGAATTTGCAAACCTCGTGGTAAAAAATGTTGCTGAAATGTGGCCCGGATTGAAGCTGGTCAATGGAAGATCTCGCCATTCGCAGAGTTAAGGGTCCGCAGAGAGATCGAACCAAGATGTAAGGGACATGCTAGTTACATTGTTGTCTGACCAGAACACCACGAAATGGTCTGAAGGGCTGCTATTTGTGCAAAGCAATAAAAATCGTTTTTTTTTTTCATGCAGGAATAACTTAAAGTCCTTATGATCCACGCCTCGAAGGATGGGTCTCAAGGATTCGTCACATCCTAATGCACTCCTGTCCAACATTAAAACAAAACAAGAACTACAAAAGTTGTGCGATCAGAAGAATTCAGCCGAATGTGAAGATGGGCATTTGCATCTAGTTGAGGAAGATGGTTTGACAAACAGACGGAACACCGAAGATGAACAACAAAACAAGATAAAAATTTGTATACAATATGCAAAAAATAAATTTCAGTTACTCATAAATGTTCAGTTTGTTTCTTACCTATTCATATCATCTGCGGGAAAGCCAACGTAGGAAATGGAGAGGGTGAGCAGAGTATTACACGTAACTGATCTTTACGAAGTGAGAAAATAAGTAATGTACGGGACGAGGCTAAGGTTGTACTGAAAAAGTAAGCTGAGAAAATGATTGCCCTTTCGAATTCAAAGTTACCACCCAGTGATGTAGAAAGAACTGTTTTTGTATGAGTAGCTGATCTTGACAGAGGTAGACTTGCCTTTAGAAATGTTTTAGCTGTTTTTCTTAGTATTAACGTCTTTCGGCTTTATCAGCTTGGTAGATAATAAATTCAGCTATTTAACATAATTTTAAATCAATTTTCAAGAACAAAAAAATAGAACTTTGCAGTCGCTGTATTGCTTTAATGAGTTTACATTAACCGACTCTTGACTTTATTGAAATTTCATGAACGTCTGTATCTCTCCGACTGCATCTGGTTTAGCATCTGGGCTTTTTACAGCGTAATTGCAAACGCTATTGTGTCGACAAAAAATGTGCATGTAGAACCAAGAAAGTAGCACGCAACAGCAAATGTCACAACAATAGTTTGTGTAGAAATGAGTAGATGTAGGTATGCCCTTAAGGCACTCGAAGTATTGGTGGTAAGCGTTTTTGGTAGCGCGTTTTGATGGTTCTGTCTCTTTAAGAAATGATGTTGAATTTAAAATTTAAATGTAATGTTTACACAAACAATAAAAATATTTTTCCATATTACGTTGCCATTTGGACGTTTTGTTTGTGTGTTCGACGCGTTCTTGCAATGTGACAAATGCCAGAATGTTTTCAGGCTGACCTTGGAAAGTCAGTACGCATTCTGGCAATTGCGAAAGGTCCAAAACATGTTCTGGTCTACATTAAATGCCCAGAAAGCGATATTTAGAACATTGGCAATATGCTAGTGGCAATAACGTGTTTTTGTCGTATTTTTCGACCTTTGGCCGAAATTGGTATTTGATCCTAACATATACACACATGGCAATATTAAAATTTTTGTTCTCTAGAAGCTTCACGACAATCTTCTGTAATCTAAACCAGCTATAACCCTAATAGCCCTTTGTTGAACCTCAAAAACCAGGTTAAAATATGAAGATGGCCCCAGATAGATAGGATATGGCATAAGAGATAGTACTATGAACATAGTAAGCTGTTAACAACGTAGACCTCGAAGCCACGTCAGTAAGACCCCGAAAAATAAAGAGAACCCTACACGGGCTCTGTGAAACCAAAATTGATCTTCTCATATCAATTTACGATCCACAGGAGCGCCTAAAAATGTGGCAGGCTTTTTGACAAAGCTATTGGTCACAGGTAAGTCTCTTAAATAGAATATAAGCTGTTCAGATTTAAGACTGAACTGATTTTCCGTAAACCAGTCAAATTGTTTGTCAGATAATAAATCATTTGTTGTTAGCTGATTGACCATATCCTTATACAAAATAACTTGAAGAACTTTAGCAAAAATGGGAGTAATTAAAACTGGGCAGTAATTCAATCGACCAAAAGCAGCCCTCTAGTATCTTCAAAAAACATTATTGTTACATGACAATGGCTCATTTGATATGACTCACAAAGTTCAGCACGAAATCAACAACTACAGGCTTGTTGAAATACGATACCCGCCAACATCCCAGGCCTAGCAAACTCGGACTATTACCTTTTCCTAAGCTGAAGGAAAACCTGGCTGGAACGTCGATTTTCTTCAGATGAAGAACTAAAAGCAGAATAATTTTTGGACCGAGTATGCAAGTGTTACGGCTTTTTCTTATGCCGGAAAAGAAAATGTGGCTTTCTCACTAAATATTTTATTTCCTGGTTATCTAGATTTTAATCTGATCTTCCTCCGTATTTTCTTGCGCTTAGATGATTTCAAATGTATTATAAAACATTTAATAGAATAAAACATTCAGCTTCAAATTATATAATTCCATTGTCTACAAACTTGTCATCACATTTCTCTCTGAATGTGATAATTTTCCAGTTATTCCTTTTACGTCAAATTAGCCATTGTCCGACGCCAGTCATCGGATGTTTATAGTTCGCACTGCAAACACTACGGCGACCTGTACGTATACATATCGCTGCAGAGATTACCAATTAACTGAACCGGTGACATGACGGAAAAGTTTTTTGTCGACGACGAGTTAGAGAGCTCGAAAAGCGTGAATGCAGATTAGGATAAATGGCCTAGACTGTGTGACACAGACAGCCAGGCCATCATGTGGTAATTATCAATGTAGTAACGTGAACGTCAGTAGAACACAGGATTCCTCTCTCTCATTGACTAATTGATGCAAGCGATTGGAATAATGCATCCCAGTATTGATGCGGTCGTGGCGGACCATTATGTACAAGTGATTTGTGTGGCGGCTGATTCAGAGACACTACTGCTTAGTACTGCTGCTCTCTTCTTCCGTCAGGAAACGTAGCATTGAACTTGGGGGCTTCCCCGAACTCTGTAATTAATTAATTACAGACACACAGAGGCTCCGGATTGGTCTGTCTCTCTTTCCACCTCTGTGGTAGTTGTGATATATGGCGTGAGTATGTGTGTGCGCGTATGTATGTGTTTGTGTATGTGGATCTCTGTGTAGCGTTTGTTCGATTGCTGGACAAATGGATGACGCGAGGAGGCAGCGTTGCCAAGACTAAGAGGCTTTACACGATGATGAATAAGAGCTATCACTTAGGCTCGGTGGCGTGAAGCATTAGCTCATTGTTAGTTAGTTTCGTTGGTAAACCGAGCTGCTCCTTTACTACACAACTTTTTCGCGTCATTACCCATCTATTAAAAATATCATTGCATTTCTCTATTCAGAGTAATGATGGAGATATATTATTATTATGGCGGTCAAGATGCGCTTGGGGAAATGGGCTTTGTTGATAGACAGTACGCAATTTTCATTGATTTGGTTGTAGAAGTTTTTGAATCATCTTTCCCTATAAAGTACAAATTTACTAGGGATATCACTTCAGCAGTGTCCTGGATTGCATCAGGTATTAAAACATCCAGTAAAAAGCTAAAAAATGTGTACACTCTTCATCAACAAGCTAACGGTCGCTTTAGTGATTATCTAACAGTTTATTCATGTTCTTTGCTCCTGTAACTGAAAAAGGGGTTCTTGATGAAATAGTGGAGTTCAGAGCCACGTTTTCTTCTGGTTTCGATGGCATCAATTCTGTGCTACTCAAGCGGTGTGCATCTGAGGTTTCTATCCCTTTAACCATTTTGATAAATCATTCCCTTAGCTCTGGATGGTTTCCTTTACAGCTGAAAATGTCAAAAGGTATACCGCTACACAAAAATGGCTCTACTACCACCTTGAAAAACTATAGACTACTGTACATCACAAGCGTATTTTCAACGATATATAAGAGAGTTGTTTCTAAGCAGTTTACAGCTTTTTTGCTGACCAGTTGATGGCACAGGACCAAAATGTTTTGTGTGATTAACAAAATTTATAGAATATTACAAGTTTAAGCTTCCTTGGTGCAAAAACGTCGAGAAATACCTGAAAAATTACTTTGAATATAGTTTTTTTCTTCTTACAATTTCAAGGTCGCGATTTGAAACGTCAAAGTTAACAATTTTGAGAAAAGGAACGAATACGGGTTATGTAGAGGAAGGGTCGTTTTACAAGGCCTTAAGTTCATTGATTGTTGTTGCCCTTACTTGGTGAAACTTGTCCATACTGCATACAGACTTGGAGAATACTTCTCTGGCTTCACTGTTGGTTTTTAGTGGTGAAGGACGTAGCCAGCGCGTGAGCTAACTGGAGCAAGTGGCCCTTCGAATTCTGGAAGTTCTAGGATGTTCTTCAATGCTTCTGTGACTATAGTTTCGCTGCTTGACAGCATTTTCAGACAGATTAAAATTGAATTAGTACGAAATCATGACAACTACAAATAAATATCTGTTGCTATGTTATGATATGATGTTTTGATCAAAAAAATTTATCAAATTGAAAATAAAATGAAACACAGATGACAGATGAGGTTTTCAAAATGTCTATGTGATGTATGTCAATATTTAACATAAAAACTAGAACTAGCCTATAATAACTATGATAACAGTTACAACAATAAAATAACTAAACAATAACAGTATAAAAGTAGTCTCTATACAACGAAAATATCGACATACATCAACACATTATTTTATTACAACTTTTTTGAAATAATAGTTAAATTTATTTTCTTTGACATATGTAATTAGAAAGAAGAATATCCAAGAAAGGGGAATTCATTAAATCAGTTTGCTCGTTTAAAACAAGGTAGTTATTGTCGTGTGTGTGCCTTTTGACTTCTAAAGCTTCAAAAAAGTCTAGTTTACGTTTGTCATTATAAAAATGTTGTGGTTTTATGCGGTTATTTATTGTAGGTCTATGTTCAGTATCAATAATATGTTTTGCAAATGTAGATTTGTCAGCGTGGTAATTTCTAAATGCAGAAATATGTTCTTTGTATCGGGTGTTAAAATTTCTAGAAGTTTGACCTATGTAGATTGCGTTACAATGTGTACAAGCTAATTTATAAACTCCAGCTTTTGTCAGGAAACAAGATTTTTCTTTCGCGTTAAATAACAAATCACGCGTCGTGTTGTAAGATTTAAAAGCTACCTTTGTATTTGTACAAGTGTTTAAAATTTTTGAAATGTTTTCTGAAATGGTTCCAAAATAAGTTATCGAAACGTATCTGTTGTCTTCTTTGTCTCTAATATTTGGATAAATTAAATTAATCGCTAATTTGTATTCTTTTCTCTCTATCATTTTATCTATTATTTTAACAGAGTAGCCATTATTAAATGCTGTTTGCTTAATTATTGAAATTTCTTTTTCAAAATTGTTTTGTGACATAGGTATTGAAAATGCACGATGTATCATAGAATAGTAGGCTGACAGCTTTTGTGAAAAAGGGTGACATGAATCGTATGGTATGGTTGTGTCAGTGTAAGTTGGTTTCCTATATATTGAAAAGTCAAATGAATAATTTTCTAATTGTTAAGTCTAAAAAGTTTATACAACTGTTAGCTTCTTCTTCTAAAGTAAACTTAATATTTGTGTGAAAGCTATTAATAAAATTTAAAAATTCATTTAATTCTGTATGACTACCTTGAAAACATGCTAAAATATCATCTACGTATCTGTACCAAAAGACAATATTATGAGAAAGTTCTGATGTTAAAATTTGGTTTTCTAAGTTTTCCATAAATATGTTGGCTAATAAAGGTGACAACGGACTACCCATAGGCAGACCTTCATTTTGCATATAAATTTTATTATTAAATTTAAAATAGTTTTGTTTTATACCTTCATTAAAAAGATTCATTATTTCTTGTCTTTTTATGACATTTACGTTCTTTTCTATTAAAACGTTTTGTAATAGAGGTAAACATTCTTTAGGGGGTATCTTAGAATACATGCTATAAACATCAAACGAGACTAATTTACTATTTGTGGGAATAATTAAGTTATTTAATTTTTGTGTAAGTTCATAAGCTGCAACTTCAGCCGTCGTTGTCCTTTATTTTACCGAAATATTTGCAGAAAATTCATTGCAACGGATATTGCGGGTTGTGCGTAGTTTGTAGCTTTTGTGCGTTTTGAATCCAATGAGGTACTGGTGGAAGAGATACTGTTTTGTAAAGCTCCATGAATACACCAGGTCAGTGCTTATATAACATGTTCCTCGAAGCAACACAAAACTTGGAAATCGATTGGATGAAATGCATAGCAATTTGTACTGATGGAGTAAAAGCCATGACTGGTTCTAAAAGTGGTTTCATTACCAGACTAAAGGCGTCGATTCCAAACGCTTGTTGGATGCATTGGTTCCTTCATCGCCCAGCTCTCGTGACCAAAACATTGCCACAGGAATACAATGAAGTTCTTGATATGATCATAAAAATAGGAAATTATATTAAAGGTGAACCGTGACAGACCCGTTTATTTACAAAACTTTGTAAAAATATGGATTCACTGCATCAAAATTTGCTTTACCACACAGAAGTTAAGTGGTTATCGAAAGGCAAAGTACTGACAAGAGTTTTTGAACTGCATTCTAAACTTTTGATGTATTTACAGCAGAACAAGTCAGAATTTATATGTGACCTGGGATTTCTTTTTAAATTGGCTTTTCTCTCTGACGTATTAGAGCATTTAAGTTCTTTGAACAAAAACATTCAAGGGCGAGATAACAAATGTATTTACTGCTAAGAACAAAGTATATGGGTTCGCTAAAAGCTGTAAAACAAGACCTATTTGGCATTAAAAGCAGTTTAACGAAAATTCACTACCATAACGCACTTGCTGGGTCCAGATTTTTTAAGTGTCAGAGTAACTGGAATGAGATTTTACATTTTACAACATTTAGAGTTTTTTCCAAATTAAAAATAAAATCTGAAAGACATGCGTTGAAACAACTCAGTGGTCAAAGTCCAATGCCTGACAGACAGAGTAACTAACTGCTACGCGTAGATTGATTCATACAACAGGTATAAATCATACAGCAACGGTGCCAAACTAAATAAATAACAGGCACAAAACATACCATCCGAACCAAAAATCGTGAAATCTCGGCCACAAATAACGCACATGACAGTCGACATGAAATTTCCAAGTGATTGTCATTTAACTGGGGGATTCAATCAATTTTTAAAATACACTCTGTTTGTAGGTTGATGAAAGGCCCCAAATACAGGTTTAGCACAGCATAGATATTTTATGCTATGGTTTTAGACTGAAAGTGTAGCATACTATAGTAGAAATGTTAACAAAATCAAGTCAAGTCTCTTTAAAAATCATTCTAAAATAGTTTATTTTGTCTTTAAATTTAAACATAAGGCGTCATATAAGACCGAAACAGTCGTTGTAACAAACATCAGCATGGTTTTAAGAAGGGACACTCAACAGCTACAGCGACCATTGAGTTTGTCAATCTCTTAAGCAAATGCTTAGAGAGCGGTGAAACATGCCTTGGCGTATTTCTTGACCTTAGTAAGGCTTTTGACCTGGTAAACCATCAGGTTTTTATTGGTAAACGGAGTAGCTATGGAATTAGAGTTGTACGGCTTCAGTGGTTACAGAGTTTTTTTTCTTTGTGAGTAAGTTGTTGAGCTTGGGTGTGTTCGAACTTGGCCAGCGATAATATCCGGGGGGTGTATCTCAGGGCTGTATTTAGGGTCCGTTACTGTATATTATTTATGCAAGTGACATTCCTGTGGATGAACTCGTCATGTACGCTGACGATACTACTTTCCTTGTACATATGGCTGATCTTGATAAGCTTTCGGTGTCTGCAACTGAACAAGCTAATCAGCTTGCACAATATTTTGGGTAGACAATGATTTGTTTCTAAATAGTCAAAAATCAATTATGATCGGTTTCAATACAAGAAGAGCTGAAAGTGATTCTAGCTTCTATCTTTACCAAAAGGTAAATGAAAAAAGTGTCCATCAGACCAGCAGAGCTTCATTTCTGGGAGTTACAATTGATAGGAAGCTGCGATGGGACCATCATGTCGATGGGTTATGTCACAAGTGTTCATTTTATTGTTATGCGATTGGGAGACTCAGGAGTACCGTGAGTTTGGAAACTGTTCGCACATATTATTCTGCTTATTTTCAGTCTGCATTGAGCTATGGTATAGAGGTGTGGCGTACCTGTTCTGAGGTGCATAGAGTATTAGTTCTTCAGAAAAGAGCTGTTAGATTGATGTTAAATCTTCCCCACAATGCAAGTTGCCGATCGTGGTTCACTGAACTTTGCATAATGACTTTTTTCAGTTTATACATACAGAGCCTTGTTCTACACAAAACTCAACTTGTTTGACTATACACTTCTGGGCAGCAATCATGGGTATTCGACGAGGAGCACGAATAAACTTGAATATCCAATTCATAGATCTTCGAGTTATGAATCTAGTCCATATTATGTCTATTAAATGCTTCAACAAGTTATCCTCAGATTTTAGAGCACTCTAAATTAGGGATTTTAGGGCACGGCTCAGGTCTCTTCTCTTATCGAGGGCTTACCACAGTCTTGCTGAATATTTTAGTGACAGCTTGTAAGTTTTATGTTTGCGATAAGTGCAGCGAGTTTTCGTTGCTTTTGTATTGCTTTTTTTTTTAAACTTAGTTGTGTAAGTTTTATTGATTATTGTATTGTGTGTCACTGGCCTTTTATAGGTATGATGACCTGGATTATACAGTTTCTGATTGTGGACTAGCTCAGTACATAAATCTAATTTATGTCTGATTTCCAGCACGCGTACAAGGGAAACACTTTTTATGACAGTAGTAACTGTTTCTTGCCTTGTAACGATTAACTTTTTACCTGGAATCATTACTGGTTTAAAAACACTTAGAAAAACCCCAAGCATCTAAACAATACCAAAAACCCTGTCTATATTAAGTACTTCAAGTTTTTGATTTCAAAATTATTTTGATGAAAAGTCGCTAAATCTTCAAGTACCGTAAACCCCTTAACTGCATTTCTAATTTGTAGGTTAAAGCCTAATATATGTTTGCCATGGAAAACTACCTCGCATTATTATTGAACAAATATTTCCAGGAACGAAATAAGCGTTGAAAATATACGTTAAGAATATTCGAGAACAAAACATTACGTTGCGGGTTGGTCTGTGTTTTTCCGTAATCGATGATGTCACCTACAAACGACCGTTTGAGCGTTGAACAGATATTCCCGGCAAAACCCTGAACTATAGGCGAGCGACGTTTGTGGTGAGGGGTAGAGAATTTGAATCTCAACGGAAACAGACGTTAGCTAGAGGAGAGTCGACACTGGCACGTTGCCGCGTAAAACCTTTCAATTGCGGTGGTAAATTTTTGTCTTAAAAGGGGGTGCTAAAACCCTTTCTGTTATCTATACTACCTAGTAGTGATTGTCAGTGATTGTTTAAAGTCATTTGGGCGGTTTTCGAGTTTAAATAAACATCGTATTAAGCACAAAAACGCGAGTTAAGTTGTGATTCTTTGTTCCGACCTGATGCATTTCTTAGCTTAATCAGAAAGAGTTTGATTATTATCGAAGTTTGAGTCAATTGTCAGTGAATTTCACTTGGGCCAATTCACGTTTTAATTGCGATTTGCAAAGTTGTTTTGTCATATGTATGTGCATTGATAATTTCTTTTCTTGGAATTCTTACTATTTATTAGATTTCTATTTGTGTGCAATTAATGTTTATTTGAGATTTACCAACCATTTTTATTTAATTTTGTTTGCTATTCCAAATTTAATTTATATGAATAAATTTAATACTTTGTTATATTAACATATCTGTTTGATTGAAGATAACTTCCTCCCTAATATCCTTTCTTTCGGCGTCGGCGCAAACAATTAATTCTAACTAACGATTATCTAGATATCTAAATTTCTATATAACCTGGCACTAGTCTGGAGCGCCCACAAACATGGGACTCTGGGCAGTGTGAAACAAACAAAGGAAAATAACGTGAGTATCAAATAACATCCAGATCTGTCAACCTCCTAAAAGTATTGTTAATCTTAATAAATATGATAATCTGATAGATAGATATTTTAGGGTAGGGTGTTATAGGCAATCGTGACCTCACTATTGAGCAGATCTATATCCACCTGAGGTCATACACAATATACCACGGTTCTCTAGTCTTGTTTTTCTGTGAAGGAGGTTACAGCCTAACGAGTATTCTTTTTCGTAATATTGGAAATTTCAAAGGTGCCAATCACAATTTCGCTGTACCAAGCTTCTTTTATGCCTAGGACAACATTTTTCTCTCATGTACGTGTCTTAATCATGTGGGTAAATCTGCGGTCGTTGCTTTCTCTAAATTATCTGGAACAAAAATAGTTTTCTAATTAGTAACTAATTATCTAGACATAACTAAAATGCTTTAGATTTATCATGAAAGGACAGCAACATAAAATTAAAGTGTTGCTGTTTTATTACAAATTCCTTGCGTTCCATTTACTCTCCAAGTTAGATTATGCATTCGCTGGATGAACCTGAAACCTTCGAGATCAAATAATTTCTAATCAAGCCGGCAACGCAGTAGTAACGAGGCATGTGCGAAATGCCCGGATATAGACAGAAGCAGATCTGATAATGGAATTGTTAAAATAACACAGTTACCGGGCCAGTCACAATGGAAACGGCTACTGACTTCCATCAGCCAAAGTAAACATAATTGCGATCCTGTTCTCTCTCTCTCTCTATCTCTGCCTTGCTCTGGTTCGACTAGGCTAACTTCACACTGATCCGGCAATTGTTAAAATAAAAAAATGAACACTAAACCATTTAGAAAATATTCCCTCTATGTGTATCCTAGCGCAATTCTGTTAGATGGAAAATATTCATTTTGTCCCTGAGAATTTGTAGCCCAAAAGTTTACTCGGTCTCTGTTTGGCAAATGAAAGTGACATAAACTGTTTAACTTAACACTTTATTAAAACGGTAGGAAAATAATAGAAAGGATTGGATGTGTTAGAAATAGTGGCACTATAAAACGTAGAGACTCTTTCTTTGACTGACAGATGCTTGCATTCTTCTCAGTATTTGTGAAGCCAGGTAAAAGGCTCTATGTCTGCATTTAGTATTGATCGATTTACAGAGTAAGGGTGTTTAAGGAACTAGAAGATATGTTGATACTACGAAACACACTGTATAACGGAAGAACTACATAGTTTAAGTGATTAATTAATAATTCCATTTTCTAACAAATAACATCGAGTATATACAAATCCTTTATAGGTCAAATCTAATTACACACAAATCAAAGTTCAAAAGCCGGGATCTCCCCATTAATGAATTTTTTCTACGAAAATTCACTATGCAATCGATATTGAAATATTGTTTAAAGTTCTAAATATGGAGATAAACAAAAAAGGATCGCTCTAGAAAAGTGTAATCCTATAAACCTTCTTAATGCAAGCAAATACAACTGAAACCTTGCAGATGTAGAACATTCTTTACATGCTGAAATGCATAGACATTGACCTTGCCTTAATATAGTGACATAGATTATTAGTTATTTGAGGGTCATTTATTTTGTATATTAACGCTTTTAGAGATGTGATTCCAAAGGCCATTTCAGCATGCTATTTTTCCTGAATCAAGGGCAACAACAATCAATAATGTGACAGGAAAACTAAGGCTTTTTATAAGTGTTTCCCAAAATGGTGCAGAAGGTGATAGCGGAGGTTATTTTAATAGAAAGGAAAAACATCATATGAATGTGTGTCCTAAACTCGTGAAATTTTGAACTACAGAGTGCTAATGTATTAAAAAAAAATTTTGTTTGAGGAACGGAGAATGATTTGTGTGTAACTAGGAAATTTTTGCATACACTGTATATCAAAAATTGTCACACATATGAGTAAGCAAACTTTATACATACTTAATAATGCTGAATATAACTAATTGTAAACAAGGACTAAAAAAACCTTATTTAAGACTAGATGCATTCTCGCAACAATTAGAACCGTAGACCGGTTTCGCTCTCATTAGAGCTCTTCAGTACGGCATACTAATTGTAGCAGAACTACACATATAAAGTAATACGGCTATAGTAGCCAGTCTTTCAACACCAAGTGAGTGGTGGACGTGCCGCCATCTAGTTGCGGAACCAAGCAGCATGCTGTCACGCTAGTTCCAAATAACACGTCTACCACTCACTTGGTGTTGAAAACCTTATTTGCTGAATCTATCAAATAACATTGGCTATATAGTGTTCCATCGGGAATAACATCGGTCGATTTCTCAAAAAGTAGCAGCACTTGAAAATTAATGTGAAGAAACGTCCTACCACTACCTGTGTGAATGCGAGGCTTTTGGGAGTCTTCGAGCAGAATTGTTCGGATCGACGACTCTGCAGAGGAATCAGGTAAGTATCGTCCAATTGAAGACCGTCACGGCCTTCATTTCGAGGAGTAGAGCATGGTTGCTGGGTTGCTGTGGTTGGAAAAAAGGGCCCATTGTGGCCTACTTTCTTGGCGTTGGCCTACTTGCTTGGCGTTGGCCTCCCCACCACTGCTACTACTACTTCCTATACGGACGCTTTTATTAGTTAACTAGATTGGTTTACTTGTAGAAAGAGACATGCTTTCGTAGACTCCGTATGATATTTTGATGATTATTAATACAGGTGGTCAAAAAGGAATGTTAAAAATGAGATCCAAAAAAACCAATTGTTTACAATGGAAACTTGCCTGATCCGAAAATTGGTCCTTTTCGAAATAATTGGCATTTTCATGTCGGTACAATTGAACTATACGCACAAGATTATTTAAATTTGTTTACTATCTATGGCGAACGTAACGCAATCGAAAGTTTATTTCCAGATTCCATCAGAGGGGCCACCCATGACGAACTAACTCGGAGGTGCAAAAAAAATGTTTGTCTCAGGATATACATTTTGAACATTTATTAAAATGATTGTTAAGTGGCAAGTAATTGGTGACATTTCTGTAGCACTTGATTGTTCTCTGACGTCCTAATAGCCATCTGAGTAGCATTTTACCAATAGAAAAATGTAAAAATGCCAATTATTTCGAAAACGTTTACATTCATCACACGGTGGATCGGTGCTGCAATTGAATATTAATGAATTATTAAATTGAGTTAATAGGGCTAGTACGAGCAAAGAAAATTAAAGGTACCTGTGGTGATTGAGACAGTGCTCATTTGGCGGGGCCTGAAACACGAGCAGCAACATTCGTTCTCCAGCTCCAAGGATGTCTGCTGGTGAAGATTTGGAGGCATAAGTCATCGCCGTGGAATTTGGCGATGTTTGTTATTTTATTGGCATACCGCTGGAAACATTATGCTATGGCTGCTTTGCGTTTACCATAAATCGCTAATGTAGTGTCACATGCTAACAATCTGTAGATGAGGAGAATGTACTGGCTGACAGATAAGGCCTGAAGGTGTTGTGAAGAGTAGAGCCTCTCTTCTGTGTTTACCCGTTCGGGCTGCATGAATAACAGATTGGTGTCTCGTGGTGTGAGTGCCACAAGCAGGACGAGCAGGTCTGTGTCTTGACCTACTGTAACCAGAGTTGAATGACCCACACATGAAAATACTGCAGGCAGCATCGCCTTTGGATATAGGGATATAGCATATTGTGTACCTCTTGCACCCAAGCCCCGAAATAACAGCGTAATGAGCTTGGGTGTGTCCCTTTTATTAGAAAGGAAGTTTTCCTGATTAACAGTAGCCGCCATATTCTTATTGGAGTCAGTATCCGCTGATGTTGTACTCGATGCTCTCCTATGTTGTTTGGTTCTTTTCGTGGAGTTCGTGCCTTCTTAACCATCAAAAACCACATGTGAAGAGCCGCCGTAATGGTTGATTATGTATGACACATGTTCATTGCAGATGGAGGCCAAGGTGGCGTTGGAGTTCCAGTTTACCCTATGAAGCAGGAATCGCCATCGATTACCGTGAAAGTGTTCTTCACATTGGTCAGTTGATTACATTTTGGGAAAACATCATACAATTCAGAATTTTGTTTTTTCTCATAATCCTTTTGACGAATAGAGCCATATGGTATTGGGCTAACTCGTACTTTAGCAACTCCTCTACTCTCCATTCTTTCTTCTTGGTGATCAGAGTTCTCTGAAATATCACCAGAGGCTCTACCACCACTACTTCATAATTCACTTTTATCGTATTGCTCATCGCAGGTAAAGGAACGACTTAGTTCTTTTTGGATTCCTTCACTTCAGAGAAATTCATTCCAACAATCGTGCTAATTGTGCGGGAGAAGAAAGAGGGGGTTTCCATGCCACCTGCTTCGCCTACCAGTCGCCCCGAAAGCCTAAATTAATATCATTCATCTTAAAAACATTATTCGCTCTCGTTTACCGTTTCACGCGTCTGAAACTCGGTATGCGGTAGGGGCAAAGAATGCCCGTTTTATCCAGTGTCCGAGATAAACGGTTGACAAACTTGAATATACCATTTTGTAGGAAATTTCCTCAGCTTTAATTTTTAAATATGCATTATAAGTACAGGTATACATAATTTATTATTTATCCGGGTTATAAACACTATACGTATCTAATTAAACAGCATATAAAGTGATTAAGAGAATTACAGACCTTGAAAACGAAACTTGAGTGACGAGCATTTTACTAGCAAAATGTTGAAAAGTACCCCTAAACTTCAAAACGCTCTAACAATTTACCGGGTGAGGATAAGTTAGCGTAACTTATACATTTTTTGATGAAGTTTTTCGCTCTACAACTTTTTTGCCAACGAGTTTTCTGTACAGTGGAAGGGGAAAGAGGTAGAAGATGAAGTTTGACGAGACATCTGAACCGCTACCACTTTTTTAGACAAATTTTGCACATACACTATTTAGAAGGGAATTTTATCAGCTTTACTTTTGAAACGTACACAATTTAGTGGCGACGCACCGTTTTCGAGATAAACGCCGAAAGCTGAAAAAAGTAACCTTTGGGACTTCCTCTCGCCCTTCACGGCATTTGAAATCGATGGGACTTTATGCGGCGTTGTTCAGGGCACAACCCCTACACATTCTTGGAAAAAGTGAAACCCCATGGTTTAAAGAACGATTCGCGGCTATTTTTGGCTAATTTGACTGGGCTATAATATCATCAAGTCTTTGATTTAGGCGACTTTTTATGTTTTAATCAGGCTCTTATTGAATTTTTTAAGTGGTTTTGTAAAATTTTGCATTGTTCGGTAAATTTTTTTTTTGTAATTTGAAAGGAAAATAAACACATTACTATTATTATTATTATTATTAGTAAAATTATTAAAATTATTATATAGACAAGCCATTATACGGGGTCATTAACTCCAGCGCCAGACGGAGGGTTAGCTTGTTTTTTTTAAGCTTTTGGAAGATAAAATGTAAGCTCAACCCATTTAATTTTAAACAAAAGGAATATGGTCGTTAATGAAAACCGCGAATTATTACAAAGGTCAAGTGTACAGTCTTATAGACATCTTCAAATGCAAATTAACGTAACAATGTATAAAAATTATTCGCAAAATATAAGAAGTATTTTAAAGTGGGACACACGCCGATGTTACATTGTATGGGATTAGCATAGCGAGTGAGGAAGCGCCATTATGCAAAGAAAAATAACGAGGCGATTCCATGAAATTATAGGAATATTTGTCTCGGAGGAGCACACCCGGTTTGAGTTAGTCGAGAGAAACATTGGACCATTACGAAAGCTTGCCAAGTACTTAGGCTATGCAATTATTTTAATTAAAGTATGCCATTTTTCGTATTTCTACTGTTTGAATTTATCGGTTTTTTTTTGTCTGCATTAAATTTCCACTGACCTAAATTTTGATTATAACAAAGTAATATTCTGCTTATCTCTAATAGCAAAAACAAGAAAAATTAGATAATACAATGATGATCACATGTCATGTTATTATAGCCAGCGTTAGCAACGAAGACTGGTTCCTTGTTTAAATTCATCACATCCATGTTGGTAATACACCTCCCTCAAGATATGACTGCAGAATCTAGATTAAAATATTAAGATTAACATAGAAGTTTCACGACCTTGCTGAGATAAGTTCTTTTCACATATATGTGAAGTAGAGACGCAGATTTTCTTAAGCGATTATTTGTCAGTATGAACTGTCATTTGACGTTGAAAAAAGTTGTATTGCTTTAGTACAATATTTTGCTACAACGTGAAAACGCCATCTCTAATTTAACATGTTTTTTTAATTTCAACAACACACCACAAGACCTTACAGCCTAAATACTATCGTACCGTGAGTGTTGACAAGGAGGAAAGAGGCAACTTGTTAATTCTGGACTTGAAGGTTAGGAGGTTCCGAGGAGAAGGAAAAACATGTGCCGGCAAGGAATTCCACAACTTGGAAGTCCTCGGGACAGACAAAAGAGCGGCATAACAAGATGTTCTATGTCTGGTGACCTGGACAGTAAGAGGGTGCATTCGCTCTGTTCCCCAGGTAGATCTGTTGGGGGCAGTAGATGGGGGAACTATGGAGGAAAGCTCCTCTGAGCAGTGCCCGTGCAGATATCTATAAAAGAGACAGAGGTCACCAACGGCACGTCGGTGGGCAAGGGATGGCAGCCTTTGGGTGATGGTAGGGTCACCGATGAGACGTATAGCTCTCTTTTGAATGGAGTCCAGGATAGCGAGTGTAGAAGCGGCAGCTGCACCCCAGATGTGGGAGCAGTATTCGAGGTTTGGGATTATTTGTGAAGTATATAAGGTATAGAGATTAGTTGGTGAAAAGTATTTGCGAGCCCGGAAGAGGAAACCTAATTTCTTAGCAGCCGCCTCTGCAATTGATGTGACATGTTGGTGCCAATTAATATTTCGATCCACATATATGCCAACAAGAGAAAAGGACTCACTACTTTGAATAACTTGGTTGTTCATTGTGATAGGTCTAGGGCTGGCGTATCTCTTATGAGAAAGAAAACAAGACTGAAATTTGGTGGGGTTGAATTGTACAAGATTTCTACTTCACCAGTCTAATATTTTTTGGAGATCCACGGAGACAGAACCCTCCATGAGTCTGCGATCCTCATCTAATTGGGCTAAATAGACAGACTTAGAATATTGTATATTTGAGTGGAGGGTGCTGTCGTCCGCGTAACTGTGAACTGGGTTGGATGTGCTAAAGAGGAGGTCATTGATGTGGAGAAGAAACAAAGTAGGGGCTAAAACTGAACCTTGAGGAACTCCTGCATTAATTGGATACAGTTTCGAAGAATGGCCATCCACAACAACAGAAATGCTCCTGTTGGAGAGGAAATTTGCTGTCCAGGTACAAAGTTTTGGTGGTAGGTCATAGGCCGGAAGTTTATTAAGCAGCGCTGCGTGCCAGACCTGGTCGAATGCTTTGAATATGTCTAGAGCAACAATCTGGGATTCACCGTGTAGTTCCATAGACTTGTTCCAAGAATGGGTGGCAATGGATTAGACTGTGTTTTTCAAGAAATTTTAGTAATTCGGTGTTTATATACTTTTCCATCAGTTTAGAGACGACTGAAAGGAAAAAATAGACCTGTAGTTGCTAAGAAGCGCTTTGGATCCTTTCTTGGGGATGGGTTGTACTCGAGCAGTTTTCCAGTTACTAGGGAATATGCCTTTATTGTAAGATATCTGAAACAGACGAGTCAGGACACGAGCAAGTTCTGGTGCGCATTTTCTGAGAACAATTGCTGGGATCTCGTCAAGGTCAGAGGCTTTCCTGGTATTAAGAGAAGAGAGCATCTTTCGTACCTTTTTAGTTTTGAAAATGATACCCGTCATTTTATGCGCGACATTGGGGACTGTTGGTGGTTGAACATTTGGAGGTGGGTTGAGAGTAGAATTGCCGGCGAACAACGAAGCAAAAAGTTCAGCCTTGCCCAGGGCGGTAGAAACAATTTCGTCCGCTGAGACAAGAGGTGGGAACGTGCTTTTGCATAAATTATTCCCAATAGATTTAGCAAGAATCCAGAAAGGTTTGCCGCCGTTGGAACTTAAGAGGACTTTGTTTTTGATGTGGTTATTAAACGAGTTTTTTGCCTCAGAAAGAATGCATGCATATCGGTTTCTTGCGTCGTTAAATACTTGACGATTTTCTTGACTGGGATTGTGTAGAAGCTTTTTGTGAACTTTGACCTTTTCAAGTCTGGCCCTGTCACAGGATTTAGAGAACCAGGGCTTTTGAGTGGCTGAAGAGGTTTGGATAATTCCGGTGACGTTTTGTGAGATATCAGAGGGATCAGGATGAGAGAAGCAGACAGACGCCCATGGAAATGAGGAAAAGTAGTCCCGCATTTCGTCCCAGTTTGCGGAGTTGTAGTGCCAAACGATATGTGGGTGTGATTACTGTGTGACCTCGGGTTGCATTTCGCAGGAAGCAGTGACCATGCCGTGGTCTGAGCGACCAAGGGGGGCGGTGACTGATATCTTATAGCGGCGTATGTGTGTTCGTGTTCTTGTTTCTTTGACGTCGGTCTAGTTTCCCGACTATGGTCAATCACCGTCGCCAGCGAGCAGTTTCAGCTCACTATCCTGGAAATTTTGCCGAACTCCTGCCTTTGTTCAACCACTTTAATCCGCCCCAAAGACGGAGCGTGCAGACATTCAACTTCCTTAATTAATTCCTCAACCTCGGTTGATGTTAATTTTACAGTATGTACAGAAAAAATGAAAGGGGAATCCTGGGAATCGAATCCAGTACCCTTCGGTTCAGAGGCACACGTTCTTACCACTGAACCCCCAAGGCTCTTTAATTTAACATGAACATCGCTGTTTACAGCGGCTGTACTCGGTGGTTTGTGCTCGACTCGGATTCCACAAATTGGGATATATATATATATATATATATATATATATATATATATATATATATATCGTACTTATGGGAAAACCCGTTATAAGTATACTATCTTCGTATTCTAGTTTTTAATTGTTGCCATAAGAATCAAGTTACATAAGTTACACTCTACTTAGTCTAGTCTACCGTTTGCAAACCTTGAATTATACGCGCTGAGATCTCCCGCTTTTTATTTTAAATTGAGTCATGGGAAGCTTTTATGCACAACACTTTGTGACATGTAAAAACAGGACCTTTACAAATGTGCTATAAAGAATATAATTATTTCAGCACCATCTGTCTCACATCACCACATGTGTAAACATAAACACACATTATCATTATTAACTAGATAATTTGTTAGACCCACACCTCATTAGAAGAAAAAGAGTGAAAGCACACCATGTGCGCGCCACAGTTTAGCACAGAGAAAGAGGCCTCCAGTGTCGATTTTAATAGTAATTAACCAAAGTGGCTATTACTGCCGGGAAATTCTAATTATAATGGAAAACTTGACAAGTCGTCAAACCCGTTACGTGGTGCCATAAAGTCCTTCCGGCTGGTTGATCTCTGAAGTGTGCTGCCGCTGAATGCCAACCGAGCTGAACGCAAGATTACACCAATCTGTAAATGAATAATTCCGATTGTAGCTTGAGCAGGACCGCCTTTGATGATCCGCTGAGAGATGGTATTGAGGGTGTCTTTAGCAAGGCATCATATAGCCCACTGTTACGTCCTACAGAGGCGGATTCACATTTGAATAGGTTTTTAGGGCACCGCTAAGGCATTAGCATACAAGACAGAGAAGCTAGATTATACTGTGTGTTTGGAAATCCAAACTAAACAGTTAAGTTATATAAAGTAACCGCAGAACTACAAATCTTGCTAATCCTTACCCAACATAACAGTTTGACCTCTATATTTGTCAACGGATTTTAGATTGTTTTTAAACTTAGGTCAGTTGTCTTAAATGGGCTGAGTTTTGAAGCTAAATAAAAAACAGTCTTTAAGATACAGTACTTTTATTTTACCAATGAGAAATCCCAAAAGTACACTTGGAGAACCCAAATTACCACAACACATTTTAAAAGACCTGACGATCGTTTCACTAACCAAGTTAGCATCATCAGAGGATGAAACATTCTAAATACTTAAAAAACTAACATCAGCTTATATACCGGATCTCAGGTAAAGAGATCGAACCGAGATGAGACACTAGTCGTAACAAATTCCAAAGTGTATTGTATTTTTATCGCCGGACAGGGTCTTTGCGCTATTCCTACTGCTTTATCCAAAAAGTGTCCATCTGTAATAGTCTTGAGAAAGTTCAACGACAGCTAAATTAACTACGATTCCTTTGGCGGCAATAACTGCATACTTATGTTTTTTTTTAAATGTGTTGTGGTGATTTGGGTTCTCCAAGTGTACTTATCAGTGCTCATCACAGGTTCCAATATTCACTTAGTGAGAAATCCCACTTTTAAATTTTGAAAAAAAATCAAATGAGCGCAATCGTGCCCCCTTAGAACCCATATCCGGGGTCAGTTTTAAGCTTTATATGTTTATAAGTTCATTTTGGTATTTGCCTGTGTAATGGTGACTCAAATGTGATTCGGGAACCGATTTTCAGCATCTTCAGCTACCATGTATGTATATGATTAAAACTAAAAGCCTTGAGCACGAAAAGCTGCTGATAATTTGTTTAGATAATCCGTGGGTAATAAAAACATTGTTATTATATCGTAGATGTACTTTTATTTATTATATACAGAGTGGCCCATTGAAAACGAGCTGGCAGCCATAACTGCCAGGAAAAACAAATTGTCGAAAAAACCTGAAACACGCCAGGTTGGCTTGTGAGGAACACAACTTTTAAAGCAAAAAGTATGGCCCAAACTTTACGCTTCCAAGCGGGGGTGTCATCCCTCAAAATTTTTCAAATGGGAATAGGGGTCACGTGATAGATATATAAAAAGAGCTTTTGATTTCCTATACATTGCTTTTTTATCTTTGAAATTGGGTCTATTTGTTTAGAAGATATGGAGTTTTGAAATATCGCTAACAAATTTTTCGACAAATTCAAACATGAAAGTCAGGACGCAGCAAGAGCGCTATGCAAGTGAATTTTCATAAAAATGTTTTTAATAGCAAATTATGTTTCTTTAATGCAAGTAGGCATCAGTTTCCTTACCGGTATAACCTATATAAAAGAAAGAATCTACCATATTGTGTCAATATAACTTAGTGTTTGAAAATGTACAAAAATTTTCCAAAGATAAACTTAAAATGTTTCCGAGAAAACTGGTTTTCTAGGTAACGAATCTTAGGATAGTAGCAAATTGAGTTATTGAAAGTTGAAGCATTTAAACAAAAGTCGCTACAAAAACGCACTTACTGCGCCTGGCTTTTTTTTTCTTACAAAGATGCCTCATATTTCGAAGAAAAATGCAATAATATAAGGAATGTTCGAAAAAAAATTGTGGGAATCATCAATGACTCGAGATTGTAAACATAAATTTATAACCTAATTCCGCTGACTTCAATATCTGATTTTGTGGGCATTTAGTTGCTTATAACCGATATCCGAGTACTGCACTGTTTGTAGTAGACTTATCGCAAAGTCTATAATTTATTCTAGTACGTCCCTGGAATAGAAGATGTCCATGTTTCAATAATCAGCACCCTCAACTGTCAACGCATTCGCGGCGTATGTTAAATTCCAACAGTGCGTTACACACATTAAGTGATTAAGGCGGCAGACAAGTAGAGACTAGTGATGGGTCGTTATTTAACTGTCAGCTATTTTTAAACGGTTACCGAGCCGTAACGGTAACCACCAGTTATGGATTTATAAAAATAGCAGCTTAAAAAATAACGCTTTTTACACTAAACTAGATTTCGGAGTCGTGTCTGTTTCAGTTCTACTGCAACTAGTTCGGCTTCGATGAATAAACATCGGTTTTCATCGGCAACTGTTTATTTAACTATTTAACGGGATGAATAGCCTTGAGATTGGGAATGCAAAACACGTTATTTATACTGTGTGCTCGCTCTCGCTTACAGCTTTACGAACGTAGGATTTTCGGTACAATAAAACGGTTTAATTTTAATTTTAACTTTAACCGGTTGTTGATGGGGATACGGCATACGGACACTACTACACAGAGTTATTCTGTTAAACTGAGAAGCTGTTATGTTTGAAACAGTTGAGTTTCCCACTAGTATGTAAAGCCAAATATTTAATAATACAAAATGTTGGGTGAAAAGATGAATTTCTGTAAAAACGTGTTATTACTTTCACTATAGACAACGCAAAATAGGGTTATTTCACGTGAAATTAAAGTACTTATTTATTTAAATTTATATACATTACCTAAGAAAACAGTTAACACGTCATTTTCGTTTGTCTGATAATAGTTATCAAATTGATTTAAAAAAAATAATGATACAACATTTTTTAATATCTATATACATTTCAATATAAAAAATTAAATGAATATATATATATATATATATATATATATATATATATATATATATATATATATATATATATATATATATATATATATATATATACAGGGTGTTTCCAAATTGATGCGAAAAATAAGGGGTGTCTTTTTATTAAGTTTTTCTTGAAACCCCTTCTCCTCCAAGTTACAGCCCTTTGAAATTTTTAAAACTAATTTTAAAACAACGAATATTAAAATAAGTAAATAAACAATTAATACTATATATCTTCCAATTTTTTTAAAACTCAAACTCAATTTTTTATACTGTTTCTTTACCGAAATTTTATTAGCTGCGTTATGTTATGGAGTTCTTAGAATCACTCCCTGTGTAGCAATAAAAGTTCTAACGTCTAACGTCCCAAGGCGTGATAAATAATGATATTTATTGATTCTTGCTGTGGCATTGACATTTACGTAAAGACCCTGATAAAATAAATTTGTGAGAAATGACTAGTTTATAATTCCTAAAACATCTAAGTAAATTCTTATAGAAGACTCCTTTCTGATTTCTAAAAGTTTCACTTCAGAGTGGCAAAAGATTTACGACACGCTTATTATAATTTCTTAACCCTTTGTTTCCTTTTCATATCGACAAAATTTGAGATTTATACACTACGTGAAATAACGGGGTAAAAATACAATGTATTTATACTAGTGTGCTCGCTCTCGCTCACAACTTTGGGAATGTAGGATACTATCGATCGACTATCCAGTTGAAAATAACTGAAGCCGTTATTTTCAACGGTTATTATTAAATAACTTTAACGGCTTCAACTGTTAACAGAAAATAACTGTTTTTCCCATCACTAGTAGAGACTTCAAAGGTCCATAGTTATCTACAGGCAGAGAAATAAAATCCTTCTATGTTTTTTTAGGATATTCTTGACTCTGATTGCATGAGGTGTGCATGATGGTTGCTTTTCCGTAGTCTTGTTCCAAGAGAGCTGAACGTAGTTTATTTATGGAAATATTTTATGATAATCAGGTAGCTAGCCATTTAGGGAATTTTCTCTAAAAAAATCACAGAGCATATAAATAAAGATAATAAATTATCAAAACACTACCCCGTTTATATTTCCTTGATAAAAACAAAAATTTCAGGACGCAGTAAGTGCGTTGTAGTAGTGAATTTTCATAAGAATTGTACAATATTATAAGTACGGCATATTAATAAAATTAGGTAACACTTTGAAGATCGGGTAGAAATCCTAAATCGTGCTCATTTGAGGAATTTTTTTTAAAGTGTTACCATCGATATCTTTCTGATATTAAAAAAAATATTATAATCTTGTGGTTGGTACTCCGAGTCTCTTTAAAAGACATTTGTATTAGAAATTTCATAAAAGTTACAAAAGCTTTCCAGAAGAAATAGCGGGTATCTGCCAAATTATAAACGTGGTAGGTATTTTTCCTTATTATTCGCCTGGTTGGCTTCGTTTTAGTCAATCTAATCTAACCGGTTTTTTTAACAACAAAAAATGTTTGAAAACAAATCCTGTATTAGTGAAATTTTTTAATAAATATTCACTAATATCAACAATACAAAAATGTCTACTGCAAATTATGATTTTAGACTCAAAGGTGACAAAGATATCCAGGTTTTTGAAATAAAAATGAGAATTAGGTCCGAACGTATGAAATCTGGAAACTATTGTTTCTACCAAATAATAAAGTGAAACAAAACAAAATGTTACATGGATTGCGCGAGAATAGAACCCGGGTCGCCCGCGTGCCAGGAAGCGTATCTGTTGCACACTTTACCCCTCGGCCACCGAGGCTAGGTAACAAGGGTGTGTTTACGCGATGTTAAATCCTAAGCGTATAAGTAAACATCTAATTACAGAAGTAACAAACTGTTTTAAAATCATTTCTATAGAGACGTGAACCTATTTTGTTTACAATATTTAGTTCAGGCTATCGTTTGTCATATTTTACATTATGAATTTTACCAAATCGTGGTTTGGTTATAATTTCTTTATAAAGACCTCTCCATAAAAACATCCTTCCATAAACATTGATCTTTTCGGTTTATGCTAGAGTTTCAGTCTGAAAATTTAATTGAGGCCATTCATCAAGTTACAAATGTACTGTATTCCAAAAATATCGAATCTCCCACGTAAAAACAAAAATTTTTACAATCACGCCATTTCTAATTTTATGCCATCTGCCATTCTGACTTTGAGGTTATGCGAGAATGGGCTGGAGGAATATATAAAGTTGTTTTATATTCTAAGGCTGGATACTTAAATTTTAACACATAAATGTAGGTGTTTGTTCTTATTAGTGAATTTTCTTAAAAAAAATTCACTAATGAGGAGATCCCGACTTTTGAATTTTGAAAAAATTTCTTCAAATGAGCGCTAATTAGGCCCCCCAGAACACATATCCGGGGTCGGTTTAAATTTTTATATGTTTATATATATATATATATATATATATATATATATATATATATATATATATATATATATATATATATATATATATATATATATATTATATATATATATATATATATATATATATATATATATATATATATATATATATATATATGTATCACACCGATAACTCAAAAAATAATGGGCCGATTTTGATTAAATTTCGTGAATAAATTCCTTTTGCAAATGGCTTGGATAAGTTCGTTAGCCAGGAAAATCGGTCCAGGTTTTCCCGGAAAATTTTGTGTTTTCTTTCGAAAAAAATTATATCTCCGGAATTAACAAAGTAAGGGCAACCAAATTTGATATGCGGATTTATATCATTATAAGCAAGTTACCTACCAAAATTTAGCTCCGTAGGTTAAAGGATAAAAAAGTTACAGGCATTCAAAGAAAAATAAATTTGGATTTTCCTCAAAACGTCAAAATTGCGATTGTAAACGTCAAAATTGGTGAGTACATTCCTTTCGCAAGTCGCTTGGATAATTTTGTTAGCCAGAAAAATCCGCCGAGGTTTTCCCGGAAAAATTTGTGTTTTCTTTCGCAAAATATTTATATCTCCAAAATTAACAAAGTAAGAGCAACCAAATTTGGTAAGCTGGTTTATATCGTTATAGGTGTGCCACCTACCAAAATTTAGCTCTGTAGGTTAAAAGACAAAAAAGTTATGGGCATTTAAAGAAAAATAAATTGGGGGTTTCCTCAAAACGTCAAAGTGACAATTGAAAACGTCAAAATTCGCAACATTTAGGCAAATAACTTGAATCTAATACGGGCTATGGAAAGAAAATGTCTCAAGAAGAATGTTTTACATACACCGAACTCTTAGTTTCAACCGTCATTGTCCTTCATTTTACTAAAATATTTCCAGAAAATTCATTTCTAATAGACCCTTTCTCTGATGCTTGGCAGTAGCCTTAGCTATAGGGTTTATTGTTTAATGGTATATAATTTTGGTCGAATTTTCGTAAAAAATCAATAAAGCTCAATATATTCGTTATTATACAAGATATGAAAAAATATTGTATACATTAATTATACGGTGTTTTGAGCTACATCTTAAAAAATTATTGCGACAATCACAGGGTGGCCCATAAGTCGTTGGTGATACAAATAAAAATTTTTTGTCGAAAACGCCTTTTTTTTTGGATTTTCCATCGAAATATAATGCATGTTTGTAAGTTAAGAAATTCTGGAGGCAGCAAGTGCGTTGTGGTTGCGAATATTGATTAAATGCTTCATATTTGAAAAGCTCAATTTGCCATTAACCTATAAGGTTGACCAAGAAACGGATTTTTTCAGTAACACTTTTGGTTTACTTTTGGAAATTTCTGTACGTTTTCAAACAATCAAGTTATTTTGATGAAACATGGCACATTGTTTTTACTATATATGTTATACTGGTAATCAAATTTGATGCCTGCTTTTTCTATATAGGTTATACTGGTAACCAAAATTGATGTCTGCTTTCTTAAAAAGAAAACACACATATTTGCATTAAAAACATTTTAATGAAAATTCACTACCATAACGCACTTGCTGCGTCCCGAGATTTTTAATGTTGCCCACGTTAAATCTTAAAACTCACTTTATATGTAAGTATTTATACCATTCCTATTCTTTTTATATATAATTTATTTCATGTTGTGCCTTGATAAAGGAATAAATAATTTCGAAAGCTCGGTAAAATAATACAGGGTTCTATTTTGCAATATATATAATAATAATAATAATAATAATAATAATATTTATTTGCTCCCTTCTCTGTACAAAATAGTAAAGGTATCACAAAACAACTTTTTAGACTAAGCATACATCAGAAAATGGACAAATAAATAAATTACAAAACTGTGCTAAGTCTGTGATATATATATATATATATATATATATATATATATATATATATATATATATATATATATATATATATATATATATATATATATATATATATATATATATATATATATATATATATAAAGGGTCTATTTCTAATAAATTCTCGGCACAAATGTTAATCAAGCTAACAACCAAGCTGCCGAGACAGCAATTTGCGACCTCGCTAAACGTACCTATATTGTTATTTGCTGTCCATAATTAGCATTAGTTTCAGAATCTTTAGCCAGAAATCACCCATTTCGAGATTTAAGTCTATTTTTTGCGTTTCTTGAAATTTTTGCACCAAAAAAACTTAATTTAGGTTCATAGTATTTAATATATTTTGTTAACCAGGTATAATATTTTGACCTTGTGTCCCTTTTTAACACTCAGTGCGACCAAAATGCCTTTTTCTTTAAATGCATATAACTTTTTTATCTAGACCTATAGATATGAATTTAGACATATGTCATACCTTATATATAAGCATTGTGTCCATGCTTATTTAAGTTAACAGTTAATTAACATCAAATGTATTTTATTAATATATAGAGTTTATTTAAACAAAAAAAAAACCCACAAAATACACAATAAAATACATTTGATGTTAATTAACTGTTAATTTAAATAAGCACTTACAAACCTCGGTGGTTCAGGGGTAAGAACGTGTCCCTCTGAACCGAAGGGTACTGGGTTCGATCCCAGGGTACTCCTTTCACCTTTTCAGTACAAACTGTAACATTAACATCAGCCGAGGTTCGTTGGCGTTGTATTTGAGCAAGTTGAATGTATGCACGTTCTGCCCTTCGGAGGGGGCGTAAAGCCGTCGGTGCCGTGTCTATGCGATGTTGGGCACGTTAAAGATCCCTACCCTCCTTACAGAAAGGCAGGGGTTCTGCAAAATTTCCAGGATAGTGAGGTGAAACTGCTCCCTGACGTCGGTGATTGGCCATAGTCGCGGAAATAGGCGGACGTAAAAGAAACAAAACCCACACATAAATAAGCATGGACAAAATGCTTATATATAAGGTATGACATATGTCAAAATACAGATCTATAGGTCTAGATAAAAAAGTTGTAAGCATTTAAACAAAAAGACATTTTGGTCGCACTGGGTGTTAAAAAGGGACACAAGATCAAAGTATTATACCTAGTTAACAACCTATATTAAATACTACGGACGGAAATTAAGTTTTTTTGGTGCAAAAATTTCAAGAAACGCAAAAAAATAGACTTAAACCTCGAAATGGGTGATTTGTAAGCAAATATTCTAAAACGAGTGCTGATTATGAAAAACAATTAATAGAATGGGTAGTTTAGCAAGGTCCCAAATTGCTGCCTCGGCAACTATTGTTGTTAGCTTGATTAAAATTTGCGCCGAGAATTGATTAGAAATAGACCCTTTCTGAGGTGTTTTGGCAGCAGCTTAAGTTTTAGAGATGGCATTTGAATTGTTATTTTTTTATTTCACAAAGTAAATTTGAAAACATTTCTCTCTTCAGTCGATATAGTGATCGGATTAAAGGAACAAGAAGTATGATAAACAGACGCACCATACATAACCAGTAGGAAAAGTTCGGACACAGCAAGTGCGTTATGGTAGCGCATTTTCATAAACTTTTTTAAATGTAATTCGCAGATTGTTTTGACAAATGTCACATGGAAGTTCAAATTCACAGACTTCATAACCTAAAACTTGTCGACAATTAGTGAAAGACAAATATTAGCAGATATTTCGTCGGCGCAGTACAGATATGTGTCGTCGTTCCTTAAGTCACGCAACGTCAGGCACGGTAAGTTGCTGGATGCGTGACGGTTTTGCGAGCTCGTCCGGGTCTGATGTTTATATAACACTTTTTTTCAGTAAATTGTTTAGTAAACATTCTCGTCGGATTTTTGTAAAAAAATATAGTGAATTTGTATAAAAATATTTTTATCGAATCTTTGTAGTTAGAAATTTTAGCGACATCTCATATGTAAAATTTTTCCAGAGAAAATTGTTTGATCGATGTGACCAACGAAGTTATCTAAGCATAGTTACAAAAATAAGATGCTTTGGACATTAACAACGTTCCCTTCGTTAATCACTTCGATGAGTTCGTTAGCAAACCTAGTCGAACCGGTTTTCCGAAAAAAAAGTGGTTTTCTCAAAATAAATTTCTATTTCCAAAATTAATTCTGTTTATTTTGCATGATTTGAAATATTTTTATGAAAGTTCGCTCTCATAACGCACTTGCTGTGTCCAGGCTTAATCCTTTAAGCGATTCAGTCTGTGTCATTTCTTGCACATAGGTACCTACCTTTTATATTGCCTTTATATTTACTTCCCCGTTTTTAACCATTGCCCAGTAAAAGGATGCACAGCAAATGTGCATTTACTAAGTTAAGATTGGAACATGTGATGAGCACTGATAAGTACACTTGAAGAAACCCAAATCACCACAACACATCTTTTTAAACCTGACGATTGTTTCACTAACAAAGTTAGCGTCGTCATCGGAAGAAAAATTCTGAATTTTTTGGTTAGTAAAACGAACGTCAAGTGTTGTAAAGATGTGCTGTGGTAATTTGGATTTCTCCAAGTGTACTTATGCATTTACTGAGTTAGTCTTATGATATGCCCAAGATTGACTTTTCACTTAATTTATTGATTATGTCACCTTAGCTGTCTCATCCTGAAATAGTAATTTACGTTACAAGTCCGGAAAATACTGTTTTTTGGACCAGTCGACAAAATTCTAGGACGAGCCGTAGGCGAGTCCTGGAAGTCTGCGAGTCCAAAAAAACTGTTTTCGGACGTGTTGCGTACACTATTTTTTCGGCAACCGTGTAGAATAACAAATCAATGAGACACATTTCTTTATTATATTTCTTTGTAGAACAAAACGTCGAACATTTTAATTCTTCTTTGTATTAAATATTGAAATTCGAACAGAAGATAGGTACTAACAGAAAGATTCTAATTCTTATTTATATTAATATTTATATTAAAATTCAAGCAATTGCTAATATTGAAAGGATTTAATTTGTTTAAAATGCTTGGTATATTTAAATGCCTTTTGTAGTCAAAACAAGAAGGTAACGTTTCCGTTTCATATTGATTGTTTTCATCTGATAATTTTTGAATGGTATTGGCAATTTTAATTTTGTTTGTTAGTGAATTGTCTATATATCCTTCAGCGACATTGGTAGACTTCCAGCCACCGTGTCTCTTCAAATTTGTGATGTTTCCACCATTATCAGCAAATATTGTCGCTGAAGTTCGACGCATGCTATGGCCTGTGTAATTTTTAGGATTGGGTAAATTTAAAAATTCTGCAATTCTTAATCAGAGATTCCCAAAACTGTGGATACCAACGGGCCGAATCGAACATTTTCCTTTTTTTTAATTCACGAATAATCTGTTATGTGGAGTATGGGATGGCCGTAAAGATAAATTTTGCCTATACAACAGCAGGTTTTCTTGCCCAATTACAACAAAATTTCTCTCAATATGTGTTTTAGAATCTGGTATTTTCACAAGCAACATGTCTTCTTTGTCGTTTATTAGATCAATTGACATTTTTGTTAGTTCTTCCCGTCTACACGCATCGGCTAACTCAATAATTGTTGCTACCTGAAAATGAAGCGAATTAAGTTGATACTTTTATATCCTACAATCGTAATATTTTGTTAAAATTACCTTTAGCTTAGATATGTTTCATTATCTGCTTCTCTAATGAATTTGTTGATTTGCTCGCTGCTGAATACTTCTGATTTCTTTGCTTTATAACCAACATTCTTCCTTTAAGAGATGCGATTACCTTTGGGAAAGTGGCAATGTTTACATTTTTCTTCACTAAAATGGTACTTTTCAACATAGAGTACATGCTCCACAGGGTAGAGGATTTAACAGTTTCAGATTTTTGCGCCAAGTAAGCTAAAATTACATCCTCTGTAGTAGTTTTGCATTTCTTCATATCCATCCATCTCGTGAACAAATCATAAACGTTTTCATACCTGGACTTTGATTTTTCAGGCAACAATTGTGCTGTAGCAGCAGCTGCTGCATTGGAAATTTCGTAAGGCACATTTTCAAACTCACTATCGCTGTTACTTTCCATAGTTTATTGAGACAATTGCGACCAAAAACCATGCAAACTTTCGAAAATTAAAATGTCAACTAATTTCATTTCAGATAGCTGTCAGTCGTTATTTCGTTGCTATGGTAATGTTCAACTGTATTTATCAAAATCATACCTACCGAGATTTTCCTATTCACAATGACAACAACGATGTGATTCTTCCCGGCCTAGTCCGGGAAGTACGTACTTCCCGGACTAGGCCGGAGAAATGCTACTTTCTCAAAGAAAAAGCGTTCGGGAAGTGTGTACTTCCCGGACGGTTGCTGAAAAACATATTTATAGGCCTTACCTACAAAGCCAAAAAGAAAACCCATAGGTCTGTTATCCTTTTTTCATGTAGAAAATAATAAAATAATATGCTGTAAACAAAAACAAGACAAATTAACAACTCCATAGTTGTTGGTCTTCAGCCTTAATAAATTAATATATCTAGTAAGGGAATATTCAGTTTGATTTATTAGTACTTATCGTTTGAGTGTAAACCCAAAGATTTTTCCTGCTGTATTCCTACCAAGTTTGCAGAATTATAAAGTTCTTGTATAAGATGGATTTGTAACTTAAATGGTTTCTAAGGCAGTTACAAGAAACCGTCTATTCATGAGTTTTCATCTCGCATAACGAAACAAGGCTCTACATACATGAAAAGGAAATATAACTTACCATACAAAGCGGGAAACATGTCCAGAACTTGGCGAAATATCACATGAAATATGATGGAAACAAGCTTAACAGCCAGTAATCGATCTGAAAGGAACCAAGATGTTTATCTCATATATATAACTTTACGTCCTGTTGTAGACATAATGTATCATCCGCAGAGCACACTGTGCCTTTCATAACGATAATAACACAGTCCCAAATTATCCTGGTCCCTTTAAAGATCCGGCAGAACGCCGACAGAATCCTGAAAAGACTACATGAAAAGCATGGAAGAGAATTTCACGATCTCACCGAGACCGAAACATATAATTTAATTAAACTTACATGTTACGTACATAAACAGGAGTATTAAATGAAATGTGACAGGCGGAACTGGCGTATACAGAGAGGGCCCCGTTTAACGTGTTTAGATGCACGCAATCATTGCAAAGTTCTGCTCATTTATAACCTTAATTATGTCGCATTAGTCGCCAGATAATCGTTACGACAGTCTTTGCCTTTAACACCAACAACTGTGGACTGACCCTCTTCCTGCTTGCAGTAGGTATTTCATCGTTTTTTACTTGGATATAGTTTAAAAAAATCTGGTATAGCTTCTATATGGTTGATATCTAATCTGTTTTATTTAGAGTGACAACAAAATACATTTAATAATAATAACACTCTTAGTTAAGTATAATTTGGAGAACCTAATTCATTACAATACAGCTTTTATACCTGACCATTGTTTCTCCAGCAAAGTTAGCGTCATCAGAGGGAGGAATAAACTAAGCAAATGAAGACTAGAACGACTATTTATATGTTAGTTGCCAAGCAGTTGCGATCAGCGCAATCTACGGAGGTATACAGAGACCCCCACCATTGAGTCTTAAATTCCTGTAATTGTAGGTGGTAGGCGGTAGTGGAATTTTCCTTTACGTGATAGTAAAGGATTTTTTCACGCCTGAGGAGGTACCACCCCTTACATCAAGGGGCCGGTGAAGTCCCTACGGACGTTTCCGGTTCTGGTGTATGAGTCGGTTTCCCTTATAAGCAAAAATGATGATGGCTCCTCCTTGTACAAAAGATTCCGGAGGTAAAATACCACTCCATTCGGATTTCCGGGAGAGAGGTGTACAGGGGGCGCCAGCATCAAGATTTAACATATCTTTCTCGAATATATGTGTCCTAAATTCTAACCTGAACTCCGTCCACCATTTCCTCCAGGCTAATAGGTCCCAACTCCACTTCCACACCGAAACTCAAATCAGTGCCAAAACAGCCACTAATCACCCTAATTTCCTGGCGTATGAGCTCCTTACTTTTAGATTGCATAGAGGCGTGTGCGCGTACGTCCGTAGCAATCTACCCTGCACCAGACTCTCCAATTTAGAAGCTGGAAGAAAAGACATACTATGGATAAAACTCTCTCTCAGGACTGCAACTAAATTCATCTGTTGCATTTACCGGTCAGCTTCTGACAACAACTTTGTCCAGCTCTTTGACTACCTTTCTGAAAAAAACCGCCATCTGATCTCTGAATATCCTTCCTCCGAGGTCACTATTCTTGGTGACTTCAACGTCCATAATAAGGAATGCCTAGGATCTTCAAAAACCGATCCACAAGCAATAGCAGCGGAGGCATTTGCAGTCAGCAATTCTTTAGCCAATATGGTTCAGCAACCTACTTACTTTCCTCGCTTCCCAACACACAGCCCAAATCCCTTGGATCTCCTTCTTACTACAAATCCTGACTGCTATAAGATATCAGTCACCCCCCCCCCCCCCCGGGTCGCACAGACCACGGCATGGTCGCTGCTTCCTGCGCAATGCAATCCTAGGCCACAGATTCATGACACCCGCGTATCGTTTGGCACTACAACTTCGCGAACTGTGACGAAATGCGGGATTACTTTTCCTCATTTCCATGGGCGTCTATCTGCTTCTCTCATCCTGACCCCTCTGATATCTCACAAAACGTCACCGAAATTATCCAAGCTGGCATGGAAGTATTTATTCCACTTACACAGAAAACCTCTGCAGCCACTCAAAAGCCCTGGTTCTCTAAATCCTGTGACAAGGCCAGACTTGAAAAGCTCAAAGCTCACAAAAAGCTTCTACACAATCCAAGTCAAGAAAACCGTCAAGCATTTAACGACGCAAGAAACCGCTATGCCCGCATTCTTTCTGAGGAAAAAAACTCGTTTAATAGCCACATCAAAAACAAAGTCCTATTAAGCTTCAGCGGCAGCAAACCCTTCTGGACTCTTGCTAAATCTATTGGGAATAATTTCTGTAAGAGCACGTTCCCGCCTCTTGTCTCAGGTGATGAAATTGTTTCTACCACCCTGGGCAAGGCTGAACTTTTTGCCTCGTTGTTCGCCGGCAATTCTACTCTCAACCCACCTCCAAATGTTCAACCACCAACAGTCCCCAATGTCAAAATGACGGATATCATTTTCAAAACTAAAAAGGTACGAAAGATGCACTCTTCTCTTAATACCAGACAAGCCTCTGGCCTCGACGAGAACCCAGAAATTGTTCTCAAATATGCGCACCAGAACTTGCTCCTGTCCTGACTCGTCTGTTTCAGACATCTTACGATAGAGGCATATTCCCTAGTAACTGGAAAACTGCTCGAGTACAAACCGTCTCCAAGAAAGGATCCAAAGCGCTTCCTAGCAACTACAGGCCTATTTCTCTCCTTTCAGTCGTCTCTAAAGTGATGAAAAAGTATATAAACACCGAATTACTAAAATTTCTGGAAAAAACACAGTCTAATTCACGACAGGCAGTATGGATTCCGTCAGCGCAGATCAACTGCCGACCTCCTTTCCTTTGTCACCCATTCTTGGAACAAGTCTATGGAACTACACGGTGAATCCCAGATTGTCGCTCTAGACATATCCAAAGTATTCGACCAGGTCTGGCACGAAGCGCTGTTAATAAACTACCGGCCTATGGCCTACCACCAAAACTCTACGTGGACAGCAAACTTCCTCTTCAACCGGAGCATTTCTGTTGTCGTGGATGGCCATTCCTCTAAACTGTATCCAATTACTGCAGGAGTTCCTCAAGGTTCAGCTTTAGCCCCTACTTTGTTTCTTCTCCACATCAATGACCTTCTCTCTAGCACATCCAACCCAGTTCACAGTTACGCGGACGACAGCAGCCTCCACTCAAATATACAATAAGCTAAGCCTGTCTCTTTAGCCCAATTTATTCAAAGTAATGAGTCCTTTTCACTTGTTGGCATTTCTGTGGATCGAAATCTCAATTGGCACCAATATGTCACATCAATTGCAGAAGCGGCTGCTAAGAAATTAGGTTTCTTCTTCCGGACTCGCAAATACTTTTCACCAACTAATCTCTATACCTTATATACTTCACAAATAAAAACAAACCTCAAATACTGCTCCCACATCTGGGGTGCTGCTGCCGCTTCTACACTCGCTATCCTGGACTCCATTCAGAAGAGAGCTATACGTCTCATCGGTGACCTTACCCTCACCCAAAGGCTGCCATCCCTTGCCCACCGACGTGTCGTTGGTGAGCTCTCTCTCTCTTTTATAGATATCTGCACGGGCACTGCTCAGGTCACCAGACATCAAACATCTTGTTATGCCCGCTCTTTTGTCCCGAGGACTTCCAAGTTATCGAATTCCTTGCCGGCACATGTTTTTCCTCCTCCGAACCTCCAAAACCTTCAAGTCCAGAATTAACAAGTTGCCTCTTGTCGACACCCACGGTACGATAGTATTTAGGCTGTAAGCCCTCGTGGTGTATTGTTGAAGAAAAAATGACTTGCCTTTGTAATACTGTCTGTCGTTATCAATCAACAGTTCGAACAATGGACTACATAGAACCGGACCTACTCTATTCATCGAAATATTTTTGTTCAAATTTCTAACGATATATATATATATATATATATATATATATATATATATATATATATATATATATATATATATATATATATATATATATATATATACTTTCATAAGCATCTAACTGACGCGATTGCCTGATATTTTTGATTAACATGTGATTTTCTTTATCTCCATGATGATTGTTATCCCAAATATGCCGAGCAATACATGATTTATCAATAGTGCCGTATATAAGTTGCGCTAAACGTTCTTTAAATCTAGTTTAAATAGTTCCGTTAGTATACCCAACATATATAAGTTCACAATCCTTACAACCTATTTCATAGATTCGCGACACTTTTGTGATTTTATCTTTATCCTTTGAGTTACCTAGCAATTTTTTGTAGAAAATGTTAGCTGGAAATTAGCTTCCTAAAACATGCTATTCAAACCTCTCGTAATTCTTTGTTCAAATGGTATAGAGACAACGGTTTTGTCTGGTTTATCTTTTCTGAAAGTCGTAGATTCCGCCAACATTTTCCTCGTTTTAGTGATTTTTTATGTTTATTGACAACTTTTTTTCACTAAGCAGAGAGACTTACCATTATACTTAGCTACATTTTAAATATATTTTGGTTCTCTATTGTATCTTTCTTTATTTAAGGGGAACTATTAAACCTATGAACCAGAAGTTGAAACTAGCTGTTTTTGGTGAAAAACTATAGTGTGAGTCAATCGAAATGTAACTCACAGTAGTGGTTTCCTTTCTGGGGATGTCAAATTCTAAAGTGTCTATTTTGATGACTAATACATCAAGAAAAAGTAATTTGTTATTAATTTTTATTTCATGCGTGAATCTAATGGAGTCAAATTTACTGTTTAATTTGGCAATAAAATCATCTACTTTGCATACATTTGTATTAAATACTGCAAAAACATCGTCCACCTATTGAAATCATACTCTAGGAAAATAGTTATTTTCATTTGCTAGGTCTGTTTCAAATCTACTGCAATGAATGGGGAAATGGAGTTGCCCATTGCTGCGCCATGGGTTTGTTAAAAAAAATCACTATTCAATTGAAAAAATATTCTGATTCATGCAATGATTTGTTAAATATATATATTCTTTACAGACCGCTTCATTTATGTTGTGCATTTTTAATAAATGATCTAAATACGTTAGCGTTTCTTTTATAGCGATACTGGAAACACGCACGATTGTCAGGTATAAAAACTGTATTTCGATGAACTGGGTTCTCAAAATTGTACTTATCAGTGCTCATCATAGGTTCCGATCTTCACCCATTGAATACTCTTAGTTCTTTTATTAAGTCTTCTCAAACAAACAGTTATTTATTTAAACCTAGCGATTGAGCTTTTTATTTCTTTAGCACATAAACCCCTAGTTTAAAAGCCGGGTAGATGCCGGAAAAACGCTTACCGTTTTACATAGCTTGCCAGGTCAACCACGAGCCACCATCCTGTTGAAATGTTTCTGCAATCTCATTTTTGTTATCTGGAACAGGGACGTTCTTGTTAATGCCATGTTGCCCTACTATCTACATGACATACAGGTGGCGTCCCCCACTGGAACACATTTCTGAAAACTGGGGCGGACCGTATACACACTACTTCATATTATACAACAGCATTCCAGAGAATATTTGAAAAATATGTGACACGGAGGAATCTACTCAATGCGAGAGTCAAGTTCATTTTAGATAGGAAACACTGTTTTTTTTTTACCTGGGTTGTTTCAGTATTGCAATTAGAAAAGATGGGTATCGCAGTTTATACTTTGGTTACACAGTGAGAATGGTGAATTGTCTCTTTCTTAAATTAAATGCCATCATGTTCTGGAAATGTTGTGGAACACAAAAGTCTGCAAGTGTTTTTTACTTTGTTTAAAGATGTCTCCTCAAAAGTCAAACTTTAAACAAATTGTGAATTTCAACGAAGAGTGACATTTTATTATACGTAAAATATAGATATTCACTTTTCTGGAATCTTTGTATAAAATATTATTTCTATTTTTGTGTAATTTTTGACCTCTTAACCCTGAACGTATATATCTCGTTCATAACATTTATTGACTTGGTTTATATACAACATCTTTAAGGTTAGTGCCCTTATTTGGCCGCACAGCAAAACAGTTTCTTTCTTCCAATTAAAAGTGCGCTTCACCTCTTTCTGCCTGTTTCTTTTGAACTTAATACAGAACATTTTTGTTAGTTCCCTATTATTTTGGCTACAGAATCAGTGTCCATTCGCCTAGTTTTCCATAACTGTGAGTGAAGGTCCAAATCAGCGCAAAATTCATACTTATTGTTGTTTAGTATAAGGTGTATACTTGTCTGTCTATGTACCCTACAGTAATATATATATATATATATATATATATATATATATATATATATATATATATATATATATATATATATATATATATATATATATATATATATATAATAATAATAATAATCTTTATTAAAAACTCAGTCGCATACAATCCACATGTTTCCAGACGAAATTTAGTCAAAACTATTTTATGTAGCCCTTTCTAACATATCAATCAAATTTTTCACAAAATATACACATAACTGATATTTTACCCATACGTTATACATAACATCAATACCAAACCAACAACCAATGAAACAACAAATTATATATATATATATATATATATATATATATATATATATATATATATATATATATATATATATATATAATGTGTGCTAGATGCAAGGTACAGCACAGCAGGTGAAGACCGTTGGGTAAGTGTATTATAGTTATTTTAGAACGGGTACTTTGACTAATTGGGTCTTTTCTTTTTTACATGACATTTCTGTCTCGTTCATGGTCACATCCAGAGAATTTTACAAACCTCCCCAAGTAGTTAATGCTTCCAAACGTGTGAAACCTCCGACGAGCATTGTTGACACGTTCTTTGAACTTTTCTGTTTATGAGTAAATGTTACCCATTAGTCAGTGACATATTATAAAGGCTTGTTATTTATCTTTATTCATAGAGACTGTTTGTGCGTGTGCGCACGCGCGTGGGTGTGTGTGTGTGGGTGTGAGTGTGTGAGAGTTTGTGTATGGGCGTGTGTGATGATTACTATATGGCCTCGGAAGCCGAAAATTCGATAAGTTTGCCAGTAACTTTTCCGTATATTCCTCACAGATTTAATTGAATCTTTGATACATTTTGGCAAATTTTTCATTCTCATAATTGTAGTATGCACAAACCTTCTCCAAATCACTGCACGATGCGTTATTAATTTCAGAGTTAATGGTCCTACTTCTAATTGGAACCAAGTACCATGATTAATTGTGATCCTTGTGAACTTGCCCATCTGCTGTATCATTAGATGCGGTTTCTTCAGCATGCAAGCAATTATTACTTCGTTTTCTGGTCGTTGTCTTTCCTTGAATACTTACAGGCGGCTGCAGCATAGTCTAAAATAAACAGTTTATGTTATTAAGCCACCATTGGCAGGAACGAAGTAATGTTGTTTATTTTTAGCAATGTTCTCTAAAATAGCCTAATTTAAAATGATAAGTTAAAACGGACACTGCCAAAAATATAATAGCGTTCTCTAAACATGCATACAAGAAGTTTTTGTATCATTTACAAGAACAGATACAGGGCGCTTTAAAAAGAAGGAATAAATACATTTTTTTGTTAATAACAATTTTGGGAGAAATGCAGAAAGGGGAACTTAGCTTTTTGAAATGTCAATTTTTTAAGAAAAAATCCTTTTATGCACTCAAATCCCATCTAATCGATTACTACCTTCGCAACATATTAAAAGTGGGGCCACGTGGTACTTCTCTTCAAAGGAAATTTTATTTTCTATTCAGCGCCATACATAATTTTGAATCTTGCTCAAATGGCGCTCAAAAGAATAATGACTCTACAAAACCAAGGAATAAATTCAATGACATTTAAGTTTGTGAAATAGATTTAAGAGATTTTAAATCATATTTTCCAAAGGAGTTCCATTTTGGCCACGACAATATCCAATTCGATCGACAAATTCTCGTAGCACATCATTAATGACCTCTGGATGTATAGCAACTATTTCTTCGCGAATTTTTCCATTAAAATTGCCTAAACTATTTGGCCTGTTCTCGTTAGCTGTTTATTTTGTATAATATATCCCGATAAGAGGTCATAGGGGTGATATCAGGGGATCTTGGCCGCCACTCTTTATTCGGAAACATCTGTTCTCCGGAAGTCTAGACAGGGCATGCATAGTGCGAAGACCGTTGGTGTGCAATTTTCCCTAGACGATGGATTTCTTTTATAATACCAGGACAATGTTTGCTTTCAAAAGCGCTAAATTTTAGCATGCCACAATGTTCTTTGCAAGTATAAAAACTTGCTCACAAAATGAGAACGACACTGATAGATAAGTTACTAGATTCATCATTTTTTATTATCGATGATTTCGCAGGTTAGTTTTTTTAGTGGGTTTAGTAAATATCACTTTAAAGCGTATTTCTGTATTTCTCATATTGTACGTTTCAAACAGGTACAGTCCCGCTTAAAATTAGACATACCTACGTTTGTTGAGCGTCCAGGCCTATTAAGCTTTATTTAAAAGGTGCTTGCTTTAGGCGTAGACCGGGTTTCAGTGTAGTCTTGGACAAAGCCTAGATTCATACACTCGCGAATTGCAAAATATCCGCGAAACGTATGCCTATTGGTTTATTTAAAATAATATGGTAAAACTGTTGTTTTTATTAGATTTTATAAATGTATTTTACTAATTTTTGTGTGCACACAGACGCGATTTAAATGTCTTCTCTCTCTTTTAAGTTTGTGTAGCCCCAATGTTAATTATTATACTTACTTATCTTGTGCTTATATATGTAATATAAAAAATAAAAAATGATTGAAACAGCAAGTGATTTTATTTACTTTAGTGCTGTATTCGATATTATCTGAAAAAGACATTATAGGCGACAATGTGGAATGTAATTTCGGTAAATTTACAGTTTACTGCAAGGAGGGTTTTTAGATATTTTTTTTCAGAAACACGTTGAGAACCCCCCTTGGATTCACAAGCCACAAGGCAAATTTGGTGCAAACAACCCCTAAGAAACTTAAGGGACCAATAATAACTAGGGTTGCTGGGCGGGGAGGAAATCTGAGCAGAAAATGCAAAAAAAACATTTAGTCGGACTTTGAAAATATGCGTTTTTCACATTTTGCAGCAATACTTCCTTTGTTCTGTCCCGAACAACACCCATATTCGTCCAGGTCCAGTAACTTTCTTGGGGGTTGCTTCCAAGAAATTTTTCTTGTGCTTTATGCTTTGAAGGTAGTTTTATGTGCATGGACAAGGATAAGGAGAACCCCCCGTGTTTTTGGGTTAGGGGGCAGAAACTCTTTTCATGCTAGGGGGTTCTTCTTTCGTTCTGCATGAATACAATCACACTCAATGCATGAAACACAGGAATTTTTTTATGTTCCGCTTTCCAGTGTATTTTTTATCTAAACTACTTTATAAATATTGATGTTAGAGGTCATGTTTTTGCTTGCCGTTCTTTACCTTATTTTTTACCGTTCCTAATTAACTGAAGTAATGTTTTATAACTTTTAATATAAGGCTAAATCACTATGATATATTATTCTTATGAAAATTCACTACATATTAACCCACTTGCTGCGTCCCGTACATTTTAATTATTATAAAAGTAGCTATCTATTTTGACACTGATTTGTTTTTAATTAGTCAAAATTTACCAGACAAGATATCTACCAGATTATAGAGCACCTGCATGGTATCTACACACAGAGAAACAGGGTAGTTCTCTTAAGATATCTAGATAAAGATAAAGATAATGGGATCCCACCACCTGTAAAACAATACTGGTTTATGTTGTTTTTATAAAGAACAGCAGGTGGTTTGCTATTTAATTATCAAAGGCGTGAAAAAGAAACAATTGGTAGGCATTTTAAGATCTAAATTTTGTGAGCGTTACAAAGTTAAATTTTATTTACACCTAAAATCGGGTTGGTTCTATGGTAACCAAGATTTAGTGAACTGCCCTCGTACGCGTGGAAAAAAATAATTGCTTGGAATGACACCAAAAAAATAATAAATGTGTGTAGCCCTTTACAATAGCAGGCCTAGTGGTAATTGATAATCTTCGATAGGAAAAGAAGAAAGAAATACGTTAGCTTATATTGTCAGATCATTACGATATAATAGTAGCCAGAAGGTATCAATAACCACAACCACTGTCTCTCATTAACAACTACATATCATCTCCCACTTGCCCCCATATCAGTGTCTTTCCTAAATGAAGCCATTCTAGACTACGGTAATTGTATTCCATGATAATTGTGATGCATGGTTTCAGTGTCAATTATACCCAGCTTTCCGAATGTCAGATCACTCAAAATGAACACAATACGCCCGCACGCCATATTATAGACTCTCACCCATTTACCCTAACTCGTTTACTTTAATTCGTTTATTCTGTGGTTAAAAGATATTTCTGCAGTAGGGATTATTAGGCAGTTTTTGTTAGCAGCTGTTAATGAAAACGCAGCTTCCACCGGTTTTTAAAGTAGGAAAAGCAACACAAACTATTATCTTTCAGTGAATTTTCTTTAAAAAATTCACTAATGATGAGATCCCGACTTTTGAATTTTGAAAAAAAAATTCAAATGAGCGCTAACTAGGCCCCCCAGAACACATATCCGAGATCAGTTAGAATTTTTATATTATATATATATATATATATATATATATATATATATATATATATATATATATATATATATATATATATATATATATATATATATGTATCACACCGATAACTCAAAAAATAATGGGCCAATTTTGATTAAATTTAGTGAGTACCTTCCTTTTGCAAATGGCTTGGATAAGTTCGTCAGCCAGAAAAATAGGCCCAGGTTTTCCCGGAAAATATTGTGTTTTCTTTCGAATAAAAATTTATATCTCCCGAATTAACAAAGTAAGGACAACGCGGGTTTATATCATTATGTGTCACCTACCAAAATTTAGCTCTGTAGGTCACAAGACAAAAAAGTTATAGGCATTTAAATAACAATTAATTGGGGTTTCCTCAAAACGTCAAAGTTGCGATTTAAAACGTCAAAATTGGCAACATTTAGACAAAGAAATTGAATCTAATACCGGCTATGGAAAGAAAATGTCTCAAGAAGAATGTTTTACAAACCCTGAAGTCTTAGTTTCAACCGTCATTGTGATTCATTTTAGTAAAATATTTTCAGAAAATGTATTTAAAATAGACCCTTTCTCTGATGCTTGGCAGTAGCCTTAGCTATAGAGTTTATCGTTTAATGGTATATAATTTTTGTCGAATTTTCGTAAAAAATCAATAAAGCTCAATATATCCGTTATTATACAAGTTATGAAAAAAAAAAGTATACATTAACTATAGGGTGTCTTAAGCTACATCTTAAAAATATTTCTACAATCACACGGTGGCCCATAAGTCGTTGCTGATACAAATTCTCTTTTTTTTTAAATCAAACACGTCTTATGTTATGGCATTTTCCATCAAAATATAATGCGTGTTTGTAACAAAAGAAATTCTGGAGGAATGGTAGCGAATTTTGATCAAATGCTTCATATTTGAATAGCTTAATTAGCTATTAACCTATGAGGTTGACCAAGAAACAAGTTTTTTCGGGAACACTTTAAGTTTACTTTCGGAAATTTTTGTACATTTTCAAACAATAAAGTTATTTTGATGAAACATCGCACATTGTTTTTACTATATAGGTTATACTGGTAACCAAATTTGATGGCTGCTTTCTTAAAAAAACACACACATATTTGCTATTAAAAACAGTTTTGTGAAAATTCACTACCATAACGCACTTGCTGCGTCCAGACTTTTTTGGTTTCGATTCTATTTTAAATAAATTTTTCTTAAGAAAATGTCGCCTTAAGAGATGTGGCAATTTTAAGACCAACTAAATTTACAAGAATGGAGGCGAATAAAAAATAAATATAAAAAGCGCCTTAACTTTTTATTAGAACCCACATTCGAAGTCTAATTTAACCAAGATACATTATTAACTGGGTGAAGATCGGTTTGTGATGGGCACTGATATGAACACTTTCTAACAAAATTTGGTTGCACGAAGCTTTGACTGTGAGACTTTCACAATATTTCTTTAATTGTGCGCTAAGTAGGGCTTCTAGGATCCAAGGTCTGGTTCAATTTTCTCTTTGTCCGAAACAGCTGAATCAGTTCCCACCATTTCAAAATTCCTTTTCGTTCCAGAAAAACAAGGAGAAGTTAGTCAATTTGGTTTAAGATTTACTAAGTTTTCATTGGGGAAGAAAGAGCTTATTTTCTTTCCCCAATGTTTTGCAGGTGGATTCATCCAACCCTAGCTAACTAGTCGGCTTTACTAATTAGCGTGTGAAGAAGAATATGTTGAAGATGTGGACTGTATGTGGACTGTATTTATAACTCTAGGTGCACTGGATTCCAGAAGATTTCAATAATACACTTTTTTATATTTATATATGTTTTATTGTTACTATATACACTTTGAACTTAACATTTATTTACAATTTGCGGTTTTACCCTTGATTTAATGGGTTATTCAGGAGATTTCACAATCTTATTACCTACTAGCTATTGCATTTAACTGCGCGTATACTTTCTAATTTCGAAGAAAACACTGACTTTTCACTGTAATACTGTACGAACGGAATTTCTGTAGGAAGATTTGAGCTTGAACTGAAGAGGCGTAATCACACTAGCGATGTTTAGGTAGAAGATCGGGATCTTAGAAGTCCCAAAGAGCGATGAAGATGAACGGGACTTTAGAATTGTACTAGCTTAAACACACTAGCGATGTTTAAGTGGAAGATTTGGAACTCAGGGTCCCAAGGAGCGAAGAAGGAGCGAAGATGAGATCTGGCGTCGAAATGTAGCACTGAACTGGCTTAAACACGCGAGCGGTGTTTAAATAGAAAATTGGTAACTGGGAGTCCCAAGAATTTAAGAAGAGGAGATCGAACGTAGAACTCACTTGTACCTTGCGAAAGGCTTGCTTTTATCGACCTTTCGCGTAACGCTAGGTGACCTAGTTGACATAAGATAATGTCAGTAATACAGAATGGCCAACTAGGTAGAAGCATTATTCCTAGTGAAGAAAATCCACTGGGTGCATCTAAAGAATACGTCAAGGCTCGCTAAAGCTATTTACAATAAAGAACCTAACGGTATATAAGTATTCTTTGTATGGCATTGTTCATGCGTAAACCTGATGCGATACAGACGCCTAGAGGATAAAGATTACCAGCAAATTGGAAAAGATTATGAAATCCAGAGATAAATAATTCCAGGTAGAAACTTAAATGATAGTGCAACCGAATGAAACATTCATTACAACTCAACAAAACAAGTTAAACTACCAATAACAATTTCATTCGATCCATTCACGACCTTCTTGAACGCGCAGATTAAGTCTTCAACGCATTTTACTATAACTTTTTCTGATCTCTTCTAGCGGTAAAAATGCCACAGTATCTCTGATTCTCTCTCTCAAACGTTTTGCATTCGGAGGAAGACCATTCGTAGAAACTATTTGTTTCCAACGGCCTCAAAGGTAAAAATCTGCCATTCCGAAATCAGGGCTCCTCGGCGGGCATAGAAAGAGACTATTTCGACCGATCCAATTCTCTCCAAATTGCTTATTCAACCATTCTACAACTATTCGAACATAATGAGCAGGACATCCATCTTTCTGAAAGTAACACATAGCACTATAAGTAATCGGCAGATTTGCAAAATGTTGTAATATATCTAAATTTGTATGCCGCTTAACCGTATTTTCAAAAAAAATATGGTCCAATTATACCATGGTAAGAAATTGCACACCGTACGTTAACTTTAGCTAAATATTGTCGATTACGAGCTATTCGGAAATAGGGAGATTGATGATAGATAGATAGACCCTTTCTCTGATGTTTGGCAGTAGCATTAGCTATAGAGTTGACCGTTTAATGGTATATAATTTTTGTCGAATTTTCGTAAATATCAATAAAGCCCAATATATCCGTTATTATACACGATATGAAAAAAAAATGTATACATTAATTGTAGGGTGTCTTGAGCTACAACTTAAAAAAATATTTCTACAATCACAGGCTGGCCCATAAGTCGTTTCTGATACAAATTCTCTCTTTTTTTAATCAAACACGCCTTACGTTATTGCATTTTTGCATTTTCCATCGAAATAGAATGCATGTTTGTAAGAAAATAAATTCTGTACGCAGAAAGTGCGTTATGGTAGCGAATTTTAATCAAGTGCTTTATATTTGAATAGCTCAATTTGCTATTAACCTATAAGGTTTACCAAGAAACGATTTTTTCGGGAACACTTTAAGTTTACTTTCGGAACTTTTTGTACATTTTCAAACAATAAAGTTATTTTGATGAAACATGGTACATTGTTTTTACTATATTTATTTATATCACGAACCTCGGTGGTTCAGAGGTAAGAACGTGTGCCTCTCAACCGAAGGGTAGTGGGTTCGATCTCAGGGTACTGCTTTCACTTTTTCAGTACAAACTGTAAAATTAACATCAACCGAGGTTCTGGCATTGTATTTGAGCAAGTTGAATGTCTGCACGTTCTGCCTTTCGGAGGGGGCGTAAAGCCGTCGGTTCCGTGTCCATGCGATGTTGGACACGCAAAAGATTCCTGCCCTCCTTGCAGAAAGGCAGGGGTGTGGCAAAATTTCCAGGATAGTGAGGTGAAACTGCTTCCTGGCGTCGGTGATTGACCATAGTAGCGGAAATAGACCGACGTTAAATAAAAAAACACACACATTGTCAAGATTTGAATAATAAAAAAATGTTTTTAGAAGACTTAGTAATTACTTTTAATGAAAATTTAATCAACTTAAAGAAAATTAATAATTTTCTAGATCACTATACCCCTGTTTATATTTCCTTGATAAAAAAAAACAAATTTAAATACACAATAGTTAGCTTGCATATGTTAGTGTAACTCTTGTAGACCAATCAATTTTCACAAAATTTTGTTTATGTTTGTTATTTAATGATTTTTTCAAGTTGAACTACAAAACTCGCTTTATATGTAAGCATTTCTTACTGCGTTCAGACTTTTTAATGAATTTGGATACGATCCTCCTGCCTTAGAACTTTTATGTCTTTCACTTTTTAGCGAAGTTTCGTGGAGAAAATTCGCTTAGAGAAATTCGGGACTGTGAGATGTTTAGAAAGTGTTTCTAAATGGGTGCGAACTAGGCCCTCTAGAATCCATATTCCAGGTCAGGAACGTATGTATGTATATATATATATATATATATATATATATATATATATATATATATATATATATATATATATATATATATATATATATATATATATATATATATATTGTTACGTTCTTGCGGGTTCTTTTCAAACTACAAATTTATTTCAACCAACTATTTTCCCGCCATAAACACACCAACTAAAATATTCATCTCTATTACTAAATGTCTATAATTTAATCTCGCCGCTATCAATTTACACTACACTGATTCGCTGAATACTCTATGATAACGTATTCTGCAACAAAACTAACTCAATACTGAATTAACTGACTCCACGTGCGGCTCGCTCATTTATGCCGTCCATAGAGATTCTAGACCTTCTACACTGTTCTACCCCTGTCACTTCTGGTCCATTCTAGAAACATAATTCTAGAGTGTTCGCTGCTAGCAACACACTTTTCATAAGCATAAACTTCAATCTCGTAGACAAGTGTGACACTATATATATATATATATATATATATATATATATATATATATATATATATATATATATATATATATATATATATATATATATATATATATATATATATATATATATATATATATATATATATATATATATATATATATATATATATATATATATATATATATATATATATATATATATAGCAGGAGACACAAACCGATTTCGTCCTCCTTTGCACTCTTTAGTATGCCACACCTACGCTCCAACGAGTCTGCCATCTAATGTCTAATGCAGTGTAGAATGACGCGAACGCCATCTCTGGTTTTGTGACAGTTCGAGGCTCCCACAGCAGCTTATACGTCCACACAGTACAGCAAGAAGAGAGCTGTGAGAAGAAAACCAGCGAGCGAAAACTCCCCTAGCTAATACCACGAACGGCATTGGATTACATCACTCGCTAGGCACCATCACTTCAGTCCTGCCGAGACTTATGGTGAAATGTATAGCAGAAGACACAGACCAAAGTCGGCTTTAAGGCAGATACAGCCATCTAACGCAGTGGAGAATGGCGCCATCTCCCATTTTGTGTTCGCTCGCTAGTTTTATTCCTGACGCTTCCTTTTGCTCTACCGCGTGCATGTGGAAGCCTGGAACTGTCACAAAACCAGGTTCGCACCATTATCTACTGCATTAGAGTTCCAATAAAGTTTGCTAGACAACTGCTTTCAAAATGCGCTGAAATATAATTTTTGTCTATGGCTTTATATTCGCGTTTTTGGCAATATTAATTTAAAAAAAAATACGGTTTTAAGTTAGGTAAGAGGCAATAACTTACAACATTACCAAAAAATTTATAAAGTGTGGATAACAGAGCTTGAAAACAAGACTTGTTACGTATTGCACTTCGGACTATACATCGTTTTCATAATACAACTGAAAAAGAAAGAAGCCAGCACATACTGACTTCGTAACTCTTTCAAGTTAAAGTAAGTTCGTGTTCCAAGACGATATGTAAGTCGTTGCACGTTACATCGTAATACACAAGTAGAGATTCCTGAATAATTCTAAAGTTTTCCTGAAATAGGAAACCTTTTTCAGTAACTAAGTTTCACGTGCATTCATTTCAACGAAAACTGTAATAACAGACAATCTAGAAATGCAATCGCACAAAATAAAATATTAAAGTTTCACCAACTTGTCGAATTGCTGGGAGTTACTAAAAAATGCATCCGTGCTGTGATTTTGATTTGGCAACAAATATGGTTTAAGGCGGACAAAAGCGTACAATTTTAGGAAGTTTATATTAAAAAGAACCGACACATTTGTCTTTTCCGATCAGATAACTAAACACAGTTCGCAACAATAATACATTGTTACAAACAAAAATTTGTTTGATATTTGGATTTGAGCGATTATTTATCCATAAAAAAATTAATTTATTTCTATAACGCTTACGTCAGACTTTTACTAAGGTGTAGCTTTTATGCACAGGATGTTCAAGATAACATGCCCTATCACCTTTTATGGAAAACTGCCTGAGAAGTCTTTTATTATATAATAATTTCAGGTTTACAGGATGGTTCATTTCTTCGATATCGCAATCAACTTTGCTGTTTCAAAGGAATCACCCTGTATTTTATTGTGTTATTGAATTTTAAATGAAATTCTAGTTTAAATCGACTAAAGTTGCATAAACCCTGTTTCTTAGCGTTTTGAGTGAATTTTCTTTAAAAAAAAATCACTAGTGAGGAGATCGCGACTTGAATTTTGAAAAAAAGTCTTCAAATGAGCGCCATTTGGGATCCCTGGAACCCAAATCCGAGGTCGGTTTCAGACTTTATATGTTTATATATATATATATATATATATATATATATATATATATATATATATATATATATATATATATATATATATATATATATATATATATATTTATGTGTCACACCGATAACTCAAACAATAATACACCAATTTTGATAAAATTTGGTGAGTACCTTCCCTTCGCAAGTGGCTTGGACAAGTTCTTTATCCAGGAAAATCGGACTAGTTTTTCCCGGAAAATTTTGCGTTTTCTTCCGGAAAATTTTTATATCTCCGGAAATAACAAAGTTAGGGCAACCATATTTGGTGCGAGGGTTTATATCATAAAAATAAAACCATGCACCAAAATTTGAATCTCTACGTTAAAATAAAAAAGTTAGAAGCTTTTAAGTTTTAATTCTTAAAACGTCACAAAGGTCACGATTCAAAACGTCACATTTGACATGTTCTAAAAAAAGAACTTGAAACTAACATTACGGGCGATGTAGCAGAAATTTTATACGAAGTGTGTTCTATAAAGCCTTAAGTTTGAGCTTCAGCCACCATTATCCTTTATTTTACTTAAATATTTGCAGAAAATGAATTTCAAATAGACCCTTTTTCTGATGCTTTAGCTGTCTTTCAATTATAGCGTTATAATACACGAAGGAAAACTTTGTACCTACCCTTGTTAAGCACAATGCGTGCACGAAGCAATGTGAGATTTGGCATAGTTAAAGTGCATATAACCAACGAGAGTAGAAAGATAAAATGTATGTATAATATGTGATTAATAGATTAAACATTGCTTTCTTCTAATTAGACAAGCGTATCGCGACAGTAAAAACTTTGACGAGTTTTTTGTCGTTTTAACGAAATAAAAGACCTCCCTAACTGTGCTGTGTACACACAATCCTCCCAACTGACCTTCCTGACCTGGCCTTACATCAGTGTGCCTAATCAAAAGCTAAAAGAAGTTAAAAGGGAAAGGAAAAGTTCATTATGCTCACATAACCTTGATATGTGGGAGGGTTGATTTTCCTTCTCCTTTTAGGTTTTAATTAGGCAAACTGATGGCATGGCAGGTCAAAACAGTCAGTTGGTAGGATTTTGTGTAACATCGCGTTAGGGAGGTCTTTTATTTCGTTAAAACAACAAAAAACTCATCTAAGTTTTTACTGTCGCGAGACGCTCCTCTAATTTGACAGTAGGATTGATTCCCAGTGTGACGGGTAATATATTCCATGTCAATGTAAAACACATATTACTCTATGGTCGAACATATGTATGTATATGGATGGGTGCATACTGAATATTAAACTTCAGTTTTAGTAAATTCTCTTGAAAATGGAGATCCGGTTTTTTAATTTAAAAAAATTCTTCAAATGAGCGCCAATTAGGCCCCCTAGAACACATATCCCGGGTCAGTTTTTTTATATGATTATATATATATATATATATATATATATATATATATATATATATATATATATATATATATATATATATATATATATATATATATATATATATATATATATATATATATATATAGATGTATCACACCGATAACTCAAAAAATAATGGGTCGATCTTGATCAAATTTGCTGAGTACCTTCCTTTTGCAAGTGGCTTGGATAAGTTCGTTAGCCAGGAAAATCGTCCCAGGTTTTCCCGGAAAATGTTGTGTTTTCTTCCTAAAAAAATATATCTCCGGAAATAACAAAGTAAGGCCAAATTTGCATTACAAAGAGTGAACCATGTAATTTAGGTCTCTAGGTTGACAAAAAAGTTATGGGCAGTTAAAGAAAAAAAATTTGGAGTTTTCCTCAAAACGTCAAAGTCGCAATTTGAAACATCAAAATTGGCAGTGTTTAGGTAAAGAACGTGAAACAAATACGGATTGTGAAAAGAAAATGCTGCAAGCAGTGTTATGCGAACCCTTAAATTTCAGCTTCAACCGTCATTGCCCTTCATTTTACTAAAATATTTACAGAAAATTCATTTCAAATAGACCCTTTCTCTGATGCTTTGGCTGTCGGTTTAGTTAAGTTGATGCTTTCGCTGTCGGTTTGGTGAAGTTTATGGTTTAACAGTCTATAATTTTTAGCTAATTTTCGTAGAACAAATTTGATAATGTATTTTTGCTTTTTTTTCGAAATATGATGCATGTTTGTACGAAAAACATCTTGCCGCAGGAAGTGCCTTTTGATGGCGAATTTTCATTAAATTCTTCAAATTTCATAACTCAATTTGCTATTAACGTAAGGTTTGTTGGCTGGGAAACCAACATTTAAGTTTAGTTTCGGAAAAATTTTGTACATTTTCAAACCATAATTAATTTTGATAAAAGATAGTACATTGTTTCTAATACATAGGCTATACCGATAATCAGATTGATGCCTGCTCGCATTTGCTATTTAAAATATTTTTATGAAAATTCACTTCCATAACGCACTTGCTGCGCCCAGACATTTGAGATAATTGATTTTATCTTTAAAAAATAAAAATTTCGCATGACCCTGAAATGGGTGGTTGCAAGTAAGTCCTGGTTTATAGTAACATTCTAATACTGCGATGGGCATCTGAAACGTTAAGGCTTTCATGCTGCGCATTGGTATTTAAAAAGTAAAATCAAAACAACTTTTAACAACACTCGTGATAATTTATTGGTAATGTGCTGTTATCAGTATTTAGTTATCGGAGTTTTATCGCAGTGTGGATTTGGGATTTAGTGAATAAAGACAATAATTCGTGAATTAATTTCAATTATTACCTAACGTTTAAATTAATTAATAGTCTTAGTGGTGAAGGTGTAAAAGTGCTAAAAGTAATCAATTATAATTTGAATTTATCAAAAATGGCACATTTAACCTAAAGGGAAAGAATAGATATATTAATGATGATTGGATATGGCGACAGGCTTAGAAGTCATCAGGAAGTATGCTAGTTATTTAACAAACAACATACTGATAGCCCGCCAATTTCACAATCTATAGTAATTAAATTGGTTATTAAATTCACAGAAATGGGAAACCTAAAATATTTGCTTGGACAAGGTCGACTCCGAGTAAGTGAAGAAGGCAGATTGGATATATTGCTTAAATATGAAGAAAATCCCCATCATTCTACAAGGCAAATAGCCCCAAATAACAACGTGGACCAATCTTTAGTAGTAAAATTAACCAAAGAAGAGAAGTATCATCCTTACAAAGTGCAATTGATACACAAGCTAAACAATGATGATTCGGACCGCCGTTTACAGTTTTGTGAACAGTTAATGTTACGCTGCGATAAGGATCCGAATTTTCTTAATATAATTCTTATTTCTGATGAAACGACTTTTTACCTGAATGGTACAGTAAATCGTCGCAACTTAAGATATTGGCCACGGGAAATCCTCATTGGACTCGAGACTGCCTACTGTCAAGGTCATGGCAAAGTGAATATAAGGAAGAGAATAATCAGCGTTTCATGGGGCCGTACTTTTTCAATTAAATCTTACAGCAGCGCCTTAACTGAATTTTTTGCGATATGATTTACTAGCTCTGGCAGTAATTTTTCCTACTAATCACGAAGCAGATGTACCCCATCAAGGTATTTGGTTTCAGCAAGACGATTTCTCACTTTGGGTTAGACGTCTGCCAATATCTAGATGCCACATTTCCTGAAAGATGGATAAGGCGTCGAGGAGCAATTGAGTGGCCACCGCGTTTCCAAGACTTGACTCCTTTGGATTTTTTCTGTGGGGTTATTTAAAATTGAAAGCGTATTTCAACGGAACAAATAATTTAAAGGAGCTACAGCAAAGAATTCGCGCTGAAGTGGAGCAAATTAATCCTGACATTTTTGAGCGCCGTGTATAAAGTGTTCACACTTGTATCGGTCAATGCCAAACGGTAGGTGGAGAACAAATTGAACATTTAGGTTAAATTTTGTTTGTTTTCCTTGGTTCGATAATTGTTTCCATTAAACTTACGTTTCCATTTTTTAAAGTAAATAATGCTAATTTCCGAAAAAAATGTTGTAGGGTACCAATTTTTTTCATCATCATGTAAGTAGTAAGCAGGTCTATGGAAAAACAGAAACAGATATGGTTTTCATTTTAAAAAAACTTATGAAAACGTCACCATTTAAAAATAGGTGACGTCATAAATGTCATTTTAACGTCATAAGTTGGCAATTTTAAAGATAAAATTGACCGGTCCGAGCGTTTGTCTTGAAAATTAAATAACGGATTTATGAATTATGGTCCAAAGTTTATCATCACACTGTACATGCAGCTTGTTGAATATCCCTCTAAAGCGGCAATTATAGCGTCTATTGGTTAGAAGACTTTTTGCCTTTTTTATGGTTGCTTTGCAATCGCAATCCTCATCAGTTCTTTGATACATTTACCAACATCCAACTCCTAAGGTACGTGAACATTTCTACCTGTTCAAGTTGTTGGCCGCTTAGTTTTGTACGTTTTGCTATATATATATATATATATATATATATATATATATATATATATATATATATATATATATATATATATATATATATATATAAAGGGTTTTTCATTAAGCGCGCTCAAACTTTGAAATGGTATGAAACCACCAGTTTAAGTGATGTTTCCACAATTTTTATTTTATTTTAAAGAACATTTGATGACATTGTGTATGGAATATCATTTCAGCCAAATAGCCGCCGCGACTCCGCTGAAGGTGGTGTATCCTGGTGGACCATTTTTGGACAACATTTTCGCATAAATGGGGCTTGATCTCACGAAGAACGCGACTTATGTTGGCCTTCAGGGCAGCATTTGTCTGTGGTTTGTCAGCATAGACTCGATACTTCTCGTAACCCCACAAAAAGTGATCGAGCGGTGTTATATCACACGATCTCTGTGGCCAGTTGATGTCACCACCACGCGAGATGACGAAGCTCTCGAATTTCTCATCTAATAAATTCAATGTTTCCCGTGCAGTATGGCAAGTGGCGCCGTCCTGTTGGAACAACATGTTCGTGAGATCTATATCATTGATTCTAGGCCACAAATAATTTGTTATCATCGTCCGATATCGCTCGCCATTGGCAGTGAGCGCGCCTCCTTGCGCATCTTCGAAGAAATAAGGGCCAATGATACAGCCGGACCAAAATCCACACCAAACAGTGACTTTTTCGCAGTGTAGAGGCACCTAATGGATCTCCCGTGTACTTTCCTCGCTCCAAATCCGGAAATTTTGTTTATTAACACAATTGCTCAGCCAAAAATGAGCCTCGTCACTAAAGATGATTTTCTCCCGAAAATCAGGGTCAGCCGTAAAATGCTCTAAGGCACAATCTGCGTATTCACGGCGCTGTCTATGGTCTTTGGGTTTTAGCTCTTGAGTCAGTTGAATTTTGTATGGATGAAAACCCAAGTCTCGACGTAAAATCCGCCAAGCTGATGTCGCAGAAAGAGCCGGCTCTTGCTCACGACGCGAAATGGACTGTCTCTGGTTTTCTCCCGAAGGGCACCAATGTTATCCAACGGTCTTGCGTTTCTTTAACGTACAGGCACTGCTTCATCCAAAACCGACCCAGTTTTCTCAAATGTATTCATTAAACGACGGATTGTGGACTCTCCAGGACGACCATGAATACCATAAAGTGGTGGCAACGCACGGAACGTTCGGCGAACAGAGCACTGATTTTGATAATAAATTTTAGCAATTTCTACGCATTGTTGAAGCCTGCAGCGTTCCATGATGAAATATTACAAATACATATGTACTCCTGCCAAATTTGACAGCTATCTCGTTTCCAAGATGGCCGCTACCAACTGTCAAAGTTAGAGCGTCCCTATTGAAAAACCCTTTATATACTGATATTTATTACTTTGGTTGTCGTTAATTAACCAGAATATAAAATTTGAAGAAAATCTAAACTGAAGACTATTTAAAACCCTAAAATATTAACGTTGCTCAAAATACGTAGTAGCTATTTGTTATTAAGAAACATGAACCGAGTACCACTACTTAGGTTTATTAATATTATAAAAACCTCCAAGTTATCTAGCTTCGACCTAATAACATCTACCATAAGTTTCAAGCCCAACGTGTTCGCTACAGCTGGAGAAAAGAATTATAATGGTTCAGCAATTTAGAAAACCGCTCACGGTAACTTCATGCTTTAGATCACGAAATGGGAAATGGAATAAGAGTTAAAATCGCGTTGTGCTGAACGGCGTTCGTCTAAGCAGATAAGACTTGCAGCGCGCCCTATAACGCCGTTCTACTTGTGCGCCTCGATTTTACTTGCAAGTGCATTGTAATAGGATTGTAAAGACTTCGGAATGGAAGTTAAATAATGTTGGTTTACTGCCGTAGACATACACTTCTTGTCGGAGCTTACCGTCTTGATTTAATACCAGTACGAGAAGAAAATATGTTATTAGAAAACCAAACTCTTTTTATTTCTTGCAGGTACAAAATAAGAAACCACCTCATTTCCAGAAACAGGAATGTCTATATTGACTATACTAAATTTGTGAGAAAAATACATTATATAACAAAGTAGTACAACCTTTTAATTTTTTTTTCAAAAATATGCGTCGTCACAACAATATACTAATATCCCACTACGCGGACGACAGCACCCTCCACTCAAATATACAATATTCTAAACCTGTCTCTTTAGCCCAATTAGATGAGGATCGCAGACTCATGGAGGGTTCTGCCTCCGTGGATCTCCAAACAATATGAGACTGGGGAAGTAAAAATATTGTACAATTCAACCCCACCAAATCACAGTCTTGCTTTACTTTCTCATAAGAGATACACCAGCCCTAGACCCATCATAATAAACAACCAAGTTATTCAAAGTAATGAGTCCTTTTCACTTGTTGGCATCTCTGTGGATCGAAATCTCAATTGGCACCAATATGTCACATCAATTGCAGAAGCGGCTGCTAAGAAATTAGGTTTCCTCTTCCGGGCTCGCAAATACTTTTCACCAGCTAATCTCTATACCTTATATACTTCACAAATAAGACCAAACCTCGAATACTGCTCCCACATCTGGGGTGCTGCTGCCGCTTCTACACTCGCTATCCTGGACTCAATTCAGAAGCTATACGTCTCATCGGTGACCCTACCCTCACCCAAAGGCTGCCATCCTTTGCCCACCGACGTGCCGTTGGTGACCTCTCTCTCTCTTTTATAGATATCTGCACGGGCACTGCTCAGAGGAGCTTTCTTCCATAGTTCCTCCACCTGCTGCCCCCAACAGATCTACCAGGGGAACAGAGCGAATGCACTCTTTTACTGTCCAGGTCACCAGACATAGAATATCTTGTTATGCCCGGTCTTTTGTCCCGAGGACTTCCAATTTGTGGAATTCCTTGCCGGCACATGTTTTTCCTTCTCCCTTGAACCTCCAAACCTTCAAGTCCAGAATATACAAGTTGCCTCTTTCCTCCTTGTCGACACCCACGGTACGAGAGTATTTAGGCTGTAAGCGCTCGTGGTGTGTTGTTGAAATTTAAAAAAAAAGAACCCACAGAAAACTAAATTTTAAATGGGAAACTTCATGAGGGAAAATTAGAATTAAATCTTCCTAGCAAAACACAGGCAAATTAAGTCACTGGGACTTTTCTTGAACTTTGAAAAACTTTTTTATTAACTTTAAAACTTTACAATTAATTCTATCTGTTATTTGTTTATATATATGGTTCCTTGTATAACTGTTTAAAACATGGACCATGGTAAAAGTGACAAGATTATAAACACATTCTATTTAAAAACTGATCGCCATGTTGCCAACAAACATAATTTTTAATGACTGCCAAATCAAACCTAACAACAATAGACGATTAACAAAACCTTTCTAGGTCTGATCTAATTAGATATATAAAAAAATACCATCGCTCTTGAACGATTGCTTAGTTACCAAACATTAAGATAAGATAAATAAGACTGCTTTTGGAACGTGCAGATCTCTAAACATTAAAAGTCTGGACGCAGCAAGTGCGTTATGGTAGTGAATTTTCATTAAAATGTTTTTAATAGCAAATATATGTTTTTTTAAGAACGCAGGCATCAAATTGGGTTACCAGTGTAACCCATATAGTAAAAACAATGTGCCATGTTTCATCAAAATAACTTCATTGTTTGAAAATGTACAAAAATTTCCGAAAGTAAACTTAAACTGTTCCCGAAAAAACTCGTTTCTTGGTCAACCTTAGAGGTTAATATCAAATTGAGCTATTCAAATATCAAGCATTTAATCAAAATTCGTTACCATAACGCACTTGCTGCGTCCCGAGTTTCTTTTCTTACCAACATGCATTATATTACAATGGTAAATGCAAAAATGCAATAACATAAGGCGTGTTCGACAAAAAAAAAAGGAAATTTGTATCACCGACGACTTATGGGCCACCCTGTGATTGTTGAAATAATGTAGATGTAGCTCAAGACAGCCTATAGTTAATGTATAAATTTTTTTTTCATATCTTGTATAATAACGGATATACTGAGCTTTATTGATATCTTACGAAAATTCGACAAAAATTATATACCATGAAACGATAAACTCTATAGCGAAGATTACTGCCAAAGCATCAGAGAAAGGATCTGTTTCAAATGAATTTTCTGGAAATATTTTAGCAAAATGAGGGCAATGGCGGTTAAAGCTAAGACTTCACGGTTTTTAAAACATTCCTCTTGAGACATGTTCTTTTCATAGCCCGTAGTAGATTCAGGTTCTTTGCCTAAATGTTGCCAATTTTGACTTTTAAAATCGCGACGTTTTGAGGAAAACCCCAATTTTTTTTAAATGCCTATAACTTTTTTGTATTTTAATTTACAGAGCTAAATTTTGGCACGTGATTTACCTATAACGATATAAACCCGCGCACCAAACTTGGTTGCCCATACTTTGTTATTTCCGGAGATACATATATTTTTCGAAAGAACACACAACATTTTCCGGGAACATATAAAAATTGAAACTAACCCCGGATATGTGTTCTAGGGGGTCTAATTAGCATTCATTTAAAGAAATTATTTTCAAAATTCAAAAGTCAGGATCTCCTCATTAGTGAATTAAAAAAAAATACAAATGTACACAAATCTGGCATATTTAGTACATTCATCACAACACAAGCACTGAAATGCATTATCATCGACCTTGTCTTAATACCGTGACATTGATTATGAATAATTTTTTAGGTCATTTATGTTCATAACTCAATGCTTTTAGAACAACTTACAATGGCCTTTTAGGTAAACTATTGTTCTTCACCAATAATCAAATTATTATTATGTTATTTAAGTGTTTACATTATAGCTACTATTACTAGACTAACTTTAGACACAAAATAATAATAGCTAAAATGTCTTTCCACGTCCCGATGTTCCCGTGAGTTACACGCTAACTTAACTTTTTAGTTCGGTCTCGTTGACTATGTGAACTTATGTTGGCAGAAACTTAATACTCCAGTGAACCGCGAAGTAGTTGCATTATCTAAAGAGTTTGCATAATCTTCTAATTATTATTAAAACACCATGGTGAATTCATGAGGGTAATATAAACTAGCTTTGTGAAAACAATTGCTTACTGTTGCTGCAGCTTTTTCATCTGTCAAATTGTATCTATATCAATTATTCTTTGTGGTGTTTGTAAATCTGAACACAAGTGATTCAAAGCACAAAGACATGATAAAGTTTTTGACAAAAAAAAAACAACAATAATTCTACCCTAACGTATGAATGCTGTATAATGTGAGTACACTGTCTATAAAGACACAATGGATCATTTAAATGCTGCTACACACCAAAAGGGGCACTCTAATTTTGTCCGAAAACCTTTATTGCTGTTCGGAAATTGTCAGCTTTATAAGGCTGACAAAGTTCAGTAAGAAATCTAAAACTGGGGGTTTGCTAAGTGACATCCCTCCTTATAGCCATAAACTAGCTCCACCAGACTATTAACTTGTGTCCAAGCTAAAGAAACACTTGCCAGGACGTAATTTGATTGACAAATAACTAAAAGGAGCCAATGCATTCTTTCTACGTCTAACCAATTCAAAGAATGTCCTCATTATCCCGACATAATTGTCGGCGTCAGTATCCCTTTAGATGTTCCTTTTGGGTGGTGGAGATTATTTTGCAACCATCAAATTAAATCTTGTTTTGTTGGGGGATCCTAGTAGAATACCTACCTGTTACGTCCGTTACAATTTTTCCAAAAAGGTCTTGGTCGAAAGTAGCAAATATATTTTAATCAAATTTTGTACCCAACTTTCTCTTATATAGTCTTTAGCTTTAAAGAAAAAAAGGGAGGAACTAAAGGTCAAATGAGGTAAAAATACCAAAATAATATATGTTCTTGCATATTACAGACAAGGATTAAGTTTTTTTGTGTGAAGAAAGGCTAAAAAGTAAATAAAGATGCTTTCAAGAGTTTTTTTTTCTAGAAACGACAAATTTGCGGTTGATGGAGTGATTATAATATAAGAAATGCAGCTGCTTTTTGATTATATGCTTATTAAAAGTAATTTATGTTTTGGTAGAATGATATACTATATTACTACATTGATTGTGCACCCCGGATTTTGCGAAACCCTAACATAATAAATACAGATGTACCCAACATAATAAATACAGATGTAAAGGCTTTTTCTCGTCTGGCCTCACACCTCGTCTTGCTTGCAACTGCTTTCGCCATTACGATGTCGCTGGAGTTACTGCAAAACCATGTGCAAGAAATACATAATTAGTTTTAATTTGATAAAGGTTAACTTTTTTTTTAATTTAATGAGAAAGATCGCGACTTTTGAATTTTGAAAAACTGCCTTCAACTGAAAATGAACTAAGCTTTTATAACCCATTTCCGATGCCAGTTTAAATTTCAATATATATATATATATATATATATATATATATATATATATATATATATATATATATATATATATATATATATATATATATATATATATATATATATATATATACATATATATATATATATATATATATATATATATATATATATATATATATATATATATAATGATGATGATGATGATGATAATTAAAAAACAATGAACTGATTTAAATGAAATTTGGTAAATGGCTTGGCCAAGTTCGTTAGCCAAGAAAATCCTACCAGTTTTTACGGAAAAATTTTGGCTTTTCAGTCGGAAAATTTTTACCCTCGAAAATAGCAAAGATTTGTTATCAAATCGTGAACGGAATATGCTCATATATAGCTATCTAGCTTTAAACAAAAAAACGTTATAAGCACTTAAGGGAAAAAAATAGAGGAACTGAAGGTCAAATAGGTTGGTCAAAATACTAAAATAATACTTGCGTTTTAAACGGCTTAAACGTTAAACTTACGTTTTTAAACGGCCAAATTGGTGATTTTTAAACGAATATTCTAAAACGAATGCGCGTTTTGGACAATAAACAATGCAGTGTCCTTAACAGGGTCTTATAGGTCTGCTTCAATAGCTTTGTGCTTAATTTGACTAATATTTGCAGAAAATTTATTTTAAATTGACCATTTCTGCGATTTTATGGCGGCTGTTTAAATTCTAGTTTGTGATTTAAATGTGTTATAATGTATCATTTAACAAAATAAATAAAAATGTGCCAATGGTCTGACGACCGCAGCCATGAAAGAAGGCAGCACAACAAAATAAATTTGAGAGAATTCCCCTATTTAGCCAATAAATCGATAAACGGAGATATTATACTATATATTATATATTATACTATATACAACTGGTAGCAGTAGTTCGGGTGCAGCCAGTGCGTTATGGCAGAGTATTTATCAAATTGTTTAATTAGCTAGTTTTCTCTCAATCAATATAATTTAACTTTGGTATGTAACAAAACTTTATAAAGCCAACATGTGTACAGAATTTCGTCAATTTCGTCAAACCAAATTTATTCTTTTCGGAGAAACAATGTGTTTACTTTTCGAAAAATTTTCGTATTTGAAGGATCTTTATGAAAATTCGCTACTACAACGCACTTGCTGCTATTAGACTCTTTGTGTACTGTAATATAACACCTTGAACTACTTGTTATATCGTGCAATTTGATTCTGTAAAAAGAATTGTTTGATGTTTTGAATACAACGTTAATCTATTTTCTTTTTTTTTAGGTACGTCCTTTTTTCGCTTTCATACTTCAGAATATTGGTAAGTTTTTTGTCAGTGAATGTTTAAGTTATGACAATAACAACAAGAATGAGAACCCCACAATAGATAAATTGCGCGAGTAATAAATCTTTGATTTAAGCACTTTAGATTAAATTCTCAATCAGTTATGAAATTACCACATTCTATTTTTTTCACCAAACAAAGATAAACTACAGAAAATACCCTCAGCAGTCCGTAAGCTTAACAAAACTTGAAAACCTCCCGATATCACAAAGAAAATTTCAATTAAGCCAATCCGATAAAGTATGAGACGTCTAAACCTGGATAAATAAAGAAAAATCAGTTATAATTTAACGTCGTAAACTTTTTAATATACAAAGCGGCTAAGTAATAAAAATTCCTCAAAGTTTCTCATCCCTTGTGTACACCAAGCGGCAAGGGGCGAAACAAAGAGAAACAAAAGTATAGTGTTGGTTCATGCGCGAGATGTTGGCGGACTTATATAAAGCACTGCTTTTGTTTTTGCGCCACAGTTAGTATTCGGTCCATATTCTTTAGCGGACCAGTAAATAATTACTGAGCAAGTACACTACGGTGGCAAATTTAGATTACATTTTTTAATATTTTTTAATATCATTCTATTATTCCATAATAGAATAAAATTACGCGTTACACTCTTCTTTTTTTAAGATCTAACATTGTTTTTAATAATATGAGGATGTAATCACGTGTTTTGGAGGTGCTTGTTCGTATTGTATGTATATCCGCTTTATGTTTAATGTCTCCAAGCTTGGATGTGAGGCAACAGGCTGCAGTATTATGTCTTTTTCTGTAACTGGAAGTGTGTAGTATTTTTCCGAAGTAGGAAAATGTATCATTTCTAACTCGTTTACCACATCTTTAAATTTTACCTAATATGACAAAATGCCATCAGTTTGGTTAGATAACCATGTAATTGGGAGTTGTGTCTTATTTGTAAAAAAATATAGAAAAAATTAAGCTCCAGGTCAGTAATGTTACAAAGGCTTATTATTATTAACTAGTTTTGCGGTGTCTATTGTGTTTGAGAAATAAAAACAGTTTTTGTTGAATGTAGCGTAATAAAACTTTAGTCTGAAAGAAAAAACATGAAATAACGCTTGTATACAGTGAGGATAGGATATTTTGTGTTGTTTGCGTGACAGCGTTTTCAAAATCAGAATTTTAAGAATTTTGAAGCACTTGAGTTTTCTCGAGGTATCACGATCATCTTAACAGAAAACAACACAACGGCAGTAGTTTTTTCCTATGTGTGGTGCGATTCACCATAATCATTGTACACAATATTCAAAGCATCGTTTTAGATCATTTAATATTGTGTCATTTTTCAAAACAGAGATCTACACACCTATTTGCTAATATCTACTGTTTGTTTATACCAGCATGACCACAAATAGTATAGCATTTTTACAGATACGCAGTTAGTACTTAAAAAGAAGCGATCAGCACGGCAATCGGTGCCTGGATGTCGGATTCATTAGGCGTTCTACGTATTTACCAATCAATTACGACTATTGACCCAATGTTGAATACAAATCTCCTAAATATAACTAAAACGCGTTGGTCGAATTGCCTGGCCAGCCCTATTATCGACTGAGATTACTTAGAGTTTATTCCCCACATATAATATACACTTAAATTTTACCTGAAAATGACCTATACTGATTTGGTCACTAACCTATTGTCAGGATGAGTTTACGTAAATTTGATTGATTGGGTGTGCAGAAGGCAACGGAAATCTACCGCATTCACCCTTTCCCAAAAACAGCACACCATAGACACAGTTATGGTTGTGAAGACAAGGAGACATCGCTTGATGATATATGTGGCACTAAGTGAGTGGTGGACGTGCCGCCACCACTCACTTAATGTTGAAAGGCTGGCTATACTATAGCCATATTACTTTAGGTGCATTTTTCCTGCAATAAATAATTTTTGCTGCTATAAATAATTGTACTAGGTATAAATGGTAGCACAGTACTCAATTTGCTATATCTCTACATGAAAACTGTCTTATTAATCTAATATTTTAAAATATGTAACTGATATACTGAGTACATAATTAAGAAATTATGAGACGCCCTCGTGGCGCAGGTTGCTAGGTGCCGGCCTGCTAAGCGAGAGGTCCCGGGTTCGATTCCTGGGCGAGCCAACGAGAAGTTGACTTTGTCTGGAAAATTAGTAAAAATAGTGAAGGATTGGAAATGAATGTGCTAATGGCCTGAGATGCCGCAGCCAATAATATGAAGAAAAAAAAATTCTGCAGATTAAAGGTGAGACTAACTCTTACTTCCGTGAATAAATCTATTATAGGGCTGAATCTGCTATTTCTACTTCTCTTTGAAAACTTGTCTTGGGAAAATAATTAAAAGCCTTTACCAAGTAAAATAATTGTAAATGTGAAAAAATGTGACAATTTATCCCATACTGAAATAAAAAAGGACACAGAAGAAAATATAAAAACAGTTTTCTTATACCATTTATTATTAATGCAAAACTTTTTAATGCAAAACTTTTTATGCCTTCATTTTTTTTTTGTGAAGCACTGGAAGATAGGTTATGATTAAAGCCTTTCAACCACCAGTTTACGAAGTTTATCTATAAATAGGTACATGATGGTAAATAGTACAAAATAAATTATCTTCTGCGAACTGTACATATTGGCATAAGAGTGATTCTGAATTTGTCTTCTGCCTCAAATAATATTCACGTTTCGCCATCCTTTGTAAACCTATGAAATGTCTTTGATAGATTTAGCACGTTATAATTCGAAGAATTATAGATTGCACACACCCAACCACTAACACTCATTTGACGCCCTCGTGGCGCAGGTTGATAGGTGCCAGCCTGCTAAGCGAGAGGTCCCGGGTTCGATTCCTGGGCGAGCCAACGAGAAGTGGACTTTGTCTGGAAAATTAGTAAAAATAGTGAATGATGGGAAATGAATGTGCTAATGGCCTGAGATGCCGCAGCCAATAATATTATTAAAAAAAAACATTCATTGTAAAAAACGCAGCTCAAACTTAATCATACACATTTAAACACCAGCAATTGCTAGTGTTAAACGTTCTCGAACGACGTAACATCAGTACTATCCGCTAGGGGCGCTGATATTTTTGTAACACGAAATCAGCCGGAGTGTCCTGTATTGTCATTATATAGTATTTGGTAAGTATTAGTACTAGAAATACCACAGTTGTCCAAGTAAATGTGGTACGATCCTGAGGCTGCACGGCTTAATCTTTGAGACAAGCATATGACTACTCGCAGGATTAACTACGGAATTTAAGAATAGACCCACGTAAAAAATATTTCATCTGCTATTTTCTCCGCCATCTTCACACGCATTTAAAGTTCTCTATTCATTTTTCCGTTGATGTTTCGGTGCGCTATCAGAGGACAGTTCAGCCACTTTAAAAAGATAACGTGTTGTCAGTGTCAAGCTAAAAAACGGAATTAATTACTCTGTGAAAGTGTTATCTTGTAAGATGATTCTGAATAATTAAGAATGGAAATCGTGGTAATTTTAAGTTGCTGGAATCTGTTTTTTTAATAGTCGGCGCACAAACGGCTCGCGTTCATGAATTATGCTCGACGGAAAGCCTAATTTTATAATTAGATTTTAAATTTCTATAAGCAGAAGATAAGGGCTTTATTTATAGCGGCTACTAAAATGTGATTTATCTGTCTCTAAGTGATAAAAGAGGATAAACTTATCGATTCAAGGATTGTATATGTGTTTAATGTGCCATATTTTGAATTATCAGTGAGTTATGGTAGTTAAATTGTCTGAACCAGAATTTAGAGGTCACTGTTTTAAGAGATAAAATTTACAGTTATGTGTTTTGATGAATTAGCTGCCAGACTTTAGATTATGATTATTTCTTACTCTATACTCCTATAAAGGCTGGCCCCAGCTATTCTTTTTTTGTGTCATCTTACGAAGGCTAAATTAGTACATGTTTTTAGTGAATTTTCTTTAAAAAAAATCACTAATGAGATCTCGGCTTTTGAATTTTAAAAACATTTCTTCAAATTGTAAGGGTGGACTTTTTTTTTTTTTCTACAGTTATTGAATAATATCGAACGCAACCCTTCGATGACACAAGGTTACAACCCTCTTAGTAAACAATACAAGTAACCTATTATAATAATAACAATCGACTAACGGTCACATAATATAATTACATAGCTCAACAATCAATCACCAGTCGATATATTACTTAGCAGTTGTGTTATCTACTTAAGAGTAATCATGCAAAAGGCAAAAGGTTTATTACTTGTCAGAATGATGGCGAAGCCTTAATGTACGGGCGTAATGAGTCGGGCGAGCGGGTGCCAAATGTGTCCAGTAACAACATCACTAACCTGTAATTAAAAATATACCTGAACACACCATTGTTCATCTAAAGTACAACCTAACATATATACGAGGGGCATTCAATTATTAGCTCATCAAACAGTTACCAATTACACGCTCCACTGAGCGACTCGACATCAATAACTATTTATACTTAAAGCTCCACTGAGCAACCTAACATTAAGAGCAGTTTCGATATAACGCTCCACTGAGCAACTCCAACATTAATAGCAGTTCCTACTCAAGGCTCCACTGAGCCACATATTACTCTCTCAAAAGCGCACATCAGTGCCTCAGAACTGCTTCTCAACAATGTCTCTAAATGCTCAACCATTAGGTTCTCAAGCAATAATTACTCAGGCAATAATTACTCATGTAGTTACTCACACGATAGTTACTCAAATAATAATTTCTAAAACAATAGTTTCTAAAATAATAGTTTAGCCTGTGTGTTTTGTTGGGCGCTGTACCCGAACACTAGGTCCGTGCCGGCTTCCAGGTGTGCAATGAGGCACAGTTCAATACCTCACCTAGAGTGCTCGTACTGACAGAGTTGACTACTGAGAAGTGCAATGGACACAATGGACTTGCTCAACACTGTGCCCTTCTCCAGGTACCCCAACTCCCCCACTGGGACTGACCGTGCAATGAGACCAACGGGTGAACTGGCCACAGTGTCTCGGACAAGCTACCAGATCGACTAATACAACAACGCTCCCGGCAACATGAATACTGAGCAGTGCAATGGACACAAAGGGCGAACCCAACAATGTGCCCTCTCTGGTATCCACGCATCGAACAGGGATAGGTGCAATGGTTACCTCGTAACCCTACCTTAGTCTGACGATGCCACTAAAAGCCACCGTGTTGTGGTTACGTAACCTGGGTCTAAACCCAAACGCCTCTACCAGTATGACGCCCTACTGGGTGAGCAAACAGCGAAGGTGTCCCTCACACCTTCCAAACTATCATCAATTTACTTTCAAACAGACTCTACTTTATTTACTATAAACAAACTGACATAATTCAACTCTTACTTAATTTATGAATATTGACTTAACCTCGTATAAGTAACGACCCTCATGTAAATTTGGCTAATACCTAAATTATTTTATAAAGCCCCTTTATTCGAATACGATAATTACTTTTCAATTTATAACACCCTCGTATAAATAATAAATGTAATCTAGCTTTGCTATTTCTCAAATTATTTCCTAAAGCTCCTTTATTTGAATATGATAATTACTTCTCAATTTAAAACTTAGCCTCGTATAAATAATAAACTGACTTTGAACTCTAGCTACAATTTATTTTCATATAAATTAGTTATTACATGATTTTTCCTGAAACCATTCTCAATCAAATACTTATTGAAATTATTTCTCAATGTATAACTTAAACAAATAAGAGCAGGTACAATAAACGAACCAGCCATGTCCAATGAGCAATAACTCACCTGAATAAATTTATATATAACGTGCACTGTAAATTTCACTAATATCGAGCATATTTTAATGCAGCCCTGGTCATGGCTAACGTACAAATGTTAAACTAGATGGATGACAAAAATGTCCCCTAGAATGTTTCTTCGAACTACTTCTCAAGTGTACAGATAACTGCAGCATGAATAGGACGAGGCCCTTCAATCTAAGAGAGATAGTATTAAGACGCTATCTGAAGTACATTGCAACCCCACAGTATGTGTTTCGTTCCGTAAACAATTTTTAAGCGCGTCTGGCTCAACTAACACTTTAGTTTTAAAAGGAACCACATAAAACTTAACGTGAAACTTGTTCACATATTGCTGTCTATTTAATACCCACAGAGAATTTTCATAATAAAATAGCCTTATGAGCAGGGTGAGAAAATACATTCCTTACAAAATGAGCGCTAATTAGGCCCCCTAGAACACATATCCGGTTTGAATTTCTTTATGTTTATATATATATATATATATATATATATATATATATATATATATATATATATATATATATACATATAACAGGTCCAAGGGAGTCATTGTAAAAGTAAATGTAACTTGGCTCTTCACAAAATTTGTTATTTTGGCAAAAATATGGAACAGAAAAGAAAGTTACTTGTTCTGAAGTATTGTTATGTGGAAAGGAATACGAGGCAGTAAAGGTTTTGGGTGAAATTTTAGATGGAGAAAGAAAGAGGCAGAACTAAATTTGAAAATTAGTATGTCAAAATTTGAAGTATGTTATTCAGAGGATAGCTGTCAAACATTTATGGAATGACGTTTGCTAAAATTATGTCGAAATACTTCACAAGTCAACGACTTATATGTATTTTGACATGCTGTATAATTATGACCAATAAAGAATATTGTTAAAGGCAAAGATGTAATACGGGGTATGGAAAGAAAATATCTCCAGAAGAATGTTTTACAAACCCTGAAGTCTTAGTTTCAACCGCCCTTGTTCTTCATTTTACTGAAATGTTTCCAGAAAATTCACTTCTAGACCATTTCTCTGATGCTTGGCAGTAGCATTAGTTTATCGTTTAATGGTACATAATTTTTGTCGAATTTTCGTAAAAATCAATAAAGCTCAATATATCCGTTATTATACCCGATATCAAAAAAAAAATGTATACATTAATTATAGGGTGTCTTGAGCTACAACTTAAAAAATATTTCTACAATCACAGGGTGGCCCATAAGTCGTTTCTGATATAAATTCTCTTTTTTTTTAATCAAACACGCCTTATGTTAGTGCATTTTTTAATTTTCCATCGAAATAGAATGCATGTTTGTAAGAAAAGAAATTCTGGACGCAGCAAGTGCGTTATGGTAGCGAATTTTAATCAAATGCTTCTTCATATTTGAATAGCTCAATTTGCTATTAACCTATAAGGTTTACCAAGAAACGAGTTTTTTTGGGAACATTAAGTTTACTTTCGGAAATTTTTGTACATTTTCAAACAATAAAGTTATTTTGATGACATGACACATTGTTTTTACTATATTTATTTATATCACCTTCTAATAAATGTATAACTAGTTGCATACGATATTTTAATATACAGGGTGATTCATAAGTGGAAATAAAAAATGAATCCCCATGTTCTTTGAACAATTTTAGAGAGGGTATCTCCTATAAACATTTTTCCTATAATGCTTCATTAAAAAGATACAGAGTGTTGAAGTTTAATTTCAAAAAATAAAATTTCCCAATTTTTTAAAAGTAGTACATATATTTTGCTGAAACTTCGCATGTCTAGGCTGTTATGGAAGGCGCGTATTCTACCATAACAATTGAGTCGGCTAATCCAGCAGTGGCGCGCTTACCCACATGTCATTGGTTATCCCTCAAGAAAAAAACGGGAATGCCAATGATGTTTTTTCTTATTTTTATTTTTTGAATATTACTTTCATTCTTGAACAAAATGACTCTCTTGATAATTTTCTGAACGACGCATATTTTACGAGTAAGCAATGAACCAGGTAAGTGTTTTAGAGCACAGTTCATGATTCTTAACCAGTCGTTGTTTGGTACAAAATCGCAATGATACACTTTTATGCCTCTATTGGCCTGAATACACGCACGACATCTTTTTGATATGGAAAATTTAATGTCTTGATAATTTTTTGTACGACGATTATCTTTGTTGTATTTTAGTAAGTAGTAGTCTGGTTTGCCAAAGTTGTCATTAAGTGTCACTTGACGTTTAGGTTAACAAGTTATTATTTTGAAAAGGTGTAAGTGGTAAACTTTATAAAAATTGCAAAATTTTCTACTCTTTTACTTCTTATAATGGAGTACACTTCAGAAGAGTATGCAGATATAATTTTTATCTACGGATATGCCGATGGAAATGCTCTAGCTGCTTGTCGGGAATATCAACGTAGGTTTCCCACTCGCCGTCAACCTACACCAAGGATTTTTGCTCGATCGTTTTCGTTGACGTCCTGACGCTAGAGCTAATGGTAGAAGACAACATCAACTTGAAGACGAAGAGAGAGTGGTGGATGCAGTGATGGATCAACCTTCTACAAGTACTCGGAGGATTGCCACGCAGTTACAATATTCTCAAAGCTTTGTTTGGAGAACTTTACATCGAGAAGCCTTACATCCATATCATCGACAGAATGTCCATTGCCTTCTACCTGGAGATAATGTGCATCGACGAGTCTTTTGTGAATGTATGTTGGAAATGAACAATCAAAATATCTTATTCCCTAATTTAATCTTCTAGTCTGACCAATCAACATTTACAAGAAATGGTATTTATTATTCTCATAATGGGCATGTCTGGTCATCGGAAAATCCACATGCAACAAGGACTCGCACATTTCAACATAGATTTTCCATTAATTTATGGTGTGGTATTTTTAACGGCTCACTGTTCATGGAAGTCCTGCCACAACGTTTAAATGAATCTTCGTACTTAGCGCTCCTAGAAAACCGTGTAGAAAACGTTCTAGATGACATTCCACTAGCAACAAGAGGTATAATGTGGTATCAGCATAACGGTGCACCAGCGCATCAGAGTCTAAACGTTGTAACATGGCTACATGAACATTACAATGAAAGATGGATTGGCAGAACTGGACCAATACATTGGGCTGCAAGATCACCGGACTTAAACCCACTTGACTTCTATCTTTGGGCTGATTTTAAGCGACTGGTCTACAGTGAACAAATAAATACACCAGAGCAACTACAATAACTGATAAATAATGCTTTTCGTCATATTCAAGCAACAATGAATCCTCAAGGCATTAAATTTTCCACAGTAAAAAATGTCCTGCGTGTATTCAGGCCAATGGAGGCATTTTTGAACATTTATTGTAATAAATAAATTACTATAAGCCTGATAAAAGTGTATCATTGCGATTTCCTACCAAACAGCGACTGGTTAAAAATCATGAACTGTGCTCTAAAACACTCACCTGATTCATTGCTTATTCGTAAAATAAGCGTCATACAGAAAATTATCAAGAGAGTCATTTTGTTCACGAATGAAAGTAAGATTCAAAAAATAAAAAATAAGAAAAAATATCATTGGCGTACCCGTTTTTTTCTTGAGGGATAACCAATGACATGTGGGTACGCGCGCCACTGCTAGATTAGCCGATTCCATTGCTATGGTAGAATACGCGCCTGCCATAACAGCCTACACATGCGAAGTTTCAGCAAAATATATGTGCTACTTTTTAAAAAATTGGTTTTTTTTTTGAAATTCAAATTCAACACCCTGTATCTTTTTAATGAAGCATTATAGAAAAAATGTTTACATGACATACCCTCTCTAAAATTGTTCAAGGAACATGGGGTTTCATTTTTGGTCACCACTTATGAATCACCTGTATGTATGGATATTTCCAATTTCCCGGCTTTCTGACTCCCACAACTCAAAGGGTATTAGTGAATTCTCCCTTTTTTAGTGAAAAAAAATCACTAATGAGAAAATCGCAACTTTTGAATTTTGAAAAAAATCCTTAATTAGACAGACGGATTCCCCCGGTCAGTATCAGTTCTGAGCTGACCTTAAATGTATAGAATTTCGACCACGAAATTATAATGCATGTTTGGTAAGAAAATAAATTCGGGACTCAGCAGGTGCGTTATGGTTACGATTTTTTATTGAACGCCTCAAATTTGAATAACTCAATTTGCTATTAACCTATAAGGTTCGTTGGCCAGGAAAATAGTTTTTTTCGGGAATATTTTAAGTTTATTTTCAACAAATTTGTGTATATTTTCAAACAGTAAAGTTATTTTCATGAAATATGGTACATTGTTTCTACTATATATGTTATACTAGTAACCAAATTTGATGCCTGCTTTCTTAAAAAAACATATATTTGCTATTTAAAATATTTTAATGAAAATTCACTATCATAACGCACTTGTTTTCTTATTCTATAATAGTAATACAATAATAATTTTTTGGCACATATGTAATTTTCTTAAAAAAAATGTGTAGATTATTTCTATGAAAATTCGCTACCATAACGCACTTGCTGCGACCCAACTTCTTATATTAAAGACAGGTGTTTTCTGGTGACGAATGTAGGACTTAAACCAAAACTTCGACCACATTTTATCTCAGATTGAAACTTTTTTGCTTTATGTTCATGTTTCCCGTGTTCTTCAGTCTCGTACTATAGAAAAATTTTAGATTTCTATGGGTATTTCCAAACACGTCTCATTTCAAGCATGTCCATTGACCAGAGCAATGTGATCACACTGTAAATTGAAAATTCAGTGCAGGTATGTAAATTTGAAAAGAGTAGTTGTCTTCCACTGTTACGTTGTTCTGTTGTAATCCAGGCCACTCGACTATCTACCCCTCTTTTAAATCCTCCACAATTCTACGTCAGCATCGAGTAATCCGGAAGCTTTTTCAGTAAATCCTCGGTACAGTTCATTATAATTACACGTGCTTTCGGATATACGCATGTATACATACAGGGTTAGGCTAATGTCGTTTCGTTAGACTTGAAATAACGGAGTCAGGTCGTGTATGTTTATATACTTTGTTTCTTTTTTAAACGTTACTTTAGAAACGATTGTCAAATTATCTACTTGGGATTAATACTCATTACAAAATATCTACCCACGCATTTTATAGTTGAAAGAATAAATAACCATTTAGACCCTAGATTAATTTTTCATTGCTAATTAATCTTTTTGAGCTTATAATATACATTCATCTAAATAAATAAACAGAAATTAATTTATATACTGAGAATTCCCGAAAAAACGTTTATAATGACATTAGGTCTCCTCCACCAAGATGATATTAGATAGAGTTATATTTTTACAAAGCAGTTGTCGTTTTGAAAGAGAATATTTTCTGTAGTTGTCAGGGAAACATAGATTAGTAATATTGTTCCTAAACGTCAAAATATTTGGGGTTGACATCTTTGGGTGAGCTGAATAAAAAGGCTTTTTCTTTCCAAACAAAAATTAATGTTTCCAATACAGACGTCACAAGTTCTTCAACCCTATATAGTCAACTAGCAGATCACCAATCCACGCCATTCAAGTAGACCATGAGATAACCCTGTGAGATGGTCCGCTCCGTGATTTCCGTATCTGTCATTTTGATTGTCATGTCCGTGTATTTTCGAGTCGATTTGTCACTTCTGTCAGTTTCACTTGTCGTTTTCCGTTCTCGGTTTCGAGGCCGATCTTACGTCTTGTTGTTTTGGTCTACTCCGGACCTGTCATTCGATTTATGCGTCCTGATATTTCCTAGTCGATACGTCACTTCTGTCAGTTGTCACTTGTCATTTCCGTTTTCGGTTTGAAACCGATCTTGCGCCTGGATGTTTTGATCTGCTTGTGTTCGTCGTCACGTGAGACGTCCGTTTTAATCTCAACTTTTACATGTTAAAACAAAAATTCATTCTTAATTTCGATAAAAGTTGCTTCTTTCCGAGTTAGTAACACTTCTGATGCCAATGGATCAATCCTACAACAACATTCAACTGTATAGTTTTTCAGTCCTGTTTAACGAGACAAGTAAGTAAGTTCGCCATTTTGGCGTTTTCATGTTTCATAAAAAAGTAAAAAAAAATCGCTTCTGTTTCAATTCCCATTCGGTTAATGGGTTTAATGTTCTCTGAAAGTTTCTTCGCAGCTGCATGGCTTGCTAGTGTTTGTGCTGTTTGCTTTCGCTCCGATTGTTGCCTTCAGCTTGAACTTAAAAAAGCCCTGCCAAGGGTGACGTTTTAAAATACAGAAGAGACTCTTGAGATTGTTAAGAGGCATATCTTATCTTTTCCCAGATATAAATCCCATTATGCAAGGAGGAGAACTGCTAAAGAGTATCTCCCATCATACGTACATCTAGCAAAAATGTTTTCTTTGTACAAAAGTGATCTTGCCTTTGAGCAACATGTTATGAAATAATCTTCCATCACATGAATCATGCCTTAAAAAAACTGAAATCAGACACATGTTAGAAATGTGAAACGTTCGCTATACAGCTTGAAGTTATGGAAGATGAAGAAAAGGCGACCATTGAAAAATTGCAGAAAGAACACCCTATTTTACACCATCGCATAATATTTTACACTATTTTAGAACATAACCTACAATTTTTTCACACAATTAACATGTCACTTTATAAGTGAGGTGTCACAGTAATGATAAATTAATTCACATATCCCCATAAGAAGTCTAATAGCATACAATTGGATGATTGTGCTGGTCATTCTAACGATCTTTACTCCTCTATCCACTAATTTGAAAATATTAAGTCGAGACATTGATTTGGTAATGTGGTGGTGTTTCATCATGTTAAAACCATATCACTTTCACTAGAACTTGTGGGTTTGCCCGATCAGGATGTAAGTTTTCCAAAGTTGTGTCGACATTTTATTGTGTATTTTGGAGCAGTATTAAATAATTATCTTCATTCAAATAGTCATCAATGAAAAAAGGACCAATGACATGGTTTCCAACTATTCCTGCCCAAACATGCACCTTTTCAGGGTATTGCGTATGTTCTTCTCATATGGTATGGATTTTCTCTAGACCAGTAGCGACAATTTCGACGACTAGCATGCCTGTGAAGTGTAAAACTGCACTTATCAGAAAACAAAACATGTTCTATTTGGATAGCATTGTTATCTAACATTTTCATCATTTGTTCACAAAAGGACATTCTGCTACTAAAATCATCTTCTATGCGCGCCTTGTATAAATTTATAGGAATGTATTTTATTTTCTTTCGATAATCGAATTATCGATTAATGGCTAACACACAATGTTGTGGCTGTTTGTTGACTCGAAGTATGTGTGTTTATCTCAAGCTCAAGCATTACATCCAATTTAGTACCATTACTCAGTGCATTAGAAGGTTTTTTGTATTTGCCTTACATGCCTAGCCTCGCAAAATTGCGTTTCAATTGTACTTATTTATTCTTGAAATAGGCGAGCAATTTCGATCTGTGGTCGTCTTTTTATCTCCCTAACCGATCATCTGTAGAATTGTTATTTTATGCATTTCTGTTAAATAAACCATGTTACTAAATTGCAGTTTACAACTGACATCCACTGGCGTGTGGCTACAGTCACACAGCAAGTTGCTAAGGCGTTTTATACAAAAGTAACATTGCCAACTATGAAGAATGTTGATAAGTTTTTATGTCGTCTTTTTGATTGATATCATTCGAATAGGACACTGAAATTGTTTTTCCTTGCTTTCTCATTATCAGGAACGAATTTTCAAAGCGTGTAAAGTTTGTCCATTAGATTTTTTTTGAATGGTAATTTTTTCAATAAATTTTAAAATAGCAGTTTTGAATAAAGAATGAAGAGATCTTTCAAATTAGGTATCACAAGCCACTACTTCCTATTAAAAAAATTGGGGGTTGCAATTGTAACTCGAAGAAAGTTGAATGTAGTGGAAAATTTTTCACATTGCCGGATGCAATTTTTAATTTAAAATTGACGTATTTTGAGTTTTTTTTAAATAAATATTCACAATAATTCAGCTACTGAATTTATTCCACTTACACGTTCTACATTGTATAATAATAATCATAATTTAAAAATTTGTTAGTGCACACTCATTTTAGCGAATTAAAAAAAAATCGCTAATGAGGAGATCTGTGTGTATATATATATATATATATATATATATATATATATATATATATATATATATATATATATATATATATATATATATATATATATATATATATATATATATATATATCCGACCCATAACTCAAAGAAGAATGGACCGATCTAGATCAAGTTTGGTTAGTACTTTCCTTTTGTAAGTGGCTTGGATATGTTCGTTAGCCAGAAAAATCGGACCAGGTTTTCCCAGAAAATTTTGTGTTTTCTTTCCCAAAAAAATCCCTATCCTTAAATAACAAAGTAAGGGCAACCAAATTTGGTACGCGTGTTTGTATTATAAAGAGTGAACACTGTACCAAAATGTAGGGATCCAGATTCAAAGATAAGGAAGTTATGGGCAGTTAAGAAACAAATTTTGGAATTTTCCTCAAAACGTCAAAATTGGCAATGTTTAGGCAAAGAACGTGAAACAAATACCGATTGTGAAAAGAAAATGTTGTAAGAAGAGTGCTCTGCAAACCCTTAAGTTTCAGACTCAACTGTCATTGCCCTTCATTTTACAAAAATATTTATAGAATATTCATTTCAAATAGACCCTTTCTCTGACGCTTTGGCCGTCGGTTTAATTAAGTTGATGCTCTTGCTGTAGGTTTAGTGAAGTTTATGGTTTCACGGTCTATAATTTTTTTTAGCTAATTTTCGTAGAACATACGTAGAAAATCCCCACGAAAAAGTAGCCGCCCCCAACCCTGCTACATGTCAAGCGCGGGGGGGGGGTCTGCTTCGTTGTAGGCATTTTCCTTCCCCCCTCGTGTGCATACAACCACCCTCGTTGCATAAACTACAAGAAAAACTTCTTGTTCATACCCCCCCAAGGAAGTAACGTAACCTGGGGCAAATAGGGGTGCTGTGCGGGGTAGGCAGGATTTAATGGGGATATGGCTTCAAGTAGACAGGTTTTAAGCATTTTCTTCGCATTTTCTGCTCTTATTTTCTTTTTACTACCTACCCCGCCCAGCACCCCTATTCACTCCCAGTCCCCTAACTTTCTTGGGGGGTGTTAACAAGAAATTTTTCTTGTGGTTTGTGCATCGAGGTAGGGTCCTAGTAATGTTTCTGAAAACAATTTTTTGAAAAGCGTTCGGGAGCTAATCTGCAAATTTACCGAATTTTCATTAAATCCTTCAAATTTCAATAACTCAATTTGCTATTTACGTAAGCTTTGTTGGTTAGGAAACCAACATTTAAGTTTATTTTCGGAAAATTTTTGTATATTTTCAAACTATAAGTAATTTTGATAAAATATAGTACATTGTTTCTACTACATAGGCTATACCGGTAATCAGATTGATGCCTGCTCGCAATTGCTATTAAAAACATTTTTATGGAAATTAACTTCTATAACACACTTGCTGCATCCGGACTTTTGAAAAATGTTTATATATTTTCAAACAATAAACTTATTTTGATTAAATATGGTACATTGTTTCTACTATATAGGCAACCAAGTTCGATGCCTGCTTTCATGAAAGAAAGACATGTGCTATTAATATTTTAAAGAAAATTCGCTACCATAACGCACTTGCTGCGCCCAGACTTTTTTTCAGTTAGCTCAAATTAGTTTCTGCTCTGTTTGATCATAGAAAGTTAATGAAAACCTATATTGTATATGCGTCAGTGTCAGCATGTTCATACAGTTTACTAGCAGCAACATACATGTGTTAATAACACCTAACTGAACAGTTCCTGTCACTTTCACTCTTTTATTTTCTCATACATCACGCATCGCGCTGCCGCTGACGTCCTAATTAAACATTTCCACACCATCAGATAAAATCACAAGCCAAAACATCCATAGAGAGTAGATTAGAGAGTGCTGTGGCGATCGTCGACTGTTAGCTATCGTCAAATGTCAGCAGCTGTCATCTCAGCAGGTAGGTGGTCGGTTTCGCTCACGGTTGGGCTTCAATTATTGCCGTCATCATTAAAAAGTCATTGAAGTTTGAGCTGTGATTAGCGGCCACTTTCCCCATGTAATTGGGGGATGGAATTGACTATTCAGCATGTGGCATACAGGAACTGGGAGAGAGAGATATGTATGTGCAGGATTGTGGTGCCGAATGCCTGGATGGGTGTCCTGGGCCACTCCAGAACGTATTAACGTCAAGTGCAGGCGAAATTAATGCAGGATACTAACAATTAGATGCGGGTGTTTGTGTACCTGTAGTTTGTCATTGCGATTATAACTGTTTACACAAGTTGTGTAGTGCCTGCATACGTGTATGCCTACGAGGTTAGTATGATAACTACCGATGATGATGGCTACGTACATACTCAGATTTTTAATAGAATGTTACATAAAAGGCAAAAACTGAGTGTTTCGGAGGCATCATGAAATTAGTTAACAGACCGAAGTTGAACATTGGAGATGGAAATTGAAACAAAAATGACAATATCATACAAAAAAAAAGAAACATAAATAAGTTTCAACAACACACCACGAGGGCTTACAGCCTAAATACTATCGTACCGTGGGTGTCGACAAGGAGGAAAGAGCCAACTTGCTAATTCTGGACTTGAAGGTTTGGATGTTTCGGAGGAGAAGGAAAAACATGTGCCGGCAAGGAATTCCACAACTTGTCCTCGGGACAAAAGAGCGGGCATAACAAGATGTTCTATGTCTGGTGACCTGGACAGTAAAAGGGTGCATTCGCTCTGTTCCCCTGGTAGATCTGTTGGGGGCAGCAGGTGGAGGAACTATGGAAGAAAGCTCCTCTCAGCAGTGCTCGTGCAGATATCTATAAAAGAGAGAGAGAGCGGTCACCAACGGCATGTCGGTGGGCAAGGGATGGCAGCCTTTGGGTGAGGGTAAGGTCACCGATCAGACGTATAGCTCTCTTCTGAATGAAGTCCAGGATAGCGAGTGTAGAAGCGGCAACAGCACCCCAGATGTGGGAGCAGTATTCGAGGTTTGGTCTTATTTGTGAAGTATATAAGGTTTAGAGATTAGCTGGTGAAAAGTATTTGCAAGCCCGGAAGAGGAAACCTAATTTCTTAGCAGCCGCTTCTGGAATTGATGTGACATGTTGGTGCCAATTGAGATTTCGATCCACAGAAATGCCAACAGGAGAAAAGGACTCATTAGTTTGAATAACTTGGTTGTTTATTGTGATGGGTCTAGGAATGGTGTATCTATTATGAGAAAGAAAGCAAGACTGTGATTTGGTGGGGTTGAATTGTACACGATTTCTACATCCCCAGTTTAATATTTTTTGGAGATCCACGAAGATAGAACCCTCCATGACTCTGCGATCCTCATCTAATTGGTCTAAAGAGACAGGCTTAGAATATTGTATATTTGAGTGGAGGGTGCTGTCGTCCGCGTAACTGTGAACTGGGTTGGATGTGCTAGACATAAGGTCATTGATGTGGAGAAGAAACAAAGTAGGGGATAAAGCTGAACCTTGATGAACTCCTGCATTAATTGGATACAGTTTAGAGGAATGGCCATCCACGATTAGAGAAATGCTCCGGTTGGAGAGGAAATTTGCTGTCCACGTACAGAGTTTTGGTGGTAGGCCATAGGCCGGTAGTTTATTAAGCAGCGCTGCGTGCCAGACCTGGTCGAATGCTTTGGATATGTCTAGAGCGACAATCTGGGATTCACCGTGTAGTTCCATAGACTTGTTCCAAGAATGGGCGACAAAGAAAAGGAGGTCGGCAGTTGATCTGCGCTGACGGAATCCAAACTGCCTGTCGTGGATTAGACTGTGTTTTTCAATAAATTTTAGTAATTCAGTGTTTATATACTTTTCCATCACTTTAGAGATGACTGAAAGGAGAGAAATAGGCCTGTAGTTGCTAGGAAGCGCTTTGGATCCCTTCTTGGGGACGGGTTGTACTCGAGCAGTTTTCCAGTTACTAGGGAATATGCCTCTATTGTAAGATGTCTGAAAGAGACGAGTCAGGACAGGAGCAAGTTCTGGTGCGCATTTTTTGAGAACAATTGCTGGGATCTCGTCAAGGCCAGAGGCTTTCCTGGTATTAAGTGAAGAGAGAATATTTCGTACCTTTTTAGTTTTGAAAATGATATCCGTCATTTCATGCGCGACATTGGGGACTGTTGGTGGTTGAACATTTGGAGGTGGGTTGAGAGTAGAATTGCCGGCGAACAACGAGGCAAAAAGTTCAGCCTTGCCCAGGGCGGTAGAAACAATTGCATTCCCTGAGACAAGAGGTGGGAACGTGCTCTTGCAGAAATTATTCCCAATAGATTTAGAAAGAGTCCAGAAGGGTTTGCTGCCGCTGGAGCTTAAGATGTGGTTTTTAAACGAGTTTTTTGCCTCAGAAAGAATGCGGACATAGCAGTTTCTTGCGTCGTTAAATGCTTGACGGTTTTCTTGACTGGGATTGTGTAGAAGCTTTTTGTGAGCTTTGACCTTTTCAAGTCTGGCCTTGTCACAGAATTTAGAGAACCAGGGCTTTTGAGTGGCTGCAGAGGTTTTCTGTGTACGTGGAATAAATAATTCCATGCCAGCTTGGATAATTTAGGTGACGTTTTGTGAGATATCAGAGAGGTCAGGATGAGAGGAGCAGACAGACGCACATGGAAATGAGTAAAAGTCATCTCGCATTTCATACCAGTTCGCGGAGTTGTAGTGCCAAACGATACGTGGCTGTGATGACTGTATGACCTCGGGTTGCATTGCGCAGGAAGCAATGACCATGCCGTAGTCTGAGCGACCCAGGGGGGCGGTCACTGATATCTTATAGCATTTAGGATTTGTAGTAAGAAGGAGATCCAAGGGATTTGAGCTGTGTGTTGCTGAACCATACTGGCTAAAGAATTGCTGACTGCAAAGGCCTCCGCTGCACTTCCTTGTGGATCGGGTTTTGAAGATCCTAGCCATTCCCTATTAGGGACATTGAAGTCACCAAGAATAGTGACCTTGGAGGAAGGATATTCAGAAATCAGATGGTCGGTTTTTTCAGAGAGGTAATCAAAGAGCTGGACAAAGTTGTTGTCAGAAGGTGACCGGTAAATGTAGACGAATTAGAATTTGAATTTTATAGAAATTTGTACAAATTATTCCATATAATAAGACTTACTTAAATTATCTTTTCGGTCATAAAGCCTGAGTTTGAGCTTCTTCTTTGAAGAAGTTTTCCTTTGTGCAGCGAGAGATAAAAATTACGAAATGAACAAAATTCTAGATATTGGAATTTGTTACGGTTTCTCTCCAGCTATTATGTATAAAAAAGTTACATAATTGGATGTAAATAATGAAGTTTGTGCATAATTTAAAGAAAAAAGGTCATATAAACAGTGCTTGGTTTTCGCTTTATTTTTGAAAACAGAATGTTAAAAGATCTTGTAGTGGATTAGTTATTTTTATGAAACTTGATGGGTGGTACATTGGGGATAAGAACACATAAAGAAACCGAAGGTTTAAATTTCACCATTCGCACCCTTCTTGACCCTATGACGAAGAATATTTTAAATGAAAAATATATTACGCCGCTCCTTTTTTCAAAAACCAAAATTCTTGTCCGAATAGTGTTATATTTAGGGTTCTTGTATATTTAGTTATATAATGACTCACGTGTGTTTAGTAATACATTTAATAAACAGGAAGACAATAACGGACAAAACTTTATAACAATTATTATTTGGTACATTTACAATAATTGATGCATTTTCAGATTGACATTCGACCATCTGTCATACGTCTCTACTCACTGACTACTGTCGTTAGCACAGAGTAAATCTACATTTTATAACACGCTTTTTTTAGTTCACTAAGTAATATCTTAATTTAACCAAAATAAAATCTCCTGGGAGGTTTGACAATTCTCCCTGATTTAGTACAATAATAACTAGTTGGATCGCTTGGTATACTGCCTGCGGAACCTGACTGTAATTGTGAACTCATTACTGATTTATTAGTATTCTCATTACTAATGAGATTTGACGAACCTATATCTGTTGGAATATTATAAGTTGATCTCTATGGAATTTTTTCTTTAATATGGAAGCTGATGGCTTCAGTATATGAACTCTTGTTGGAATTTTCGTTCTTAAATTCTTTGAGAACAAAAGTTGTGCTGGTGAACCTTTATTTTCTTTCGCAGTTGTTCTACTCTGCTGAAGTAGTGCTATATATGGATCACTTCCTGATTCTTTACATTTGTTAAGAATGTTCTTAACAATTTTCGCTGCACTTTCTGCTAGTCCATTCGACTTTGGATAATGAGGACTACTTGCGATGTGATCTATATTCCACGAATCTGTGAATTCTTTGAATTTAGATTAATTAAATGGTGTACCGTTATCTGTTATCACGGTACATGGTATGACATGACGTGCAAAAATTGCTTTAATATGTGGTATGACAGTATTTGCATCATTAAACGATAATAGTGCCATTTCAATATACTTTGAATAATAATCTATTTAGACTATATACTTTTTATTACCAAATTCTAAACAATCAGCTGCCACAGTTTGCCAAGGAAAATCTGGTTGTGAATAGGGTATCAATGCATTGATTGTTGTTGCCCTTTCTTGGTGAAACTTGTCCATACTGCATACAGACTTGGAGAATACTTCTCTGGCTTCACCGTTGGTTTTTAGTGGTGAAGGACGTAGCCAGCACGTGAGCTAACTGGAGCAAGTGGCCCTTCGAATTCTGGATTTCGTACTAATTCAATTTTAATCTGTCTGAAAATGCTGTCAAGCAGCGAAACTATAGTCACAGAAGCATTGAAGAACATCCTAAAACTTCCAGAATTCGAAGGGCCACTTGCTCCAGTTAGCTCACGCGCTGGCTACGTCCTTCACCACTAAAAACCAACAGTGAAGCCAGAGAAGTATTCGCCAAGTCTGTATGCAGGGTATCAATGGTTCTTGTATATTTTTTCGTTGGAATTTTGTACAAACATGAGACTGTTCAGAAATGTTTTTGATATCGACTGATACGTTGGGCCAAAAAATTATACCTCTGACATGACTTTTCATACGTTCAATGCCCATATGACCTTCATGAATAGTCTGTAACATTTTGTGACGTAATTTACTAGGAATAATAACACTAGTGCCCTTAAAAACAATGTTATCTATGACATCTTCGTGAAAACTCCAGTAAGGTTTAGCAAGTTGCTCTACCTCTTGCTTATTTTTAGGCCATCCTGACATGTTATATTTAGGGTTCTTGTATATTTAGTTATATAATGACTCATGTGTGTTTAGTAATACATTTAATAAACAGGAAGACAATAACGGACAAAACCTTATAACAATTATTAATTGGTACATTTACAATAATTGATACATTTTCACATTGACATTCGACCATCTGTCATATGTCTCTACTCACTGACTACTGTCGTTAACACAGAGTAAAGCTACATTGTATAACAAATAGCGCTCCATGTCTTTGAGTTTTTTTTTGTATCGTGAACTGTAAAAAAAATTGTGCTGCAAATTGAATCATAACTTCCACATAGCTGTGATCTACTCTCCCCAGAAAGACATTCTCATTAAATGAATTTAGAGTACATGACTTGACCACAGAGAAAATATTCGTATACCTGTTCCCATAAATTTCTCAAACGTTATATTATTAAAGTTATAACGAAAAAATGTCCATTTTCTCCAAATCACCCCTTATTTATCTACTACCTCCTAAACCGATCTTACCCAAAAACATTTCGAAGCGTTCTTTTTTCGGGTGCTAACTGGATACCACATTTGAAGACAGACGTACAGGCTCACAGATAAAAAAATCGTTCTATAATCAAGTTTTATATGCACAGAATACCAGATGTTAAATGAAATTAAAATTTTTGTAATAAACCCTAAAACGTTACGTTACTAATATTCCACCCCCACACTTCAACACCTAATTTAATTTACTTTTTACTTTTAATAAACAAACCCCAAAACGGTTTATTACTGGAGTTTTAACGAAAAAATGTCAATATTCACCAAATCACCCCCCATTCATCCCTTACCCTCTGAAGCGATTTTACCCAAAAACAATCCGAACCGTTCGTTTATCGGGTGCTAACTGTATACAAAATTTGAAGATAATAACTCAGTTCGTTCTAAAGTTATCGTGGCTACAAACAGACAGGAATAGGTACAGACCGCCGGGCAAAAAGAAATTCGTTCCCAAATCATGTTTTCTATACGTTTTGATACGATTTACGACGTCTAAGCGAAGAAAATTTTTGAAATTTTTGTCGCCGATGCCATAGTTCCACACGTATTTATGATGTGGAAGTAGGAAATAACAGCGATCTGTAATTCCCTAAGCTAAAAGCTCGATATGAAGATTTTTGAGTAGTAACTGCCAAATGAATACTCTTCTTATTTGATCAATTGTGACAGTATATAAAACCAACGACGTAATTTTATTGTTAAAGTATATTTGCGGTGCAAGTGTGAAGAAGAATTATTCATGTTGCTAATATATAATTTATAAATCAGCTTGTACACATTGTAGTGCAGTCTACATAGGTCAAACTTGTGGAAGTTTTAGCCCCAGATACAGATAACTTATTTTTGCACTTAGAAATTATCACGCTGACAAATCTGTATTTGCAAAAGATATAATTGATACTCAACATAGAATCACAGTACTAGACTGAATAGAGCGATTACATTTTTGTGATAATAAGCGCAAACGTGGCGTCTTTCAAGTTTTAGAGACAAAAACTCGCATCCAAAGGAGACCTGTTCAAGTTTTCATCTGAAAATGCTCGTAACTAAGCCAACGATCCTTGTTAAAAGAAAAAAATAACGTAATGCGTTTCGCGGATACCTATAATTTTGTTTTTCTAAAGTGTTTTGTGTCGTTTGGAAAAACTGGTTCGATTAGGTTGACTAAAACAGGGTACACAGCGACCTGGAAAACCGGGAAAACCTGGAAAAATCAGGGAATGTGAAATACTCCCTAAAATGTCAAGGAAATTTGTGATTTTACTCAAATGTCATGGAAATCATTCAGTAGACCTGGAAATTATGTTTGTAAAATTTCGTCACTAGCAGATGCATTTTTATTTCATTTCATATATATTATATGAATTTTCTCACGTAAATAGTTTTCTCATACCTAGGAAAATATATCTAATAACAATGCATCTTACTTTTGGTACCAATATCAATTAAATCCACCAATGAACGCAGCGTATGTCACATCACGCGCCGATATAAATAGCGTCTTCTTTTATCTCAAACATGTCTCATATGTATATCTCACTTGGACTATTCTTCCTTGAATGCATAAAATGCAAAATGCGTTTTATGTATTGGCTGGGTACAGCTCTGCTGTTAATGTGTTTATGATCATGTTGAAAGCTACAAAATATTTGGCATTTGTATGTAAACAGTATCTTTGCTTCATTTTCTCAGCGAGTTTTCATAAATCAAACTTTGCTTTTAGAGAGGTAACGAGTTTCGAATTAAAAAAAAAAAATAATGGGCGCGAGTCTGAGCTTTTGGAACCCATTTCCCAGGCTTATTCAAATTTATACGAACAACATAGTTTGCAAAGTTTCTACGCCACCTAGAGACTTCTGGTTTATTCCATTACACTCGAAAATTCTTTCCGGAGGCTAAGTTCATCGGCCAGTTATGAAAGTCAAGTTTTTCCATGAAAAAATTCCAAATTTTCTTCTCGAAAATGCTATGTTATAAAATTAATGGGGTTAAGCATACTTATGTTTATGACTATGTAAGTTTTTTGCTCGCAATTTTTATTTTTATTTTCTTCATAAAAAAAGTATTCGGGTATGTGTGTTTTTTATTTCGACTATTATGAAAAATGTACTCAAGGGGCCTGGAAATGTCAGGGAATTTGATTTTTGATGTCTGCTGGGTACCCTGCTAAAACGAAATCATCCAAGCGATTAATAAACAAAAAAATACTATTTTTAATTGCCGATAACTATGTCATGTAAGTTAAAGTCAACAAATTTGCACCGTTTGTCAACATGTCGAAACATACAATTAAAGAGCTGAATTATTTCGCAGATTATTATTCTACATATGCAGCTTTTTCCTGGGTTATAACATATTTCAAGAAAGCAACTAACAATTTTGTAAGATCTTACTTATCATCCATGGTCACAGATGCATCTGTGGCCAAAAACAGAACAAGCCACAACACAAAGCAAATTGCAAAGGCTGATATATGTCTTGAAATAACGAGAATCATGGAATCATGGCCTGCAGCAGCAATAGAAACAATGAAAAAAACTCGTTCGAGAGCCACAATGGCAACCTGGACTTACTTTTGACTCGTAGGAAAGACACGGGGGTTGAATCCCAAGATGGTATTGGATATACCAAACTGTGGTTAAATCCATGGTCACAGATGCATCTGTAGTATGGTGGCCAAAAACGGAACAAGCCACAACACAAAGGCTAATATGTCTTGAAATAACGAGAATCATGGAATCATGGCCTGCAGCAGCAATAAAAACAATGAAAAAAACTCATTCGAGAGCTACAATGGCAAGCTGGACCTACCGTTGACTCGTAGGAGAGACACGGCGGTTGAATCCCAAACTGTGGTTAAATCCATGGTCACAGATGCATCTATACTATGGTGGCCAAAAACGGAACAAGCCACTACACAAAGCAAATTGCAAAGGCTGATATGTCTTGAAATAACGAGGATCATGAAATCATGGCCTGCAGCAGCAATAAAGACAATGCTCAATATTACTCCACTGCAGATATGCGTGAAGAAGGAAGCAGCACTAAGTGCCTCCAGACTATTTCAAGCAGACAAATTCAAATCAGGAGACTTGGTTGGCCACTTGAAGATCCTGGAAATTATTCCATTGTTATACCACTAGGCAAACTAACACATCAAATGCCAGCTAAACTCAAGGTTTGTAGATTAGATAGGTTGTGGAGTAACCTTGAGAGGGGCGAGACGCGAGAGGGGGGTAATGCGTCATGTGTATTCCAGATGCGGATATTTCTTATAATTTCAGATTGCGTGTTGGTGTTTTAAATGATATTTATTAAAAATTTGTGTAGCTTTTAACGTGTTTGCTAAAAAAATCAAATGCCAGCTAAACTCAAGGTTTGTAGATTAGATAGGTTGTGGAGTAACCTTGAGAGGGGCGAGACGCGAGAGGGGGTAATGCGTCATGTGTATTCCAGATGCGGATATTTCTTATAATTTCAGATTGCGTGTTGGTGTTTTAAATGATATTTATTAAAAATTTGTGTAGCTTTTAACGTGTTTGCTAAAAAAATTCTAATACGATCAGTTACAGATTTATTTTTATGTTTATTTTGCAGCTAAATCGAAACCATTGTCTTAAAGAAAATATTTTATTTTTTGAAGTCAAAGTTTACAGACCCGTTCTTTGGGTCGCCATTATTGGTGCTGTGTTGTAAACATAACTTCATAGTGAACCAACCGTATTACCAATTGGACGTTATTTATTCAAGATTTTTTTTATATTCAACAATTCAATCGGCGAATCGTGATAAAGGTAGATAAGTATGTGTTTAATGTACAAGAACTCAAAAGGTAACTTAACCTAAATATCTGTTTCAATTCAAGGGGGAGTTGTTTGTGGTGTATTAATGCGCAAAAATAATTCAAAAAGGCAATGGAGAGTGGCGATAAACTTTCCTTTTTTTTCTTTTTTTTTTCAAAAGAAGTAACTATAAAGTATTGGGTAAATTCGTGGATGAGCTTACGGAAGGTTTTTAGAAAAAAATCAGAAACATGCATATAAACCACAAGAAAGATTTCGTGAAACAACCCCCTAGAAAGTTACAGTACCAGGAATGAATAGGGGTGCTTGGCGTATTTGGGGCGGTGTCAGCCAGCATGAGACGAGGTTGGGGGTGGGTTGGGTGCTTTGTACTTGGGGTTTTTTCTTTCCCTTCTGCATGCTTGCAGAATTTACAATCACCCTCAATGCGTAAACCATAAGAAAAATGCCTTGGGAACAACCCCCAAGAAGCTTACGAGACCTGGGGCGAGTAGGGGTTCTGTGCGGAGTAAACACAATTTTAAAGAGATACAGCTGCAAAATGGAATAAAGGCAGCTTATACAGGTCCGGATAAGCTGTTTTTTTTTGATTTTTTTATTTCTTCCTTCCTGCCCATCATTCACTCCTGGTTCCGTAATTTTCTTGGGAGTTGTTCGCAAGAAATTTTTTTGTGTTTTATGCATCCAATGATAGTTCAAAGCATGTTTCTAAAAAAAGTTTCTAAAAGCCCCCCGTTCATCTGTAATTGAACAAGTATTATTATACCTATATTATTAATTTAGTTATTGCGCTGGCACAAGTTACTATTATTTTAAAATTAAATATAAGATGTATGAGTTTTTTTGCTTAGAAACTCATTGTAGATATTATATAAACCTACTATTTTGTATGTGTATAAATACATACCTACCTAAATAATTTACTTACTGTGATTAGTTGCATGTTTTAAATGAGGCATATCCAGTAAAATAGATAAGTAAACTACTAAAACAAGCTAACTAAAATGCCTAGATTGTGGTTTAGAAGAAAAACTTTCTGTCCAATTTGAGACATTATGAATTTATAATTTCATAAATAATAATTATTTTTTTAATCCTTTTTAAGATAAACCAATCAATTGAAGCCACTAATTTGAAATTGATTAATATTCTAAATCTTCAATGCTTTCTGTTACTATGTGAAAAAAATCTTAATTTCAACTTATTAATAAATATTTAATCTTGCTACGACTTCAAAAAGAACATATCAACAAATTTGCACCGTTAAAAATTGAGTTTGTCAACATGTCGAAACATACAATTAAAGAGCTTAACTATTTCGCAGATTAATATTCTCAACATGCAGCTTTTTCCTGGGTTATAACAAATTTTAAGAAAGCAATTAACCATCTTGTAATATATCTTACTTATCACAATTATTGTAAAACAAACGTGAAATTTTTTGTAGTATGTAGCTAATAAAACCAGACGTTTCCTCGAACTGCAGCAATCATTTTTCTTATCCCCGTACTAATTCAACATAGAAACCATACTCATTTTCCAGGATTCGCTGGCAATTACTGTTTCTTGCCGCATCTTCAAGACGGTCGCTTTTAATATACGGGCACGACCTCTCCAGAGAGACGTCATAAGGCTTGCGAAAGAAACAGAGAACTTTAAAACGATTTCTTCTGCCGATAAGACACATAGCAATATTTCTCTCGGACAATCAGAGATAACTCCATATTTAAGGATGAATCCGGGTTTATTAGAAAGATCCAGACTTGGTCTCATTCCGGCCCGCTCCACTAGTCGCGTCGTCTCATCCACAATGTATTTCTTGCAATCTTGATTGAACATCAGGAGATATAGAATTTAATAGAGTTTGTGATTCATTGCGGAATATGGGAAGGGTCGGGAATTTCCAGTATTTTGGTGTAGTGTAATCTGACACTGGGCCTTATTGAGATATATGCGTTGGTTTGTTGGCGAGTGATCTATTGCTACTAAATTAATCACGGAGCGTATACTGGACCCGTATTGATGTGTACCGGTTGATTTTTATCTTCTGCAATACCGGTATTTATTAATACGCGATGTTTTATGTTTGAAGTCTCATTTGGATTTTAAAAAATAGCCCGTATAGGCCGTTTGAACTATTTAAGCCAACATAGTCATTTTTTAGTGCAGCGTAAAAGTATTTATGTAGTTATTATTCAAACAATAATTTTATAACTTACATGGTCCATCCACTAAGTGAAGATTTGAACCTGTGATGACCATTGATAAGGACACTTGGAGAACACAAATCTCCGCAACAGATTTTAAAGAACCTGACGATCGTTTCACTAACCAAGTTAGCGTCATCAGAGGATGAAAAATTCTGTGTTTATATTCTGCGCAAATATTTGGCCTAGATGCTTGAGGCTGGTTCAAACATACGAACTGTCATTGATTATTTACCAGAAAATCCTTCTATCCGAGTTTACACCCAGATTTAGTTTTAGTATTTGTTTTTGAACCGTCTGCTTAGAAATCAGTACATAAATAAATAAGAGAAAGGAACAGTAATGTCAAATGCAATAAAAAACGGCGGTAAATTTGCAGATCAGCTCCCGAACGCTTTTCAAAAAATTGTTTTCAGAAACATTACTAGGACCCCACCTGGATGCACAAACCACAAGAAAAATTTCTTGTACACACCCCACAAGGAAGTTACGGGACTGGGAGTGAATAGGGGTGCTGGGCGGGGTAGTTAGTAAAAAGGAAATATGAGCAGAAAATGCAAAGAAAGCTGCTTGAAAGCTCTCTATTTGAAGCCATATCCCCATTAAATCCTGCCTACCCCGCACAGCACCCCTATTTGCCGCAGGTCAGGTATAACTTCCTTGGGGGGTATGAACAAGAAGTTTTTCTTGTGGTTTATGCAACCAGGGTGGTCGTATGCACACGAGGGGGGAAGGAAAATACCCACGACGAAGCAGACCCCCCCGTTCCTATTGCGGCCGGCTTGGCTGCTTCGTCGTGGGGATTTTCCTTCCCCCTCGCGTGCATACCACCCTCGCTGCATAAACCACAAGAAAAATGTCTTGTTCCTACCCGCCAACGAAGTTACGGCACCTGGGGAGATAGGGGTGCTGTGCGGGGTAGGCAGGGTTTAAGGGGGATATTGCTTGAATATGTGAAAAATACAGCTTTTAAGCCCGTTTTATTCGCATTTTCTGCTCATATTTCCTTTTAACTACCTACCCCGCCTAGCACCGCTACTCACTGGTCCTGTAACTTGTTGGGGGTGCGGGGGGTGGGTGGGAGGTGTGGTGTTGTTGAACAAGAAATGTTTCTTGGGGTTTGTGGATCCAGGGGGGGCACTAGGCAGCTTTCTGAAAACAGTTTTTTGAAAAGCGTTCGGGATCTAAACTGCAAATTTACCAAAACGGCGTCAGTGGAAAGCTTTCTGAAACTAAAGTTACAGTTAAAACTAAATCGTAAGTTCAGTAGCGTATAAATCCTGCTCTATCTCCTAGCACTGATTCCATTTACCCAGAAGAGCTAAAGCAAGCTTTGAATGGTTCCGTGGGAAATATTTGCCCATTCGACAAGAACGACTTGTTCGAGTTTCATAATATTCATAGAAGCAGCTATGTCGTGTCTAACTGATCGTTGACGTGCATCTCGTAGAAGCCTTATATGATACGCTTCTCGGCAGCCAGTCCATGGTTGGAATATTCACGAGTCGAAGTTCGTCCAGTAAGACTCTAGCATCGTGGAGCCTCGCGTTATTCTACATAAATAGAAAATTGTCAATAATCAATGGGTCAAAAATTCTTTAAATAAGATATTTTTTACCAGGAATGTGGATTCGTAGACCTCCTCCGTATAGGAACTAAATCAAGGTGGCCACTGCAAGATTAAAGAGATCGTGAAGGAGCCCATGCTTGAAATGAGGTCAGACTTTGCGAGCCCCCGAATCTGCAGGGAAAATAACTACAGTGGGATCCCCGACCGCGAGGCATGGCGGGAGGAGACGCCGTACATACCACGGCGCGCGCTTGTCTTGTTCACGGACGGATCCGGCGGGGAGCGTGGGACGGGGGCAGGTGTTTATTCGGAAGGACCGAGGGTAAGTCATAGTATTTCCCTCGGAACCCATGCAACGGTCTTTCAGGCCGAAATGTACGCCATACTGCACTGTGTGCGGGAGAACAAGAGGAGGAGCTAGACCAACAAGCGGATCCTCATAGCCACAGACAGCCAGGCAGCCCTTAAGGCCCTAAGTAGCCCACGGGTGAATTCCTGGTTGGTGAGTGAGTGCCGAGGCGAGACGAGCGACCTGGCTGGGCAGAATGAGGTCACCCTCATCTGGGTGCCGGGTCGCTCGGGAGTCTAAGGCAATGAAGAATCTGATACTCTCGCGAAGACATGGTCAGTAGATCCATTTATGGGACCAGAACCGGCTCTGGTCGTGACAAAGAGCACTGCCAGTGGAGCCATTAAGTCCTGGGTCAGAAACCAACACAAGGTGTACTCGGCAGACTGTCCAGGGCTCAGATATGGGAAGTGAATAATTGACGAACTCAGTTTAAAGAGCGTTGTGGAGCTACTAAATCTTAGCAGAGGACGCTCAGAAACATAATCTCTTGACGGGACACATCGCCGTCAAGGAACACCTGCATAAAATGGGGAGGTTCGAGGGGGACCTTGCATGCAGACTCTGCGGCGAGGGGGAGGAATCAGCCCAGCACATCTTGTGCGTGTGTAAAGCTCTGGACCGCAAAAGACAACTGATCTACGGTCAGTCTAGACCGAAGACAGAGCAATATAAAACTTCACCCTACCAATCGCTGTGCAGACTAGTTCAGGGCACAGTTATTTTGGAATGGGTGGAGTAAAAATACTAAGGGCATGCACAATAAACTAAAGGTTGCAGTGCTATCGGGGCGGCAAAGCCGCGGACGAGCCCTGAGGGAGGAAAAAAAAAGGGACCAAATCCGTGCCACCCTCGAAACAAATGTTGTTCCATAGCATTATTGATCTGGGAAAAAATAGGATTCTCTGATAGCAGATCTCTCTCTTAACCTACGCCAGACTAGTTTACGTCCATCTGATAAACTGAGACTTACCCTTGCTTCGTCTCAAAACGAAACTCGCTTTCACTCGTCAATGTTCAAATTTACGCGTGTCCTTGCAAAACGCAGTATAGTAACTTTATGTTTCCTAATGAGCAGTGGTGCGATAGCAGGTCCTCTACTGCTCAATCCTGCCTCATCGGGCCTTGTATTGACCGCTTGTGCATAAATTCCTACATTTCAGGCTACCGCTAGGGCTCTGTTAGCTCCAAACTGGTAAAACGTATGTCTCTTCAAGCAGCTTGTATAGGATGTCTCACATCTCTTGCATCTGTAGACTTCTTATAACCCATTTCTTTCGTTCTACAGTAACTTACAAATCAATGAAACGATTGAACTCTTGTTGATTGTTCAACTCCTAACAAATTAGCTGCATGTCGCAGGCTTCCTCCCTCGTTAACCTGAGTTACTGCTGTCAATGCTTCATCTTGTCGTAAATTACGCGTATATATTTCTTTTATTCTAAATGCACTAGATAAATTATAACATTATAAGTGGTATTTTATGCAAAAGTTAATAAGATAAATTACTAAAATTTGAAAGGCAGTTCTGACGCTGCCCAGCGCAGAACATTAGATTTAATGCAATTCTGAAAAATATCTGGGTTCATACGTTATAATTTGGGTGGCATCAGACATACAATTAAAAATCAAGACTCGGTTAACTTCATCTATTAATAAATATTGATTTTATATAAGGCCACAATGACTATAGTTAACTGTGATAGATGGAAGCAATTATAAACAAAATGAATAAATTTAAATAGATGAACAGATTAGCAGTGTACTTGACTATGGTGTGTATGCTGGTGCTCCTAGGATTAATTGGGTATGGGAAGGCTACTCAGGGCTAACGAAATGTCTGGCATATTCTCGTGCATTGACATTGTTGTAAAGACCACTCAGGGCTGACAAAACCTCTAGACATCTTATGGGTTGACGTTGTTGTAAAAACTATTTAGAGCTGGAAAAACCTCTGGAGTGACGTTGTCAGAGAATGCTGCTGCAACAGGTGCTTCTGCGCGGCATGGTGTGATGGGGCTCCTAAAACGATGGTGCCGATGGGGCCCCCAAAACGATGGTGCTGATGGGTCTGCCCAAAACGATGGTGCTGATGGACCTGCCTCAAACGGGATAGCTAAAAATAGACTATGTGCAAGTAAACTGTCACATTTGAGGTTATCCATGCGTGATATGCTTAAGATATCAACGTTAAGAAACAAAGTTAATCTGTATTCATTCTTTTAATTATTAATAATGACATTGTACAAGAAAACCGCCACAAGCTATCACAAAACAAGTAAAGAACCATCAAATAAAGCAATCACATTTGAAATAAGTAGCTATCATCAATTATTACAAAGCAAAAAAACAGCATTTAAGATAACAAATTATTTAAGTTGACTCACCTCGAGCGTGCTGCCTTATTATCTTAACATAGTTATTGTTTCTAAAACTTCGTTGAAAAGAGCGTGAGTTGAAGCCTACACGACTTATAAAGAATTCTGTTATGTGACAAACGAAAATGATTATATACCGTAACCAGCTACCAACTGTCGCTTTCAAGATGTTCACGAACAACGCTAGAGAATATGTGTGTTTCTATGGACATTAATTTATGACGTCATACTATAAATTTCATTGAGTAGTAAAATAGTAAATTTCATTGTCTAAGAAAATAATGTAATAATGTACCAATAGATGTTATAATGGTAGCGTAGTATAAAGTTGTAAAACGTGTAATACGTTACAAAATGGTCTCTAAAATAAAGACATTAACTTAAAAAGAGTTCGCACGTAAAACTGAATGTCTAGTCATGTACAAATCATTTTGTCCACAGCATTAATGTCTAATTGACAAGCAAATGCAAAATTGTACTTTACCTCTGTCAACCAATTTCAATTTTTTCTCAGTAGTGACAGAGAATATCGTAAGCTTACAAAGTGAAATGTTTAGTGATTTAAAACTCCCAAGAACTACAAGTAATGATGATCATTTTTGCTGATGCGTTCGTTGACATAAAACAATCATCAGGTGTTGCTCTGACACGGGACAAATCTATAAATAACGACAAAACCGCCTTCCCTTAACCATTTATTCCTATTTTCCCTTATCCGATGTATTTCATCTTCAAAGGCACACTTTACATTATAAATACTGACGCTTTGGCACAGCTTTTATTGATATATACATTATTGAATCTATTTTAACCTGTTTTTGTAACGCGAAGCATGACTCCTCATCTCCTATCTATCTTGCAAGAGGGCCTTGTTTCGGCACACTCTGCTACATTATTCATAAGAAATATGACGTCACGTAGGAGACTAACACTTCTTCACGGCGTCTACAAGCCTCTTTGTAAAACTCTCGCCCATCAAGTCGTTGTCGTGGCGTTTTCCTCGTTTTTTACATTTTCATGCAAACTCAACAGATTCACTTTCGTTTCGACGAGTTTTTCTCGCCACACTGTTGAAAGAGAAAACGTCTGAAATCAGATCAGAAGTGGGATCCTGATTTGCATAATAAAGGAATATTCATTCTTTTTGGATCACTTAGTTTGAAGGCAAGAAAGGGAGTGCTCTGAAGGTTGCTCCAGTAATTACTAAGGATTTGATATAATATATTGGTGTGAATACAGTTTGGTGCTGCACAATTTTAAGTTTAACTGGTTACGCCTAGGTAGACTGATTTTATGTGAATAACTGTTGATAGAAATGGTTTCACATGTATTGACTTTTAAATGCTAATAAAGCGTTCAACGCAATTGTTTTTTTTTTTTAAATTAAGATTCCTTTAAGGTAAATTGTGAACACTCTATAAATCGCTAAAGTCAACTAACTTTATTCACTGTTGGTGAATTTTCATTAAGAAAATACACCAATAATTTTTCAGATCAGCGCTAATTTGTGCCTCTAGAACTCATATTCAAGGTATGTTTTAATTTATTTATATATAATAATAATATAATGTTTATTCACCAAAATTACATTCAATATGACAAACCAAATAATACAAAATGACCCAAACAATAATCTACTGTAACTTTAGAAGGTAAATAAACATGATAACACCCATAAAGGAAAACCTGCATATGGGCTACGTTCTCACAGATATATTTACCAGGTTTCTAATAATATTGCTTTCGGTCACACCGACGCATCTTTACATTCAAAGGATTTAAACAGCATTTTAGGAAACTAAAAATTTAGAGATTATTAACATTTTACTTGAATGAACTAGTATAAAGCAACTACAAAATCTCCACAAGTATGGTCAAATATTGATGGACAATCAAAGGTTCATATACACTCACTAACACACACACACACACACGCACGTGCGCACGCACGCACTCTCTCACGCACACGCACACACTTCGGACAATCAACGGGCAAAGTAACTCCCGGCCTCAATCCACCGCTGCGCTTTCTCTCTGGGTAACTGATTTATCCAAGACTTAATTCTGGTCTTAAAAAGAACTTGGGAGTTCAGTTTCCTTATGGATTCTGGTATATATATATATATATATATATATATATATATATATATATATATATATATATATATATATATATATATATATATATATATATATATATATATATATATATATATATATATAGTCGTTCCCAAATCATGTTTTCTATATAATTTGACACTTTCTATATGTTTGACATTTTTTACGATGTTTATGCGAAAAAAAAATTTGGAATTTTTTGCCATCGATGTGAGAGAGTAAAATTATTGGATGTCATAATTATTTTCTCAACAATTTTGGACTTAATGTAAGAGAATTATAAAAAAAAATGGACTTAGTACATTAGTGTATTGTGTTCCTTGGCATGATTAATAAATAATGAAAATAGTAATAAACACTGGTAAGAGTATGGTTTTATTAATGTACCTAATATTTTTAGTCACATGTAGATAAGAGATAGGAGATAATAAACTACAAGAAAAACAACACAACGTTTATGCAAAACAAATTGAAAGTGCTGTACTTGGTACTACATTTCGTCAGCCCCCTTTACATGACGAAGATTTTTGTAGAAAGTGTGAAAAACACTTGGTACCCATTTAAGCAGTTTTTTTATTTCAACAACACACCACGAGGGGGCACACAGCCTAAATACTATCGTACCGTGGGTGTCGACAAGGAGGAAAAAGGCAACAAAATTCTGGACTTAAAAGGTTTGGGGGTTCGGAGGAGAAGGAAAAACATGTGCCGCCAAGGATTTCCACAAATTGAACCTGAACCTGGTAACCTGGACAGTAAAAGGGTGCATTTGATCTGTTTCCCTGGTAGATATGCTGGGGGCAGCAGGTGGAGGAACTATGGAAGAAAGCTCCTCTGAGCAGTGCCCGTGCAGATATCTATAAAAGATATATATATATATATATATATATATATATATATATATATACACATATATATATATATATATATATATATATATATATATATATATATATATATAGAGAGAGAGAGAGAGAGAGATAGATGGCAGCCTTTGGGTGAGGTTAGGATCACCGATGAGACGTATAGCTGTCTTCTGAATGGAGTCCAGGATAGCAAGTGTAGAAGCGGCAGCGGCACCCCAGATGTGGGAGCAGTATTCGAGGTTTGGCCTAATTTGTGAAGCATATGAGGTATAGAGATTAGCTGGTGAGAAGTATTTACGAGCCCGGAGGAGGAAACCTAATTTCTTAGAAGCCTGTTGGAGAGGAAATTTGCTGTCCAGGTACAGAGTTTACTAGTGAATATGCCTCTATTGTAAGATGTCTGAAACAGACGAGTCAGGACAGGAGCAAGTTTTGGTGCGCATTTTTTGAGAACAATTGCTGAGATCTCGTCAAGGCCAGAGGCTCTCCTGGTATTAAGAGAAGAGAGCATCTATCGTACCTTTTTAGTTTTGAAAATGATATCCGTCATTTTATGGGCGACATTGGAGACTGTTGGTGGTTGAACATTTGGAGGTGGGTTGAGAGTAGAATTGCCGGCGAAGAACTAGGCAAAAAGTTCAGCCTTGCCAAGGGCGGTAGAAACAATTTCATTCCCCGAAACAAGAGGTGGGAACGTTCTCTTGCCGAAATTATTCCCAATAGATTTAGCAAGAGTCCAGAACGGTTTGCTGCCGGTGCAGCTAGAGAGGACTTTGTGTTTGATGTGGATATTAAACGAGTTTTTTGCCTCAGAAAGAATGCGGACATAGCGGTTTCTTGCGACGTTAAATGCTTGACAGTTTTCTTGACTCGGATTGTGTAGAAGCGTTTTGTGAGATTTGACCTGTTCAAGTCTGGCCTTGTCACAGGATTTAGAGAACCAGGGCTTTTGAGTGGCTGAAGAGGTTTTCTGTGTACGTGGAATAAATAATTCCATGCAAGCTTGGTTGATGTCGGTGAAGTTTTGTGAGATATCAGAGGGGCCAGGATGAGAGGAGCAGACAGACGCCCATGGAAATGAGGAAAAGTAATCCCGCATTTCGTCCCAGTTCACGGAGTGGTAGTGCCAAACGATACGTGGGTGTGATGACTGTGTGACCTCGAGTTGCATTGCGTAGGAAGCAGTGACCATGCCGTGGTCTGAGCGACCAAGGGGGGCGATGACTGATGTATGTATAAAGAGTTGCTGACCGCGAAGGCATCCGCTGCTCTCCCTTGTGGATCGGTTTTTGAAGATCCTAGCCAATCCTTATTATGGACCTTGAAGTCACCATAATAGTGACCTCGGAGGAAGGATATTCAGACATCAGATGGTCGGTGTTTTTCAGAAAGGTAGTCGAAGAGCTGAACAAAGTTGTTGTCAGCAGGTGACCGGTAAGTGCAACGGATGAATTTAGTTGCAGCCCTGAGAGAGAGAGAGAGTTTTATCCAAAGTATGTCTTTTCTTCCAGCTTCCAAATTGGGGAGTCTGGTGCAGGGTAAATTGCTACGGACGTATGCGCACACACTTCCATGCAATCTAAAGGAAGTAACGACTCATACCCCGGGAAATTAAGGTGATTAGTGGCTGTTTTGGCACTGATTTGGGTTTCGGTGAAGAAGAGGAGTTGGGGCCTATTAGCCTGGAGAAAATGGTGGACGGAGTTCAGCTTAGAATTTAGGCCACATTTGAGAAGGATATGTTAAATCTTGATGCCGCGCGCCCTGCACACCCCTCTCTAGGAGATCCGAATGGAGGGGTATTTTATCTTTTGTACAAGGAGGAGCCATCATCATTTTGGTTTATAAGGGAACCGACCCATACACCAGAACCGGAAACGTCCAATGGAACTTCACCGGCCCCCTTGATCTAAGGGGTGGTACTTCCTTGGGCGTAAATAAATCCTTTACTATCACGTAAAGGAAAAGTCCACTACCACCTACCCAGTTTTTGCAGCTGCTCGTACTTCCTGGTATTGACGGCTCTTGAGATCCCGTTGAAGACTGGTAATGACTCTAAGTGATGTGTTGCATCCGGTAAAGTAGACATCCTTCATTTTTAGACATAGAACAATTATTAAACCTCGACGTTTTAGATTTTGTTTTAGGCAGACATTTTCAAGAGGTTAAGGAACTGTGAACTCTTAAGGCCTCAATCTGCATACTCCTTAGAGCGGTGAATAAGGGTAGCTTGGGTTGTTGTATCTCTATTATGGGGCCTCAATCTGCCTATTCACAAAATCTCGCTGTGTTGTTTAGCCCTAAAACTAAGAGAGCTCTCTCAAATAATACTCAACTGATTGAAACGAAACTTGGCACGTACATCCATTTTATTAATATCGTGGACGAGTTCGTGAATCAGCCGAAAGGAAAATTTTTACCCCAGAACGTATACAAAAATATTGTTTAAACGTTATATTTTTAATGTAGCTAGAAACGGTGTAAATAAATCTCTGTTGTGAATTTTAAGTAACTCGGTTTAAATAAAACCTGAAAGACAAATAATGACTTAAATGGTTAAAGTTCAATTCCTGAAAAGGTCAGAGTAGTCAGCTGACATGAGAAGATTGATACATATTACAGGCATGAATCATAATTAAACGATAATCAAACAATACAAATAACGTGCGTAAGACATACTACCCGAACCAGCGATCGAGAAGCCTCTGCCGCTAAAATCCCTAACACCTATTAAATCTCTTGTCAACAGTTACGACGTTAGAATGACATAATTTACAAATCCAATGACGTTATGTATTTCATCCTAAGTAAATGTTATATTATAAGAATTTGAGAAGATAGGAAAGAATTTAAAAAATCGGGTCACGTCTCTATGAAAATGATTTTAAAGCAGTTTGTTTCTTTGTCTTTAAACTTTAAAAGTAAGACGTTATGCAAGATTAAAACACTCGACCGGCGAGTATATATATATATATATATATATATATATATATATATATATATATATATATATATATATATATATATATATATATATATATATATATATATATATATCCGACCGATAACTTAAAAAATAACGGACTGATCTTGATAAAATTTGGTAAGTACCTTTCTTTTGCAGGTGGCTTGGATAAGTTCGTTAGCCAGGAAAATCGGACCAGGTTTTCCCGGAAAATTTTGTGTTAAAAAAAAATTCATATCTCCGTAAATAAGAAAGCCAGGGCAACCAAATTTGGTAAGCGTGTTTGCAGTATAAAGAACTCTGTACAAAAATTTAGGTCTCTAGCTTTAAAGACAACGAAGTTATGGGCAGTTAAAGAAACAAGTTTTGGTGTTTTCCTCAAAACGTCAAACTCGCAATTTTAAACGTCAAAATTGGCAATGTTTAGGCAAAGAACGTGAAACAAATACCTATTGTGAAAAGAAAATGTTGCAAGAAGAGTGTTCTGCAAACCCTTAAGTTTCAAATTCAACCGTCATTGCCCTTCATTTTACTAAAATATTTACAAAATATTGTTTTCAAATAAACCCTTTCTTTGATGCTTTGGCTGTCAGTTTAGTTAAGTTGATGCCTTTTTGGATATTTATTTGTAGGTTTAGTGAAGTTTATGGTTTAACGGTCTATATTTTTTTAGCTAATTTTCGTAGAACAAATTCGTTAAAGCATTTTTGCATTTTTTATCGAAATATGATGCGTTTATAAGAAAAAAAATTAGACGCAGTAAGTGCGTTTTGGTAGCGAATTTTCGGTAAATTTGCAGATTAACTCCCGAACTCTTTTCAAAAAACTGTTTTCAGAAACTTGTCTACCCCCCCCCCTGGATCTACAAACCCCAAAAAAAAATTCTTGTTCACACCCCCCAAGAAAGTTACGGGACCAGGAGTGAGTAGGGGTGCTGGGCGGGGTAGGTAGTAAAAAGGAAATATGAGCAGAAAATGCGAATAAAACGGGCTTGAAAGCTGTCTTTTTCACATCTTGAAGCCGTATCTCCCTTAAACCCTGCTTACCCTGCACAGCACCCCTATCCCCCCAGGTGCCGTAACTTCCTTGGCGGATAGGAACAAGACATTTTTCTTCTGGTTTATGCAGCGAGGGTGGTTGTACGCACGCGAGGGGGTAGGGAAATCCCCACGACGAGGCAGCCACCCCCCAACCCCCCGCACCTGCCACACGTCGATTGAAGGGGTCCTGCTTCTCGTAGGCATTTTCCTTCCCCCAGCGTGTGCATACAACCACCCTCGTTGCATAAACGACAAGAAAAACTTCTTGTTTATACCCCCAGGTAAGTGCCGTGACCTGGGGGCGAGAATAAGGCTGCTGCGCGGGGTAGGCGGGGTTTAATGGGGATATGGATTCAAATAGACAGCTTTTAAGCAGTTTTCTTCGCTTTTTCTGCTCATATTTCCTTTTTACTACCTACCCCGCCCAGCACCCCTATTCACTCCCAGTCCCGTAACTTCCTTGGGGGTGTGAAGAAGAATTTTTTCTTGTGGTTTATGCATCCAGGTGGGGTCCTAGTAACATTTCTGAAAACAATTTTTTGAAAAGCGTTCGGGAGCTAATCTGCAAATTTACCGAATTTTCATTAAATCCTTCAAATTTCAATAACTCAATTTGCTATTAACGTAAGCTTTGTTGGTTAGGAAACCAACATTTAAGTTTATTTTCGGAAAATATTTGTATATTTTCAAACCATAAGTAATTTTGATAAAATATAGTACATTGTTTCTACTACATAGGCTATACCAGTAATCAGATTGATGCCTGCTCGCATTTGCTATTAAAAACATTTTTATGGAAATTCACTTGCTGCATCCAGACTTTTGTTTTTTTTTATATATTTTCAAACAATAAAGTTATTTCGATGAAATATGGTACATTGTTTCTACTATATAGGCAACCGAGTTTGATGCCTGCTTTCATCAAAGAGAGACATTTGCTATTAAAAATATTTTAAAGAAAATTCGCTACCATAACGCACTTGCTGCGTCCAGAGATTTTCTAAATATGAGTTAAGTTTTCTTCTGGAAAGCTTTTTAACTTTAATAAAATTTGTATTATTTTAAGAGATTTACAGTCATTTTTAAAGAGACTTATAGATATACCAAATTTTAATTTTTTTGCTTCATAGAAAACTGTGTTTTGGGCATTAAAAGTTTTATTCGCAAATATATTTCACTTTACCATCAGTTGGCGCCTAGGTTGTGGTTATTCCGCGGGCCAAATTTGGTTCTTGTAGATCAAACGGTATTCGAGATATTATTTTTTTGTAGCATGTTTTGGTTAAATCATCACATTTTAAGATTATCTCCACGCAACTGCTCCATGTCAATTCTTACGGGGGACAGCTGTATATTGCCTAAACATGTTATTCTTCCTAGTAGTATTGCTACATTTTAAGATAGCGTATATCCAGAAAAAAAAAAACCAGAGAAAATCCGGCGAATCGTAAAACCAATCCATTAATATAAGTAGACGGATGGACATAATTTATTTATTTTGCACCAATGAATTCTATGAGTTTTAAATAAAAGAAAGTGTCCCGTTAAACAGCAACAAATCTCGAAGCGTCCCAGAGGCAATTCCCTTATATGCAATAAATCTTTGGACAAACAGTGAAACAAAAGGGCCTTTCCAGTGGTCTCGTGCTGCTACACTCACACATACAGTACACTGCCTTTATCTTTCTCTCTCTAACTACTTGGTACACACACATACACATGCACAGAAAGATATATTAAATCTGGATAGATTCGTCCTGTTGTGAGTAGGCGTAGACGTGGCACAAGAGACTAACAAGAAGAGAGAGTAGGAGAGAGAACTTGACAAAGTGACTGAATTCAATTACATAAGACAGTGCGGAATTTTAATCAGCTGATCCAGTTCTGTTGAGAAAACTAGATTTTCCGGATTGAAAATGGTTATGATACAAATTCTTGTTTGGATGTTGTAAAACTCCAAGGTCGCGATCTCCTGATCAGTAATTTTTTTCTACAAAACTCACTAAAAATAGCTAACGTGAAAATCCATGGACATCTTTCACACAGCAAAAGGTATGTCGATGAAATTGAGTTGTTAGGAGAAACAAACGATAGTAAAAAGGATGAATCAGTGATTTTTTATAAAAATATTTGAAATGCTGATAACTCAATGTCCCATATTAACCTAGCATTTTCAATTTTGATACATGGTTAACCTATATAAGTGCAGCATGGGCACTAAATTATAGAAAAAAGGTCTGGATGCAGAAAGTGCATTATGGTAGCGAATTTTCGTTAAAATGCTTTTAATGGCAAATATGTCTTGTTTTTAAAAGGACATTTGGTTGGCAGTATAATCTATATATTAGTAACAATCTATCGTATTTCATTAAAATAGCTTTGTCGTTTCAAAAAGGACAAACATTTTCCGAAAATAAACTTTAAAAGTTCCAGAAAAAAAACTGGTCCGATTTTTCTGGCCAACGAACCTCTTTAAGCTGTTTACACACCTGCCAGGATATAATTATTCACAAACAGCTTTAGGACCAAAATTGAAAAAAATATATGAAAATTTGCAAGAATGTATTTTACAGAAAATCACCTTTTTTTACAGAAATTGCCTTCAGTAATTGTTCTGTTGAATAATCTGGCTCGAATTGACCAAATATTGTGGACCAATGATGTCCGCTTGAATATCTTGCTGGTTCGTTTGAATTAGTGAACTGTATTTCTTGTTGTTTGATATAATATATTGAACTAATAATTTACAAATGATGCACTTAATAATATGATATAACTGTTCTACACCTAGGCGTGTTGCTCTTTTTGATTCTGATCGTTGAATGTTCTTGGCGTGTTGTTCTCTTGGATTCTGATCGATGAATGTTTACTAGAAAATGAATACTCTCCGACTCTCATACTAGAGGTCCCTTCTACCTGAGGTACCCCTTCTTCTCTTGGTTAACTCTGCCGTCAGCTGGCGTCTCGAGCGTTAACAGTAATGTTACACTAAATTATATTTTTCACAAAAATTCGACCACTTTTTTTTACAATAACTCACTAAACATTTACTATTAATTACCAAAATACCACAAAAATCTTACAAAAATGAGTTCCACAGACACACTAAAAACATTTCTGCGGAAACTTTTAAAATTCAGCCACTATTTGAGCGTGCTCGTATACGGCAGCTCGATTTTTTCGACGAGTAATACAAACAAAGATCTCTCTGAATGCGTCATTTCCATGGGGTTCCGCTATCTATTAATAAAAACGCCGTTTCACAATTTGTGATATGTGCTTAAAATATGTGCCAAAAACGTGAAAAATTTCAATACAATTAGAACCTCAGTGGTTCAGGGGTAAGAACGTGTGCCTCTGAAGCGAATGGTACTGGGTTCGATTCCAGGGTACTCTTTTCACTTTTTCAGTACAAACTGTAACATTGCCATCAACAGAGGTTCTGGCATTGTATTTGAGCAAGTTGAATGTCTGCACGTTACGTTCTTCGGCGGGGGCGTAATGCCGTCGGTACCGTGTCCATGCGATGTTGGGCACGTTAAAGATCACTACCCTCCTTACAGAAAGGCAGGAGTTCGGCAAAATTTCCGGGATAGTGAGGTGAAACTGCTCCCTGACGTCGGTGATTGGCCATAGTCGCGGAAATAGGCCGACGTTAAAGAAACAAAACACACACACTTCGCACAGAACCCGTACTCATCACAGGTCCCGCAACTTTCTTGGGGGTTGTTCCCAAGAAATGTTTCTTGTTTATATATAATCTTGTTTATGCATTGAGGGTGGTTGTAGGCATGTAGAAGGGGAAGGAGAACCCCCGTGACGAAGCCGAGAACCAAGATCTTCAATTTATGTTTAAATTGTTACCTCATTTCATTTGTTTCAAATATTTTTCCAAAAATGAATTTGAGGTTGCCTTGTTTGTCAGTCTCGCATAGAGAGCCACAATATTTTCTCATTTAAAAAGTATGGATACAGCAACAGTAAATAAGCTATGAAGAGGGTGTGGGTGCAGCAAGTATGTTGTGTTAGAGAATTTTCGTAAAAAGATTTCAAATCCGATAACTCAATTTCCTATTAAGCTATAATCTTTAATTTTGAGCTGTAGTAAAACCTATGTAAAATACCTTTTTGGTTGTTTTGTGTTTTGTTTGCAAAAACTAGTTCGATTGGGTTGACTAAAACAAAACTATCCAAGCAATTAATAAGGAAAAATACATGCCATATTGATAATTTTTTTTCTGGAAAAGTTTTGTAACTTTAACGAAATTTGTAACACAATTTTTTAAAGCGACTTGCAGTATTTACATACATGTACCAAATTTTAATTTTCTAGCTCCATAGAAAATATAAATTTCTTCAAGTAATCGCTTGGGTATCACTGGGACCTCTAAAACCAATCTCCAAGACCCATTTAAATTTAAAGAACTAGTTTTAATAATATACCTTACTAATAGTGTACAATTCTTATGAAAACTCACTATAATAATGCACTTGCTGCATCTTGAACTTTTTGTCAATTAACAACGTCGAAAGAAAATAGACCGGACAAAGCGTGCCGGGTCAGTTGATAAGACTTACAAATTTTCTTTTGGAAAAATTTTGTACCTTTAAGGGATTTGTAATACAAGTTTCTTTTACTTACAGTGACTTCATATACCAAATTTCAATTTTCTAGCTTCAGGGAAAATTGAGTTTTAGGCATTTAAAGTTTTTTTTAAACAAGAGCACAAGATAAGAAAATATGATAATTTTTTTTTCCAATGAGTGCGAATTGGGCTTTTAAAACAAATTCCCAAGGTCGGTTTAGATTTAAAGTATTGCTCTTAGTAATATCCTCTACTAATAGTGCACAATTTTTATGAACATTCGCTACTATAACACACTAGCTGCGTCCCGAACTTTTTGGCGAGTACTTATAGCCATTATTCCTATTGATGCAGACAAAAACGCTTTTTGCCTTAAATCCATGCAAAACGTTAAAGTTTCGCTGTGCTGAACTTTCTGATTTTTCCATACTTCTACGTTATTTAATTCGAATTTTTAATACGATTAGCCTAAGATTACTCCACTGTCTAGTGAAACTGCTCCTAGCGGAGCTGTTCAAGCCCATTCAGCATTGTAATTTCGTCGGACCGTAAAGCCTTCCTGCTTGTGGGATATATTACAGGGATATCCCTGTAGTGCATAACGGGAACTCGTATGCCCATATAAAACATATTTACAGCACACTCACCACTAATTTATGCCCTTAATGTTGAATGGGTATATTCCGGACCGTACAATGGCTTTACGAAATGAACTTCGATATTTTAACTATGCAATAAAGGGGTTTAAATAGAAAACCGCCGACATGCCTGGGAAAAGGAAGTGATTTAGGTGATTCAATGTGTATGTCTACATAGTACTGTCGAAAAAAATCTGTAAGCATCTCGGTGTATGGTATCTTTTAAATAAATGCAGATGTCAGTTCTCCTAATTTTAAACGCTCTGTCTGGAAAAATTGCTACAGGTGATGCTAAGTAAGACACGAAGCACGTGCCGCCATCTCGTTGCGCAACCAAGTAGTATGTTGTCACGGCAGCTTAAGCGCGAAACCGGTCTACGGTTCTAATTGTGGAGCCTTACATAATTTGTTCTTATATTAGGGTATAAATGGGCCAGGGCTGACAATTTACTAAATTGTTAGTTGGTTGTATACAGTCTCCATTTTTTAAGATTCTGTGTTATTTGGAGCTGCTGTGACAACATACTACGAGGTGGCGGCACGTGCTTCTTGTCTTACGTCTCACTTAATGTTGGAAAGCTGGCTACGATAGCCGTATTACTTTATAGGTGCATTTTCACTGCAATTAGTATGCCGTACTGACGAGCTCTAATTAGAGCGAAACCCTCCTACGGTTCTAATTGTGATGATAATGCATCTAGCCTTATATACAATTGATGCTTTTTAACTAGCGAAGTGCGTCGCATTGTGTTACTGTAAAACCATACAGGACATGACGCTGGCGGGTTCGCCCTTGGTTAGCCCAATTTCTTTATATGTTTAGTTTTGGTACTTACAATATATTTTTATCAAGTATTAAGTAGATTTGCTGACAAAAATAATATTAGAAACAAACAAAAATAGGATCAAATAAATATTATAACTTTTGAGAAAAGCCAACCATCGCCGGCACCCTTCGTGTTTTTCAGCTTGAATAGCTTTCGTTTGGCGATGTATCCAGGTCGTTTTCAGTCGCCTGGTTTGTAGTGGGTTATGTAACAGTCGTTTAATCATGTGGTTCGCGGGTCCAGGAAGTATGTTGTTACTGCATGTCTGCGTATTTTATCAGCGTTTACCAAGATAATTGTGAATTGTATAGTTTGAGCCATACCAGGGAGCGCTGGCTATACATCGTAGTGTTTTTGATCATACTATTTGTGCCATGTTTATATTTGATGGTTTGGTACAATCGCATAGTTGAATTTCGCAAGTCCAGCTTGGTTGAATGACTTGTAAATTAAAGAGTTTATTATTCATCGAAACTTTTGGTTTTCTTTCTTTAAAGCTCATTTCTCAGATTTTCATATGAAGCTGTTTTTTTGATCTCTTCTAAGTAAGCGTTTGATCTAGATGTAGTCCAAGATACTTAGATTATCTTTTCACTGGCAATCTTGGCTCATCTTGTGGTTGCTCCACTAACTTACCTTATAAATGTGTCGTTTGAAATCGGTTGTTTTCCTGAGCGTCTGAAGACAGCCATTGTCGTCTCTCTCTTGAAAAAGGGAGATCCACGTATTTTGGACAACTACAGAGCGATTGCGCTGCTTTCGTTTTTTCTAAGATCTTTGAGAAGGCATTTCTGCTAAGACTCAGATCCTTTTTGGAGAAATACAATTTGCTGTCCCCGTTCCAATTTGGCTTTCGTGAGCAGCTGTCAACTCAGGATGCCGTGCTTACCACTTAGCTGACAGTCTTGGATTGGAGTCTTTGAAATCGTTTTTTAGAGAGCTTTCTTTTTATTCTGTGGACGAATGTTTTAATTTTAAATTTCAGCGTTGATAAGCTGTTTTTTGTGTTTTGACTATTTCCGATATCTTGTAGAGATCTATGGAGCAGTGCTAATAAATAAATGCAATACTATCAAATCCGACTTGTGGACAGCTTCTATTCTTGGTGGGTGCTAAAGGTTACTTGAACTGATTTTAATTTACTTAATGTCCCACTTTATGGTTCAGACGCTAATTAGATTATGGTTAGTTTGAAAATTCTCTGAAGTTAAGTTTTGATCTTCATGAATTGAAAGATAGCTACGTAATCAGCAAGAGTTGCCGGGTTAGAATTAACAGTTTCAAGGATATCATAAGTAAATTAGAGGACCCAGGACACTACCTTGTGGTACTCCTGATTTTATGGCAAACGAAATGGGAAGAGGTCGATATGGTAAGAGGTCCCGTTATCGTATTTTCCTGAGAGTATATCTCACATAGGTACGCACCTAATAACAGGTAATCTAGCTGGGGTAAAACTGAATTATTTTATAAAGTATACCCTTATGCCACACATTTTCATATGCTTTAGATGAGTCTAAGAAAGCCGAATTCCTTTTCTTCTAGGCTTTTGGGGACTCACTTTGCTATGCGGTAAACTTATGTATTATTGAATGGTGATCACCAAACCTAACTGATGGTCAAGTCAAGTATTTGTCAACTCAACATCTTTCCGCTATTTCTTAAGTAAATTCCTTTTGAACATTTATACAGGATTAATTTTAAATTCAATAAACCAAAGTATATTTTGCATTTTGTTTCTTTGGCGTCGGTCTATTTCCGCAACTGTGGCCAAATACCGAGGCCAGGGAGCAGTTTTCCACACTATCCTAGAAATTTTGCCTTTCTGTAAGGAGGGTAGGGATCTTAAGCATGCCCAACATCGCATGGACACAAGACCGACTGATTTACGCTATTTCCGAAGGGCGGAACGTGCATACATTCAACTTGCTCAAATAATACAATGCCACAACCTCGGTTGATGCTAATTGTACAGTATGTACTGAAAGGTGAAAGGAGAACCCTGGGAATCAAACCCGGTACCCGTCAGTTCGGAGGCACACGTCATTGCCACTGAACCACCGAAACTTTATAAAAAAAAGTATAAAATTAATAAATATCCGAATAAATAAATGAATGTTCGATTATCAAATCATCGAAAAAATGTTTTTAATTCATTACAACTGTTGGAATTGAGAGCCATTGCCTTCCAACAATTTGTGAATCCTCTTCATTAAATTAATATTGGTCGATTTTTTAATATAATCAGGTCCTAAAGAATTTAAAGCGAGAAAAACTCTAACCACTATGAATCTGGTGACTTCAAATCGAAAAAACGAGGTAGCCAAAATGTGGACCATTATCTGCAATCCACCTCTCCTGTTATATTAATAATTCATACAGAAGAGCTGGAGCTAAGCCAAAAAAGTTATCTGGTGCTCCATCTTGCTGATACCATATCCTGCCCAGTTATTCGGGGTTCTGACCACTTAGTGATGTCAAAATCATTTCCCCAAAAATACTGCAGTAACCTATGTTATTTAAGTGCTTGTAGTAAATTTTTAGTCAACAAATCGTATTATTTTTAGTGGCACAAAATACACTGAAAATCCAGTGGCCTTGGCAATTCATTTTTGGTTAAGAAAAAGGTTCGATCACACAAAAAATAGTTATTGTGACAATTAACGTTATTCTTCGGAAACCTTGCTTCATTGCACTAGATGGCGTTTGTCATCTTGGGTTTTTAAAAGAAACCATTCAAACATAATCGAAGTAGTAGAGGAGAGTCTGCGCCATTCAAAGTATCTGCCAGGTGACAGGCGAAAGGTTTTCATTTATTATTAGAAATCCTGTGTATGCTTCGCCTGGAAAGTCTTGACATTTTTCTCACCTTTCTCTGGAGATGCATTCGGACATACAAAAAAGACTGTTTATCTCGAGGTCTTGCTAACTGCTGGTCAATTCTTATTTCTGGTCTTTCAACACAATGCTTCGTATTAAAGCAATCGCGCAGGAGTCTAAAGAATATCACAAGTCAATGTGAGTTTATTTGGATATATTTGTTCTTTCTCCATTATTCTGTTACATTCTCCATAAATAATAATTACATTCGAGAATCATCGCTTGAGTCATCACATTCTAACAGCGATGTTGCTCTAACGTTACAACCACGATTTTCCATCTCCAGCAGCTGTCTACAGTTTATTGCAACTTTCACGCTTAATCAATTGTGTCAAGTTTTCTAGAAGTTTCCCCCTTGGTCTACCGCCTTGCCCTTTTACCGAGCATGCATGTGCCCTTAAGGTAATGTTCTCAGAAGGTTAATTTCTTTAAGAATATATCCAATAAATTGTGCCTTCCTCCTCTAATTTTTTTTTCAGAAATTTTTCCCGCTGGTTCTAGCACACATGTCCACAGTTCAAAAGCATATATTTTCTACATACGCTTAGTCACAGTCCAGCTTTTAAGCTTATATATTACAACGTATGACTTGATGATTATTTTCCTTAGGTCCAAGTTAAAACGTTTGGTAATGAGAAGATTACTTTATTGTTCATTGAATGCTTTATTTACGAACGAAATCTTATTTTTAATTTCTTTGCTACATTGATCATCTCATGTAATAATACTCCCCTACTTCGAGAGCATTTCTGCGTGTCCAATTTGTTGATTTACATGTATTTCTGCAGCCCTATCTATACTTATCGGTATCAGCTTTATTTTCGTCATATTTATCTTTAGTTTGATTATTTTTTACACACTACTCAACACACTTGTGCCATAGTAGATCATTAGGTCGCAGTGGAAGGGCTGATCCATTTACAGTTGGAATATAATATAATAGAAGTCAACACACTCAGAGTACATTATAATAATTTTCCGTTTCTTCTATTAGAATAATGTCATTTGTGTACCTCACGCTCTGGTCTGACGACCGCAGCCATGAAAGAAGACAACACACACACACTACCTTACGCTCAGCGTACATTATAATAATTTTCCGATTCTTCTATCAGAATAATGTCATTTGTGTACCTTATGCATTAAAAGCATTGTCAAGTCTACTTATCTTAAGAAATTACTGATAAGTTCTTGTAAAACTGCTGTATAACCCCTTTATGAACTTATGCAGTTGTTTTGATATGGATAATTAATTTGGGTTACTATGAGTAATAATTGGGCGGTCAAAGAGATTATGTAATTATTTATTTATATTAATTGAAATCAACGCCCAACAGGAAGTCCAATGATAGAGCTCACATTTAGCAACATGCTGTACAGCAGAGATAACAAGGAAAAATTAAAAAAAAAATACAAACAATTAAACCTTGTGTGTTTTTTTTGTTGTTGATATTTTAACGTCGTTTTTTTTCGACATCTATGGCCTGTCACCGAAGAAGTTTTACCTCAATATCTTATAAACTTTGCTGGAACCCTGTCTTTCTGTAGTAATGGTGGCGATCTTTAACGTGCCTAACATCGCATGGACACGGGATCGACAACTATACGCCACTCCGAAGGGCGGAGCATGCATACATTCCACTTGCTCAAATACAATTCCACAACCTCGGTTGATGTTAATTTGACAGTATGTACTGAAAAAGTGAAAGGGGAACCTTAGGAATCGAACCCAGTACCCTTCGGTTCAGAGGAACACGTTCTTACCCTGAACCACCAAGGCTCTTAAATACATCTCAGCCTAAACGAATAATAACCCTAGTAAATAAGACAAAAAGAAAACACAATTGGATGGTCCATATTGTTACTTAATTTCCACAAAAACATGAGCGAAGAAAAATGCAACTCTAAAACTAAGTACCCTAAGTAACAATATTGTTTATGTGTGGTACGATTTTTGTTATATCCTCATGTTGTTAATACGATTAAAAGCGGAGGCCATAGCATAAACTGGTGATCTCAAAACAACATTGTTACGTGGCCGCGGTAAATTAAAGAATAAGTAGTTTTTGTTGCGTCTACTAGGCAGATTTTTACCAATTTGCCCAACAATGTAGATGAATCAACCGTGTTGTGGAATAAATTGGAGAGGAACGAAATTAAGTTAATAAATGTGCCCTTACTAATTGAATTCATCCTAGAACACTGAAACATACACTCATACATACGGTGCACTCTGTTCCGGTTACTGATTATCTTCTCTATAATACAAATAACTATTATGACAAATTGAAAAATTTAATAGCATCGAGTGGAGTATCAAATAAAAAAGTCTGGACGCAGCAAGTGCGTTATGGTAGTGAATTTTCATAAAAATGTTTTTAATAGCAAATATGTGTGTGTTTTTTTTTAAGAAAGCAGGCATAGAATTTGATCACCAGTGTAACGTATATAGTAAAAACAATGTGCCATGTTTCATCAAAATAACTTTATTGTTTGAAAATGTACAAAAATTTTGGACAGCAAACTTAAAGTGTTCCCGAAAAAACTCGTTTCTTGGTCAACCTTATAGGTTAATAGCAAATTGAGCTATTCAAATATGAAGCATTTGATCAAATTTCGCTACCATAACGCACTTGCTGCGTCCAGAGTTTCTTACAAACATGCATTATATTTTGATGGAAAATGCCAAAATGCCATAACATAAGACGTGTTTGATAAAAAAAAAAGATAATTTGTATCACCAACGACTTCTGGGCCACCCTGTGATTGTAGAAATATTTTTTAAGATGTAGCTCAAGACACCCTATAGTTAATGTATACATTTTTTTTTTCATATCTTATATAATAACGGATATATTGAGCTTTATTGATTTTTTACGAAAACTCGACAAAAATTATATACCATTAAACGATAAACTCTATAGCTAAGGCTACTGCTAAGCATCAGAGAAAGGGTCTATTTGAAATGAATTTTCTGGAAATATTTTAGAAAATTGAAGGACAATGACGGTTGAAACTAAGACTTCAGGGTTTGTAAAACATTCTTCTTGAGACATTTTCTTTCCATAGCCGGTATTAGATTCAAGTTCTTTGCCTAAATGTTGCCAATTTTGACGTTTTAAATCGTAACTTTGACGTTTTGAGGAAAACCCCAATTAATTTTTATTTAAATGCCTATAACTTTTTTGCCGTTTGACCTACAGAGCTAAATTTTGGTAGGTGACTTACACATAATGATATAAACCCGTGTACCAAATTTGGTTGCCCCTACTTTGTTAATTCGGGAGATATAATTTTTTTTCGATACAAAACATAAAACTATCCGGGAAAACCTGGGCCGATTTTCCTGGCTAACGAACTTATCCAAGCCATTTGCAATAGGAAGGCACTCACCGAATTTGATCAAAATCTGCCTATTATTTTTTGAGTTATCGGTGTGATACATGAAACTGGCCCCGAATATGTGCTCTAGCGGGCCTAATTAGCGCTCATTCGAAAAAAAAATTCAAAAGTCGGAATCTCCTCATTAGTGATTTGTTTTAAAAGAAAATTCGCTAAAAGCTAGGAGTCACAAGAAACTCATCATATTAAAAAATGTAGGATTGTCTCGTAAGAAAAAAATTTAAACCTCTGAGATTGCTTGCCTCACATCATTTAGTCCTAAAGTATTAATTCAAGAAATCTGAAATCAATTCGCAAGTGTATGACGTCAACATTTAAGGAACAGTATAGGCGACAAAGTTTACTATTCTGAATAAATACATATTAACTGTTACAGAACTGCTGACACAAATTCCAGAAAATTTTTACTAAATTGAACGAAATTGCGTCGAAAAGTACTTATTCAGGATTGTAATATAATTAAGATAATCAACACAAATCTAAGAGTTCACATAATAAAAAATTCACAAATTTCATTTTGTTAATCTAATTTGTCCGCAATTTCGACGAATATCAAGCTTTTTGTTAGAACTTTTCAAATCTCGATATATGTAGTAACTCCTTGTAATGTAACGAAATAGTATGTATCCTCAATATCAAAGTGCATTGAATCGGACCACTTTTGCGCCATTCCTGAAACTCACTTGAGGAACATTTTTTCAGACAAAACACGGACACACAATAAAACGTAGTAAAAACTTAACTCAATCTAGTTTTTCGGTATAGCTTTTCTCTTGTCATAATATTTCCTTGAAAGTTGCAAAAGCTACTCAATGTTTCAGGACTTATAGAAACTCCAATAAATCTGTTGTAGGAGCATCAATAATTTGAGACCGGTCCAATATGGTCCACTTAATGCAGACTCCATTGTCTTAGTATCAGAGGGGGGACGAACGGGAATTATTTATGTGGCCATATAAAGACAGTTAGTGTCCGAACACCCCACAGTTTCTGCATCAAACATTCATGGATTTATCAAGATACACAGCAGAACCAAGACAACAGACGTCAATACTGATACGGTCGTCTTTGCCTAATGTTCCGTTATTGACGGGGAGGAGAGCCAAAACTACTACCTTGTATTATAAGGAATTGTGCACACTTTGAAACGCAACAGAACAAATACAACAACATATAGTGTAGTAGTGTTCATGTACATTTATACAGAGTTTAGATACAGATAAGCATAACTAATTATAAAAAACTGCCTGGAACTGTTCCCAGGATTTACCAAAATACTCCTTATTCGTCAATAGTTTTATAAACACGGTGATTTATTAGCTCACCATCAAATTGTGGTCAATATAAGGTGAGGTAGTTTTAAGAATAAAACTTCATAGAATCATATGTTCTATTTTAATTATTTAAGGAGTTACAGGACCTCAACGTTCTTGATTATGTAATTATTTATTAGTAAAAAAATTAGACAGATAGATATCAGATAAATATCACAGACGTTGCTCAAAAGTTCCTCGTGCTAGAATACATGCTTCACAGAGTCTTCCACCCGCATTAGAATATCTTAGCGCCTTCTTACTTCAGCAGCAGCCATCTGTATTCTGTCTAACAACTGTTGTCTCGTGTTAATTGTCTCTTGGTACACAATTTGTTTTATATGACCCTATAACTAGAAATCCAAACGATTTAAGTCGGGGGATCGTGCTGGCGATGAAATAGGACTAGCATCACTAATCCAACAGTTTCCAAAACGTTCGTTTAACTACCTGACAACTACTGGTCAACGATAAACTGGGGCAGCATCGTGCTGGTACCACATATTTTGAATTACGTTAAGTGGTATATCCTCAAGTAAATCAAAAAGTGTATTGTCTAAAACATGTCTGCAACAATCTGCGTTTAAGCGCTTATCAAGTACATACAGGTCTAGTAAATTGTTGTTAAAAGTCCCACCCCAAACGTTGACGCTGAAACGTTGTTGTAATCTCCTTGGCTTAATCGCATGCGCATTTTGTACTTCCCGGACATGTTCATTATCGTAATTATTTATACCATCTCGTGTACACGATTCATCAGACGAGATAACATTTGAAATAAAATCTATATTTTGGGCATGTTGCTGCAATAACCAAGAGAAAATGTTAGTCGCTGCTGAGCATCTTCTTGATGTTGAGCTTGAATACGCTGTAGATGATAGGGATGAAAGACTCCGCGGTTCAGTACACGCCATACAAAATTTTGACATACATGTAGATTACGTGATATTCTTTGGGTACTGATTGAAGGAGTTTCAATTACAGAATTTATGGCAGATTCTGCGCAGTCTACATTAATTTTATGTGGCTAAATAGCTTTTGCTGGAGCAGGATTACCAGATTCTCGCAATATTCTACAAGAATCCACAAAAACTGAATAATACGGTACATGCCGATGTGGATATCTTTCTTCACATTCTCGTACTGATTGCTGAGAATTTTCATTGCAGAAACCATATACGTAAATTATATCAGCATACTCTTTGGTGCTATAAGCGTATATTCTAAGATTTTCTAATAGTTAACAAACCTGACAGAAAGTTGGCATGTTTATTTGCATTTGTTACTTTGACAACTTTGTAAACATGTGAAAGCAAGGTAAAGCATTATTGAAAATAAATATTATTAAATTGGCTCCTTATGCAGAAAATTGTCACCTAACTCCTTAAATAATTAAAATTCGACATATGTTTCTTTTATTGAAATGACATCACCTTTCATTTGTCGCAAGTTGATGGTGAACTAATAAATCACCCTGTATATATATATATATATATATATATATATATATATATATATATATATATATATATATATATATATATATATATATATATATATTTGTGTGTGTACGTCATCTCCGACTACGTTAGCAGAGAAAATGGCCAGTAATCGGGACTTCAGAGATTCACATGATTGTTCACTTACAAACACTCTTTATTGTTTTTATAAGCCTGGCTTCCGCAATTTCTTGACCGCTTCAGTAGGCCTACGATAATGAAAACAAAATTACAGCACACGTATAACAATACAAATAGTTTAGAGCGCTAGAATTGTAAAAAAATGGAAACTCTATTAAATACTTTTAAAAGCCGGTTAACAGTTTAAGACTGCAGTCAGCAATTAAGTGAACAGTTTTGTGAATCTCTGAAGTCCCAATTACTTACCATTTTGTTTATAATATATATATATATATATATATATATATATATATATATATATATATATATATATATATATATATATATATATATATATATATATATATATATATATATATATATACTGGGTGGTCCTTCGGGAGGTCCCACGATCGATTGCGGGAAAACTATCAATAGAAAAAACCTGAAAATTGGATTGGAGAATGCACCCTTTTACTGTCCAGTTCACCAGACATAGAACATCTTGTTATGCCCGCTCTTTTGTCCCGAGGACTTCAAAGTTGTGGAACTCCTTGCCGGTACATGTTTTTCCTTCTTCTCCGAAGCTCCAAACCTTCAAGTCCAGATTTAACAAGTTGCCTCTTTCCTTCTTGTTGACACCCACGGTACGATATTATTTAGGCTGTAAGCCCTCGTGGTGTGTTATTGAAATAAAAAATATATAAAAAAAATATTACACTAATAATGTGGGGGCCACAGGTTAGAAATATTTTTAAGATGACGGCACTTCCGGTTATACCGAAAGTAGATGTCGATTCGCTTATTTTAAATGGAAACCCCTATATTTTATTGCAGTTTCGGATTTTACAATAATCTCTGCACACTTTTTGTAAATAATGTTCAATACCTATCATCAAGCGTCCAGAAGATATTCAGACTTTAGGATGAAATTTAACATTTACGGCCAGTCATAAAGATACCGATATTTTTATCATAAGAACATATTTCGTTACGATTTTTAGAATTATCTTGAAAGATATTTCACTTCATCTATTTCCACATCGACCACATCGAGACTAACGATACAGAGTGTCCAAAAAAATTCTTGAAGTTTGCAATGAGAAATTGTAAAAATCTCGCGATTTTCAAATTGGAACCCCCTTTTTTTATAACAGTATCGTGTTAAGCTCAAAAAATTACTGATACTTTGTATGTAATTACCTATACCTAAATCAAACGGTTTTCATTTAATTTTGAAAAAACTCATTTCAGCGCAGATATTTTAATAAATTTCCTACCATAAGCGTTAACCATGGAAAATAAATTGCCGAGTGTGTTTCTATGGAAACTTTGACAGTTTGTTGATTAACTAGCTAATAATGGCACGGTTAAATTACACACACGAAGATTATTCAAATTTATTTACTATTTATGGAGAATGTAATAAAGTAATTTCGCGAACGTGTGATACCTTTGCTGATAGATATCCAGATAAACAGAAACCGTCACGTAAAACCGTCAAACGAATAGTAGACCATTTAAAAAACTGCGGATCTGTCAAGAAAAAGGTGCAGAGGGCTAAACCCGTTGTTGACAACGAACAAATTGAGACAGCAATTTTGGGATACTTTGCCGCATACCTTACAAAGTCAACGAGGCAAGTAGCACTGGAGTGAGGATTGTCCAAAACCCCCGTTCTGCGAATTTTACGAAAATATAAGTTCCATCCTTATGCTTGTTCAGTTGTGCAACATTTTAAGGAAACTGATTTTTCAAGAAGGGTGGAGTTCTGTGAATTTATTTTAATGCGATTCCAAGAAAACGAGCTGTTTTTAGATAACATCATATGGACGGATGAAGCAAAATTTTCAAAGAATGGACTTTTCAATCGTCGTAATTCTCACTATTGGAGTGACACTAATGTTCATCCTTCTAGGGAAGGACATTTTCAGGAAAGCTGGCAGTTTAATGTTTATTGTGCTATAAGGAATGACGGCGTTGTTGCCCTATAAATATAGGACGATAATTTGAATGGTGAGAATTAATCCGAAATTCATAAAATACTTTGTGTAAACTATTTATTTACTTGTAGGTGAGCATTATTTGGAAATTTTGCAAAATTTGGACAACCTTTCATTGAATGAATATAGGCAAATATTTTACCAACATGATGGGGCCGCTCATAATGGTCACCTGGTTAACAATAATTTACAATCTCTATTTGCTGACCAATGGATTTCCAACAATGGACCACACCTTTGGCCGCCTCGAACGCCTGACTTATCTGTTCTCGATTTTTTTATATGGGGTACTATAAAAAATAAAATCTACAACACTGCAGTTTCTACTAACGAAGATTGCATGCAGCGGGTTCGAGAATCATTTGGTAAATTGGATCCGGATTCAATAAGAAGGGCCACACATGAGGGATTGACACGTAGGTGTAAAAAATGTCTTGACGCCAGAGGTCGTCAATTTGAACACTTAGGACGTTAATTTTTGTTTCATTTTATTCAGTCCATGTTGTGTGTGAATTGTGTATACTCTATCGTTAGTCTCGATGTGGAAATATATGAAGTGAAATATCTTTCAAGATAATTCTAAAAATCGTAACGAAATATGTTATTGTTATAAAAATATCGGTATCTTTATGACTGGCCGTAAATGTCAAATTTTATCTTAAAGTCTAAATATCTTCTGGACGCTTGATGATAGGTATAGAATATTATTTACAAAAAGTGTTCAGAATTTATTGTAGAATCCGAAACTGCTATAAAATACAGGATGTTTCATTTAAAATAAGCGAATCGACATCTACTTCCAGTATAACCGGAAGTGCCGCCGTCTTGAAAATATTTTCAAGTGTAATATCCAATTTTCAGGTTTTTCCTATTGATAGTTTTCCCGCAATCGATCGTAGGACCTCCCGGAGGACCACCCTGTATATATATATTTATATATATATATATATATATATATATATATATATATATATATATATATATATATATACATATATATATATATATATATATATATATATATATATATATATATATATATATATATATATATATATATATATATATATATATATATATATATATATATATATATATATGGATTTGTATGGGTATATATCCAAGCTATAATTGAAAAATTAATTAACCGATTTAGATCAACATAGCACGTGTCTTTTTTTTTGTAAATGTTTTGCAGAGTCAATGTTCGATAGCTGGTTAAATGGGACCAGTTTTTCCAAAAAAACATCAACTTATTACAAAACAATTAAATATTTAGAAATACTTAATTTGTTTTAATGAAAATTAGTACTATTGTTGCCTTTATAGAAACCTCGTTATGTACCAAATAGTGATTTTGTGACAAGCTAAGTATTATAATTTGAAATATTTGAATAAAAATTCGCTCCATAATTTACTTGGTGCTCCGTCCCGACATTTTACATTGATAAGATTGTAATAAAAGTCTGGACGCAGCAAGTGCGTTATGGTAGTGAATTTTCATTAAAATGCTTTTAATAGCAAATACGTGTGTTCTCTTTTAAGTAAGCAGGCATCAAACTGGTTACCAGTGTAACCTATATAGTAAAAATAATGTGCCATGTTTCATAAAATAACTTTATTGTTTAAAAATGTACAAAAATTTCCGAAAGTAAACTTAAAGTGTTCCCGAAAATATTCGTTTCTTGGTCAAACTTATACGTTAATAGCAAATTGAGCTATTAAAATTAGACGCATTTAATCAAAATTCGCTACCATAATGCACTTGCTGCGTCCAGATTTTCTTTTCTTACAAACATTACATTTCGATGGAAAATGCAAAAATGCAATAAGGCGTGTTTGATTAAAAAATGAAAAGAAAATTTGTATCACCAACGACTTATGGGCCAGCCTGTGATTGTAGAAATAATTTTTTTAAGATGTAGCTCAAGACACCATATAATTACTATATACATTTACTGCGTCCCGAATTTCTTTTCTTACAAACGTGCATTATATTTCGATGGAAAATGCAAAAATGCAATAACATAAGGCGTGTTCGACTAAAATATAAAAAAAAAAGAAAATTTGTATCACCAACAACTTATGGGCCGGCCTGTGATTGTAGAAATGTTTATTAAGATGTAGCGCAAGACCCCCTATAATTAATGTATACAATTTTTTTCATAACATGTATAATAACGGTTATATTGAGCTTTATTGATTTTTTACGAAAATTCGATAAAAATTATATACCATTAAACGATAAACTCCATAGCTAAGATTACTGCCAAAGCATCAGAGAAAGGGTATATTCGAAATTAATTTTCTGGAAATATTTTAGCAAAATGAAGTACAATGACGGTTGAAGCTTAGACTTCAGGGTTTGCAAAACATTCTTCTTCAGACATTTTCTTTCCATAGCCCGTATTAGTTTCCAGTTCTTTGCCAAAATGTTGCCAATTTTGACGTTTTAAATTGCGACTTTGACGTTTTGAGGAAAACCCCAATTAATTTTTTTTCAAATATCTCTAACTTTTTTGTCTTTTAACTTACAGAGCTAAATTTTAGCAGGTAATTTACCTATAATGACATAAACCCGCGTACCGAATTTCGTGGCCCTTACTTTGTTATTTCCGGAGATATAAATTATTTTTGAAAGAAAGCGCAAAATTTTCCGGAAAAACTTGGGCAGATTTTCCTGGCTAACGAACGTATCCAAGCCACTTGCAAAGGAAAGGCACCTAGCAAATTTCATTCAAATCGGTCCATTATTTTTTGAATTATATATATATATATATATATATATATATATATATATATATATATATATATGTATATATATTATATATATATATATTATATATATATATATATATATATATATATATATATATATATATATATATATATATATAAACACGGATCTCGTCATTAGTGAATTTTTTTAAGAAACTTCACTTAAAGTAATAGTACCGTCATATATATTTTTTATTATTTTGAAAGTGTTTTTCCAAAATTCATCTCAATTTTATTTGATCATATAGAATTAAAAATTGTGAACGCATCTTATCAATAAAATGATAGATATACATTTGTGCCATTAGACATTTATTTAATTTCAAAAAATGGCATAACGCCATGTGTCATTTAGTTATGTTGCACCTCGCCAAACATATGTTCTTCAATTATAAATTGTCCCAATGAACCGATCACGCCTTCGTATTCAGACCTTCCTGTTTTAAGATCCAATGTTTTGCTGATTCTTTCACTTTGGCCAAGATTGTTGGAAGGTCTTATTTGTCTGGGACGATGATGACAATCGGGATCAAACAATGTGGGGTCCCTGAAAGCTGTTCTTTGAGTAGTTTCTTGAAGAACCCAGTCGTCTGGTAATTTCACCTCGCTGTCTAACAAACTGCCATGAAATAATTCTTCATCCCCTTTATAATCATAATCATGTCTGTATGTTGTCAAATTTTTGTCAGCCAAATATTGTGCGATGAAGTCTTCGTCCAAAGGTTCTTGAAGGTACATTTTTCCGATTTTGACTTTTTCTTCTTTCACCTTTTCTAAGTACACATTTCCGTTTTCTTTGGGAACCGGCGGTTCATCTACCTTAACTTGGAGAAAATCTTTAAAACCTTCTGATACGGGATCTTCAAATTCTTGAGCGGTAAATAGAGGAGGCGTTCTTTTTATATTCTTTTTAATGTAGTCTTTTTGATAAATGGTCATAAAGGGGTTGTTTACACACATTTTGAAGATAGTAAGTTTTCGGTAGTAATTTGACAAATATAAATCGTAAAGTGTCTAAATTGTAATGTCAAATGATTACCATAGAAAGTACACAACAAAATGTCTGTGTAAATACCGTCTCTATGTTCTATCTAACAGCGCTTTCATTTTTGGCGAATTTTTATAATAAAAGAGTCAGTTTATAGTAGCCCGAATTTACCAATGGATAGAAAACCTAATTTTACGACGAAAGGTTTATATAAACATAGGTCGTCAAAGGCTTCGTTTTTGAGATGCAGATGTTGATTTTAATTAATAATATTCGAAAATTTTTTAGACAAAAAGCCGATTTTTGGTAGGCAGCCCTATCCTTTTAAGGCCAATAAGACAGAAGTGAAAGAAAATTAATAAAATATGTATACGTGCGTGTCTGCTGCGGTTGAGGTAAGTAAAATATTGCATAATTAAAAAAATATCAACACCTTTCTTTCTGAGATATTAATTTTAAGTTTTCACTTACAGAAAAGTCTATTATTTGAAAGAATGATATAACGTCAGGAAATTCCATTATTTGAAAAAATGATATAACGTAATATTGGAAGCCCTTGCGGGTGTGGGGATAAAATAAAAAATAGGCCCAAAGGTAACTCCTGCCTGTCATAAGGGGTAACTAACTGGAGTCAAATATTGTCTGGTGTCGGGTCAGGTCGAGGCTGGAGGGAGGCTGAGATATCTACGGTGATACACCCAGAGGTTGAGTCCTCCACTGTTGACTTCAAAATAGACAAATGACCTCGCTTTGATGTTACTCGAGAGCAAGGAGATACTGCCTTGAGTCAAGCACTGGCGAGTGTAGGGTCCAAATGAACTTGGAGGTGGCTGAGATCTCAAGTGGTGAGATGCCCCTGGAGGTTAGATCTCTAGGTACGAAATGCTCCTGGAGGTTAAATCTCTATGGGTTTTACGCCCCTAGAGGTTGCGGCCTTACACACCTGTGTGCTTCAAGATGGGCAAACGACCTCGTTCGGTGACGCTTGGTAGTGACACTCCTTGAGATATCGTCTTCGGTCGCGCACTGGTGGGTGTCGGCTCTGAAAGAAGTTTGAGGGGAGCGGTGATATGTAGGGAATGGATGACACGTCGAGGTTGATGTCCCCACTGTGAGCTACAAAACCTGCAAACCACCTGCCTGGATGCGCACGGAAGTGGGATTCCATATCGTGTAGGCTCTAGTCTAACACTGACGGATGTCGGTTCCAGACAAACTCGGGAAGACGTTATCGCTCTCTGTGCTTCAAAACGTACAAAACTTGTCACAATATCAAAATATTCAGAGCTTCCTCATAAAAACAGGCAAATCGTAGAAAACTTTGTAGAAAACTATAGTATATGTACACGGATATATATATATATATATATATATATATATATATATATATATATATATATATATATATATATATATATATATATATATATATATATATAAATATATAACCCACGGGTTAAAAATAAATAGCCGAGTGGGGTTTGCGGTTTATATTTCTAGCTATTAAGTTAGAAAGAGAGCGAGGTTAAACGGAAATTATTCAAATAACACTGCTGAAGCCAAAGTAATTCTCAAGGCTATAAACTGAGCATCACAAAATGGAAAAATGCAGTAATTTTTACTGATTTGCAAGCGGTACTAAAAGAAATTGCTCATTTCTATTTAAAACAGTATGACAATATCATTTTGTGTGACACAATGAAGAGCTACTACAGCATCATTATGAAAGGAAAAATGGTGGTCTTTGTCTGGATAAAAGGGCATGCAGGTTGCCAGAAAAATGAGACAGTCGACAACTTAGCAAAGGAAGCTGGCAAAGAAGACCTAATATAGTAAACAACGATATAACGAGAGCACATTTAAGAACCAAGTATTTCGCCCAAATAAGGGTGGATTGAAAATTGCATGGAAACTATTTGTAGCATCTTCTAAAAACCAATCTGCTCTACCACATCCTCCTTTACCAAAATATTATGTCCGCGAAGATAATGCCTGTCCAAGAACATTTTACTCCATTCCTGTGCATTTAAAATTGAATCATGGGCGGTACTCATCTGTATAAGATTAAGATTGGCATCATGCCCATGTGACAATAATTTACTTTATATATAAATCTAAATCATATTTTTCTCTTGTCAGCTAAACCATCGACCACGACAATATTTAGTACGGTTTCTTGAGGGCAAAGGCATACGATCACCTAGACACATTGCAAGTTTACTTGGTACAAATGTCAAAGAGACATATGTAACACTTGTGAAGTTTGTAAAAGACTCCAAACTGACAATTTAATGTAAGAGTGTGATTATCAACATTTTATTTGTAACTCCGTTTAATCCAAAGAGAAGAAAATATGATCAGGTTGTAAACTTGTATAAATACATAAAGTTCCCAATGTTTTTCCTTTTGAATTGCCTGCTTACCGTGACCCGGTCTTGTTTGTTTTGCAGAGTGTCAAAAGTTCTGGCGGGTCCCTTAACTGCAATCTTGCATCCCCGTTCATCCTAAATATGTTAAAAAAAATCAAAAAAGGGGGGAGGGAAAAAGAAGAGAAGTTATAAAAAAAGAAAACTCTGAACGCAGCAAGTGCGTTATGGAAGCGAATTTTCATTAAAATGTTTTTAATTGCAAGTATATCGCGCTAATGCGAGCAGGCATCAATTTGGTTACCGGTATAACCTATATAGTAGGAAAAATGTACCATATCTTATCAAAATAATTATTTGAAAATGTACAACAACTTTCCGAAAATAAACTTTAAATGTTTCCGAGAAAATTGGTCTCCTAGCCAATGAACCTTAGGTTAATAGCAAATTGAGTTATTGAAATTTGAAACATTTAATGAAAATTCGCAACCAAAACGCCATTGCTGCGTTCATAACAAATACGCGTACCAAATTTGCTTGCCCTCACTTTGTTATTTCCGGAGATATGAATCTTTTTAGAAAGAAAACACAAAATTTTCCGGGAAAACCTGGTCCGATTTTCCTGGCTAACGAACTTGCAAAAGAAAGATACTCGACAAATTTCATCAAGATCGGTCTATTATTTTTTGAGTTCGGTACGATATATATATATATATATATATATATATATATATATATATATATATATATATATATATATATATATATATATATATATATATATATATATATATATATATATATACAAACACGGATCTCCCCATTAGTGAATTTTTTTAAGAAAATTCCCTAAAAAAGAAAATTTGAATCACCAACTACTTATGGGCCACCCTGTAATTGTAGAGATATTTTTTAAGATGTAGCTCAAGACACCCTATAATTAATGTACACAATTTTTTTCGTATCTTGTATAATAACGGATATATTGAGCTTTATTGATTTTTTACGAAAATTCGACAAAAATTATATAGCATTAAACGATAAACTCTATAGCTAAGGCTACTGCCAAGCATCAGAGAAAGGGTCTAATTTAAATGAATTTTCTGAGGATATTTTAGTAAAATGAAGGACAATGACGGTTGAAACTAAGACTTCAGGGTTTGTAAAACATTCTTCTTGAGACATTTTCTTTCCATAGCCCGTATTAGCTTCAAGTTCTTGCCTAAATATTGCCAATTTTTGACGTTTTAAATCGCAACTTTGACGTTTTGAGGAAAATCCCAATTAATTTTGATTTAAATGCCTATAACTTTTTTGTCTTTTGACCTACAAAGCTAAATTTTGGTGGGTAACTTACATATAATAATATAAGTCTGCGTACCAAATTTGGTTGCCCCTACCTTGTTAATTCCGGAGATATAAATTTTTTACAATTTTTTTTGAAAGAAAATACAACATTTTCCGGGAAAACCTGGGCCGATTTTCCTGGATAACGAACTTATCTAAGCCATTTGCAAAAGGAAGGTACTCACCAAATTTAATAAAAATCGGCCCATTATTTTTTGAGTTATCGGTGTGATACATACATACTATATATATATATATATATATATATATATATATATATATATATATATATATATATATATATATATATAAACATATAAAAATTGAAACCGATCCCGGATATGTGTTCTGGGGGGCCCAGTTAGCGCTCATTTGAAGACATTTTTTCAAAATTCAAAAGTCAGGATCTCCTCATTAGTGGATTTTTTTAAAGAAAATTAACAAAAAGAAAGAAGAAAAAAGGAAAGAGAAAGAAAAGATAATTTAATTTAGGTAGGATTTATACTCAGTAGGTGGTTCTAATTGTTGCGAAAATGCATCGAGTCTTACGTAGGATTTATTTTGTAAGGCATAAACAGCTAGCTTCTTGCTACTTGATTCGCTAAATGGGCACTCTGTTTACATCAGTTACAACAGTTTGTGCCTAATGGACCTGGCTTCCGAGGCCACATAGTAAACACCCACCCACACATGCACACGCCCACGTGCACACACATTCATAAATACACAGACACCCACACACACAAATTTTGTTTGCTGGACAGTTTCCAGCATAATTAGATATCAACGTACGTACACTCGTATAAGCCCAAAAAATTCTTTGGCGGCTCTCTCAATAAATTTGTTTGTGTTCGTTGATTCGTACTATCCTTAATATCCCACTTTTGAGTAAACGACAGAGTAAAACTCCTTTTCACTCAAACACTAAACTTTGCCAGTATATATATAACCACTCCGAACATAAGAAATGATACAATAAATGTTTCATTCTATAACAGTCAAGAGTTGGAAGTTTCTTTAATATTACGAGAGGGAATTAATTTTATTGGATTTTGTGTTTGGCATTCAGAAGATCAGAGATTAAAGGGAATCCCGGCTGTACGGAATGATTTAATCAGTGCAACTTTACGAAGATAAACAAACTGATTAAAAGTGAATAATGTTATGGAAATCATTGAGGGGGAACCAAAGGAGATTATTGTCAAAATAAACTTGAAAAGATGAAGAAAGATCAAGCGACAGTTTTGGAGATGGGACGTGAACAGAATGTAAACAAGTATATAACGAGCGTCCCCAAAGTATTGATCAACGTCATTTATTGCAAACGATCGCCGAGTTTTAGTAGGGTAAATAAAAGCAAATTAAAATTTAGTTTCGGCATATGGGTACATAAGTAATTATAAATTACACCACGTGAACGTCAATTACAAACGGTATAACGCATGTGGTGCGAAGACTTTCTATTAGGCGTATGGGCAGAACTAAAAGTACTTTATTTCTAAAAATTTGTATACACAAAGCTACGTCGAATAATAATATTTCCGTTAAGATGCTAAACATGAAATAAAAAATGGTACATCCTTCTTGAAATAAGCGACTTGTAGAACCGGAAGTTGGCATTAACTCGCTTATGTCGCCTCTTTGCTATACTGTAACTCATTACCTAGAAACTTTAAAACTGGTATTTCTCGAATTTTCTAGTTTGTAAAGAGAACAAACTTGGTAAAAAGTGTACGGGTCAGAAAAATTCAGAGGCGATGCAGTTCAACAGTGTTTTTTAAGAATTTAAAATTAAGTTATTTTTCTTAAAAAAAAATTCACCAATGAGGAGATCCCGACTTTAGAATTTTGAAAAAATCTCTTCAAATGAGCGCTAATTAGGCCCCCCAGAACACGTATCCGGGGTCCGTTTCAATTTTTATATGTTTATATATATATATATATATATATATATATATATATATATATATATATATATATATATATATATATATATATATATATATATATATATATGTATGTATGTATGTATGTATGTATCACACCGATAACTCAAAAAAGCAAGGGCCGATTTTAACTAAATTCGGTGAGTACCTTCATTTTACAAGTGGCTTGGATAAGTTCGTTAGCCAGGAAAATCGGCCCATGTTTTCCCGGAAAATTTTGTGTTTTCTTTCAAAAAAAAAATATCTACGGAATTAACAAAGTAAGGGCAACCAAATTTAGTAAGCGTGTTTGTATTATGAAGAGCAAACAATGCACCAAAATTTAGGTCTCTAAGTTTAAAGATAAAAAAGTAACAGGCAGTTAAAGAAAAAAAATTTGGAGTTTTCCTCAAAACGTCAAACTTGCAATTTTAAACGTCAAAAGTCGCAATGTTTAGGCAAAGAACGTGAAACAAATACGGTACACGAGTTTATATCGCTAGAGGTAAATTACCTACCAAAATTAAGCTCTGTGGGTCAAAAGACAAAAAGTTACAGGCATTTAAAGAAAAATAAATTGTGGTTTTTCTCAAAACGCCAAAGTCGCGATTTAAAACGTCAAAATTGGCAACATTTAGGCAAATAATTAAATCTAATACGGGCTATGAAAATAAAATGTCTCAAGAAGAAAGTTTTACAAACCCTGAAGTCTTAGTTTCAACCGTCCTTGTCCTTCAATTTACTTAAATGTTTCCAGAAAATTCATTTCAAATAGACCCTTTCTCTGATGCTTGCCAGTAGTCTTGGCTATAGAGTTTATCGTTTAACTTTAAACGATAAATTTTTGTCGAATTTGCGTAAAAAATCAATAAAGCTCAATATATCCGTTATTATACAAGATATGAACAAAATTGTATACATTAATTATAGGGTGTCTTGAGCTAGATCTTAAAAAAATATTACTACAATCATAGGATCGACCATAAGTCGTTGGTGATACAATTTTTCTTTTTTTTTTTTAGTCGAACACGCCTTATGTTATTGCATTTTTGCTTTTTCCATCAAAATATAATGCATCTGTTGGAAAAGAAATTCTGGATGCAGCAAGTGCGTTATGGTAGAGAATTTTGATCAAATGCTTCATATTTGAATAGCTCAATTTGCTATTAACCTATAAGGTTGACCAAGAAAGAAGTTTTTTCGGGAATACTTCAAGTTTACTTTCGGAAATTTTTGTACATTTTCAAACAACAAAGTTATTTTGATGAAACATGGCACATTGTTTTTACTATATAGGTTATACTGGTAACCAAATTTGATGCCTGCTTTCTTAAAAAAACACATATTTGCTATTAAGAATATTTTTATGAAAATTCGCTACCATAACGCACTTGCTGCGTCCAGACTTTTTTATTTTCAAAAAGGGTTAAGATTTATTGCCCACTTTATTTATAGATTCATTCACTTTTAGTAGTTAAATGATAGGTGATTAGTTATAATAAATATGAGTTGCAAACCTACAAGTTAGTATCGTCAAATAGTCCTCAGATTTATGGAACTCTCATCAAATACTTGTACATTTAAAAGTAGTTAGTGCCCGATATCTAAGGCAGACGCAATGTATGCCAGGATTCAAGATGTATCAATGTGTTAAGGATAGCTCTCAAAACCAAGCATGAATGTCCCTGTAAAAACGACTGTAGTATGATAGATTTTATCAGCGCTTAATTACTAGCAAAAACCAATCATGAATGTCCCTGTAAAAACGACTGTGGTATGATAGATTTTATCAGCTCCTAATTACTAGCAACTTTGAGTTAATCATGAGACATTAACAGGTTACAGGAATTTACTAAAAACAACGTTACGAAATTTAAAAACCAGCTTTACTGGAACGTTAAGCTCTGAACAATTTCATTTATGAACGTCACACCGTCTGGGATTACCATAATTAAACGTTGAATGTAACGGCTTCTCCTCCAGACACCAAAATTTATTTCAGATGTCTCTTACTCCCGACGCGTTTCGACACTCCAAGAGGTCATCTTCAGGGGATAAATTAGAACAATTCTCAAAAAATTGAACTCGAAACTATACAGGAAGGTTTCAACAGGTAACAACTTCATCCATTGTGCCAGGGGCCATGCAACACTACACCTGCATAATGCCAGAAAATTGTCTTCAAGAACAAAAATCAATGTAAAAGATCGGCGATTTTTAACAGCCATGATGAAGGGCGGCCATTATCTCTGAACAATTGACTCGAAAATTTGAAATAACATAAAATTAAATCATTTATATGTATTACTCAGTTATATCATTTAGAACATGAATGGTTATAATTTAAACCCTGACGTCTAGGTTGTTATTGAGAAAGTCGTGGATAGCTATTCCGTATGTTATAATATTACTATTCAATTTTTAAGATAACTCAATTACTAGAACGTAACATAAACATCTTACCATTTCACAGGTTTGGCAGTTTAAATACAGACAATGTCTACAAGTTACCTAAGAAATCTAGGTAGGCGTTACTTAGTTAAATCAAATACAGGGAGATTTAGAAGAAGAGCCCTAATGATAGGCTAGGTGAAAGCCTTTCGTGTAGGCCTGATCGTAACAGTCGGCCGGGAAAACTGTAGCTCAGATGCCTGGAGGAGAGCTAAGAAAACTCAAGCTGCGGGACACAGTGAATGCCCTCAGGCACTAGGTACTGCAAAACCACATACAGTGGAAACGTTTAACAGCAACTCTCTGCTAAAAAGATGGAAACCTTTGCGACAATATCAGAAACTTACGAGCTCCTGTCAACGAAAACTCATACAGTGTGACACTTAAGATGAAGACTCGAATATTGCTGGCAACTTTTCTTAGTTGTGCTATATTTATTTCATGCAGGCCTGCCTTATTTTCTCGCAAAGTTCCTCGCGACTGTGGGGCCTTCTGTTGTACACCTTATTCTTAACAGAACCCAGAAATAGCAGTCTAGTGGCGTAATGTCAGGCGACCGAGGAGGCCACTGTTGAAAAAGGCTATTCCTGCCAATCCATCATGATGGAAAACGTAGATTTAGCCAATTTATGACTTACTGAGAGTTGTGAATGGATGTAGCGTCTACTTGAAAATACACATCTTGTCGCACGTTGATAGACATACTTTCGATACAGTCCCATAATTCATTATTTAAAAAATGAAACAATCGATCTGCGTTCAAGCGTTGTCAAAAAAAAGGACCAATTATTCTATCTCCTAAAATTCCACACCACGTATTAACTTCTTGCGAATACTGGGCTTTACAATTGATAACCCAGTGAGGGTTTTCAGCACACCAACATCTGGAATTTGGGGCAGATACTATTCCATTGGTAGAATGTTGCCTCGCCTGTAAACAAAATCTGACTTAAAATATTTCTATCATTCAGAAAGTTACCTTGGGCCCCAGGCCAATAATCTAATCGTTTCAGCTCATTACCTTCTCTCAACGAGTGCAGAAACTTTGACTTAAAAGGCTTCATTTTATGACGCACAAGGCATCTTCTGCTTTTTTCTCTACTTACATCCAATGCAACAGCCCTTTGACGTATACTCATCTGAGGATTGGATTCAGTTGAAGCGAAGATTATGCTATCATCACTACTTTTTCAATTTCTAACAGCCGAGATATTGTTCACCACACTTCCCGTTTGAGAAAATCGTACATTCAGAGCTGCTGCAGTTCCGTGCCTAATTGGATTTCTCTGTGGATGTTTCCGATTAAATTCGTCATCCACTTTCTGCTATTTCGAACACCATCACCAAACAATCTTATGAATGCAATTGTTTCCCTTGCATTGATAATGTCAATTTGACATTTATAGCAATATTTTACAAGGTGCCAATTTGTTTCCATGGCAATATACCTGTTAAAATCTGATGGAAAATTTGGACTCTGTCTAAAAATTTACAAAAAAGTAAAAATCGGAATTTTGACTTTAAACTCGGTATCTGAAGTTAGAATTGAATTCTGAATAACTTAGAGAACTTATATAGAGAATCGGCCCTATTCCTGAAATCATGGTATGCTTGGTTGAGATCTGACATTTGAAGTGGGTAGGCTATCCAAACAGCCTAATGACGTTTTACGTCTATACAAAAATAAAGAAAATACAAGCGTGTCTTCATCGTTTCTTAAACAAATTTCTCTGGACGCAAATCGGTCTCTTTGGTTTTCAATGCGGCACGCTATATAATTGACTCCATCTATTTAACGTACGTTCTTAGAAAACGAGATAACTTCTATTTAAAAAATCTACCATGAAAAATAGTTTATTTGGTAAAGTGTGGCAACATCTGTATCCAGTTAACGACATTGCCAATCATACTTATCAATACGATTACAACATTACTGTTTAACAAGTCAAATCTGTGGCCACATGAACATATGTGTTTCGGCATTTCCAACCCATATATTTGCCCACATGTTCTGCCACCAACAAATATAGTCCTTTCCTCCTGATGTTTACACTTTTGAACAAGCTTTCCCTCAGTCAAACACGCAATTTATGTGTGTATAAATATGGATGCGGGTAATCGTTATACTGCTATATCATCGTCAAACGTCCCTGACGCCGCCGCCACAGCATGCTTTATCTGATTTATTAATTCTGCCAGGAGATAAAATTCTCTCGTATCATATGAATCGCATAATTTTTTCAGATTCTCTCTTTTTGATATTTTTAATCAATGTTTGGGCTGGTGTGACGCTCGTAAAATGTTTTTTTTTCTGATACTCTATCCGCACCAGCCGCTGATAAATTAATGGGAAGAAACATACACGTTTTCACTGTATTGTTATGGGAATGCAAGTTAGTTTATCATATTCGGCAATTTTATATCACATTTTATCACAATAATCATGGAGAAATAAAAATGTTAAAAATAATATTATCTGACTAACGTAATACAAAATATATACACATGTAGACATCACATCGATATAAAATAGTGTTGCAAATTGAATCATAACTTCCATATAGCTGTGATAATTTATTCTCTTTAGAAAGAGATTCGCATGGAATAAATTTAGGGCCCATGACTTGACCACAAAAAAATATTTGTATTCCTGTACCCATACACTTTTGGAACGTTATGTTACCCGAGTTTTATTGAAAAAAAAACGTCAATGTTCACCAAACCACCTCTATTCGCTACCCCTGAAGCGATCTTACCCAAAAACAATTCGAAGCATTCCTTTGTTAGGGACTGGATACCAAATTTAAAGATGATATCTCAATTGGTTCGAAAGTTATTGCGCCTATTAACAGCCGACCTACCGACAGATCGTTCGGCCGACAGACCGACAGACAGATTTTTGTTTCCAGACACAATTTTTCTATATATTTTGAGACTTTTTACGCCATTTTAGCAAAACAATTCGAAATATCCCACCCCCATACGTTCAGCCACAAATTTAATTTCAGAACACCGCTATGTCCGCATTTTTTCTGAGACAAAAAACTCGTTTAATGACCACATCAAAAACATAGTCCCCTCAAGCTCCAACGGCAGCAAACCCTTCTAGGTTCTTGCTAAATCTATTGGGAACAATTTCTACAAGAACACGTTGCCACCTCTTGTTTCATGGGATGAAATTGTTTCTACCGCCCTGGGCAAGGCTGAACTTTTGGCTCGTTGTTCGCCGGCAATTCTACTCTCAACCCACCTCCAAATGTTCAACCACCAACAGTCCCCAATGTCGCGCATTAAATGACGGATATCATTTTCAAAACCAAAAAGGTACGAAAGATGCTATCTTCTGTTAATACCAGGAAAGCCTCTGGCCTTGACGAGATCCCAGCAATTGTTCTCAAAAAATGTGCACCAGAACTTGCTTCTGTCCTGACTCGTCTGTTTCAGACATCTTACAATAGAGGCATATTCCCTAGTAACTGAAAAACTGCTTGAGCACAACCCGTCCCCAAGAAAGGATCCAAAGCGCTTCCTAGCAACTACAGGCCTATTTCTCTCCTTTCAGTCGTCTCTAAAGTGATGTAAAAGTATATAAACACCGAATTACTAAAATTTTTGCATTACATGTGCTTGTATGTTTGCAGGGACACGCGAAAACACACCAACTTGGTGGGATCTTAATGTTTGAGATGAGTCGTGGTTGTAGATGTATCTCCAGATGATAATTTGCGCCAAAATACTATACACACGCTCGTTTAGAAAATATTTGCAAATAAAGTGAGGTCCTGCAATTATGTTTAATGCACACGTTGTGTGAAGACCCCTTAAATATGGATTATGCTTGAAGTGTGTATAAGACCCCATAAACAATACCGTTTTTTGTACAAACATAACTGTGTTTGTGCAAAACACAGTCTAATCCACGACATGCAGTATGGATTTCGTCAGCGCAGATCAACTGCCGACCTCCTTTCCTTTGTCACCCATTCTTGGAACAAGTCTATGGAACTACACTGTGAATCCCAGATTGTCGCTCTAGACATATCCAAAGCATTCTATCAGGTCTGGCACGCAGCGCTGCTTGATAAACTACCGGCCTATGGCCTACCACCAAAACTCTGTACCTGGACAGCAAATTTCCTCTCCAACCGGAGCATTTCTGTTGGCGTGGATGGCCGTTCCTCTAAACTGTATCAAATTAATGCAGGAGTCCCTCAAGGTTCAGCTTTAGCCCCTACTTTGTTTCTACTCCACATCAATGACCTTCTCTCTAGCACATCCAGCCCAGTTCACAGTTATGCGGACGATAGCACCATCCACTCAAATATACAATATTCTAAGCTTGTCTCTTTAGCCCAATTAGATGAGCATCGCAGACTCATGGAGGGTTCTGTCTCTGTGGATCTCCAAAAAATATTAGACTGGGGAAGTAGAAATCTTGTACAATTCAATTCCAGCAAATCTCAGTCTTGATTTATATCTCATAAGGAATACACCAGCCCTAGACCCATCACAATGAACAACCAAGTTAATCAAAGTAATGGGTCCGTTTCACTTGTTGGCATTTATGTGGATCGAAATCTCAATTGGCACCAACATGTTACATCAATTGCAGAAGCGGCTGCTAAGAAATTAGGTTTCCTTTTCCGCGCTCGCAAATACTTTTCACCAGCTAATCTCTATACCTTATATACCTCACAAATAAGGCCAAACCTCGAATACTGCTCCCACACCTGGGGTGCCGCTGCCGCTTCTACACTCGCTATCCTGGAATCCATTCAGAAGAGAGCTATACGTTTCACCGGTGACGCTACCCTCACCCAAACGCTGCTATTCCTTGCCCACCGACGTGCCGTTAGTGACCTCTATCTCTTTTATAGATATCTGCACGGGCGCTGCTCAGAGAAGCTTTCTTCCACAGTTCCTCCACCTGCTGCCCCCAACAGATCTACCAGGGCCACAGAGCGAATGAACTCTTTTACTGTCCAGATCACCAGACATAGAACATCTTGTTATGCCCGCTCTTTTGTCCCGAGAACTGCCAAGTTGTGGAATTCCTTGCCGGCACATGTTTTTCCTTCTCCTCCGAACCTCCAAGCCTTCAAGTCCAGAATTAACAAGTTGCCTCTTTCCTCCTTGCCGACATCCACGGTACGATAGTATTAAGGTGGTAAGCCGTCGTGGTGTGTTGTTAAAATATATTTAAAAAAACCAGATGTTTGATGAAATTAAAAATTTTCTAATAAATAGACCCTAAAACGTTATGTTACTCGAGTTTTGACGAAAAAATATCAATTTTCACCAAATCACCCCCCATTCATCCCCCACCCGCGAAAGTTATTTTACCCAAAAACAATCTGAGCTGTTCGTTTGTCAAGTACTAACTAACTGTACACCAAATTTGAAGACGATATCTCAATTCGATCTAAAGTTATCGTGGCTACATACAGACCGACAGTACGACAAAAAAAAATCTCTCCCAAATCATGTTTTCACATCAATATGTGTGGAAGTATGGCATCGGAGACAAAAATTATTAAAAAAATTCGCTTAAACGTTGTAAAAAGTGTCAAAACATATAGGAAGCATGATTTGGGAAAGAACATTTTTTGTGTCTGTCTGTCGGTCTGTCAGTCTGTATGTCTGCCTGCTTCTAACCACGAAAAATTCAGAACGAATTGAGATAGCGTCTTAAAATTTGGTATCCAGTTAGCGCCCAATAAGCGAGCTGTTCGGATTGGGTAAAATTGTTCCAGGGGGGTGATTTGGTGAAAACTGACATTTTTTTCGTTAAAGCTCGACCAATATAACGTTTTAGGATTTGTTTATTAGAAAACTTTCAATTTCATCAAACATCTGGTATTCTGTGCTGAAATTAATTTAGGGGTTGAATGTGTGTGGTTGAAAAATCGGTGCCAGACATTTCCAAATTTGTTTTTGCTAAAACGGCGTTAAAAGACTCAAAACATATAGAAAACTTGATTCTGGATCGAACTTTTTTTTAGTCTGTCGGCCTGAACGTCTGTCTGTTGGTAGGCGCAATAACTTTTAAACAAATGTAGGTATCAATTGTTTTTGGGTAAGATCGCTTTGGCGGGTAGGTGACAAATCAGGGGTGATTTCGAAAAAATTGACATTTTTTCGTTAAAACTCGGGTAATATAACGTTTCAGGAGTTAATGGGTGCAGGAATGCGAATATTTTCTTTGTGTGGCCAGAACAGTCGGCCTCATTTGTAGTTAATGTTTCACTGACGTTTATTGACAATAACGACGTGTTCATAACAGCATTACACTGGGTAAGTTCACCAGGCGCCTGCAGTTGTCAGCAGTTGCATTGCTATGTCAAAAAATGTTGAGGGATGTCAATATAATGTCAACATTTTTTCACATGACAAGGCAGCTGGTGGCAGCGATGCTGCCTGGTGAACTCGCCCAATGTTGTACACTGCTGTTTTGTCTGTTTCACATCTCAGCTTCCTGTAAAATGTTGTAGAATGTCTGTAAACTTTTGTTTGTTGCTCAAGTGACTTGCTTTTATTGACGTATGTCGCTATTATTGAATCTACACATTCTACTAGACTTATACTGCCTCAACAATGCTGTTGTGGTGGAGCAATTATCCTTTATAAATCAGTGGGAGCCAGAGCAGCTGAGAGTCTCGAGGCGCGTCTACAAACAACTAACTCTTGCAATGACGACGGCGTAGAGCCTCGGTGGACTGCTTTGAAGAAGGCACTTTTGGAAACCCAGGAGGATGACATTGGATATGCACAAGCCTTTAAAAAGCAACAGTGGATGACAGACGAAATTCTCCAACTTATGAACGAGAGAAGGAAATACAAGGCCACAGTCAATAACCGATACAAGGATCTGAACAGGGCGGTGAGATCGGAATGCAGAAAAGCAAGGTAAGGATGGCTAGCTGAATAATGCAGTGAAATGGAGACACTAGAAAAAAAGCACGACTCGTTTAACCTCCACAAAAAGATCAAGGAATTCACAAACACACAACGCAGGCAGATCCACGGTATTTTGAAGGACACTAACAACAATATCTTAACAAGCGTTGAGGAAAAGCCTAAAAGATGGAAGGGGTATGTTGAGGCCCTCTTCAATGACACACGACCCCGCCAACCACCTAGCGAATATGATGATATCAACGAACCCAGCCCTGCTATCACGGCAGAGGAAGTAAGACGTGCTATAAAACTTCAGAAAAAATGGCAAGGCTGTAGGACCAGACAATATTCACGCGGAAACCTTGAAATTGCTCGTCAGTGCAGATGATGGAGGCCTAAAACTTTTTACATCGTTGTTCAACTCAATATATGAAACTGGGAAAATACCAACGAACTGGCTGAGGTCGACGTTCATCGCTTTGCCAAAGAAACTGAACGCTTCTCAATGCGAGGACCACCGAATGATAAGCCTGATGTCTCACGTCCTCAAGGTGTTTCTTCGCATCGTTCACACTCGCATATACGCCAGATGTGAGGGATAGGCTGGGAAGACGCAGTTTGGATTTAAGAACGGAATGGGCACGCGCGAGGCTCTCTTCTCTCTCAACGTTCTTACACAGCGATGCAGAGACATGAATGTTGATATATACCCCTGCTTTATTGACTACCGAAAAGCTTTCGACTGCGCACCAGAAGCTCATTGAGATCCTAAAATACACCGGAGTCGATGCGGGAGATCTGAACATCATCACGCAGCTGTAATGGCATCAGACTGCGGAGATTAGGATAGATGGCATAACATCCGAAGAAATAAAAATCAGAAGGGGTGTTAGACAAGGATGTGTCCTGTCCCCTCTACTCTTCAACATATACTCGGAGGTGGTGTTCCGGGAGGCACTGGAGAATGTGAAAGAGGGCGTTAAAATCAACGGCACCCTTATTAATAATATACGATTCGCCGACGATACGGTCGTGGTCGCCGACAGCCTACCACATCTCCAGAATATGATGAACCTCATCGTCGACCATAGCACACAGTGTGGTTTACACATAAACGTTGCCAAGACCAAGGTGGTTGTGTTCTCCAGGGCACCAAGACGGGCGATCCTTCAAATTAACAACCAGGTTGTGGAACAGGTGCCGTCCGTTAAATACCTTGGAGCCCTCGTCAACGAGAACAGTGACCCTAAAATGGAAATCAGATCAAGGATAGAACAGGCCAGAAGGACATTCATCTCCATGAAGAACCTCTTCACCAGTAGAGACCTAAACCTACAGCTTCGCATACGTATATTGTGTTGTTATATCTTCCCAGTGCTACTCTATGGCTCTGAGAGCTGGACATTCTGCCAATAAATGGAGAGCCGTATTGACGCCTTTGAGATGTACTTGTATCGCCGTATACTGCGTATATCCTGGGTAGACAGGATAACCAACCAGGAAGTGCTAAGGAGAATAGGTAAAGGCAAAGAACTGCTGACAACCACCAAAGAACGAAAGCTCCAATACATCGGGCACATTATGAGGGGGGAGCGGTACGAGCTCCTCCGACTCCTCATCGAAGGAAAGATGGAGGGCAAATGATCTGTGGGCAGACGGCAGAACTCATGGCTAAAAGATCTGCGTCGATGGTTCGGACGGACATCTGTGGAGATTTTCAGAGGTGCGGTATCACGCACCATTATAGCCAGTTAGATCGCCAATCTTCGTAGGGAGACGGCGTCTTAACAGGAAGAAGAAGGGACTGTCGGATGAAAAATACTTTATAGTTAATCTGAAAGGTTACTTCTACTTTATAGTAGCCACAAATAGTGAAATTTACTTCCTTAGATATTGGAAACGTGACTGTCACTGCAATATATCACCATGAAGTTCCACAACTATTAGGTGTAATATGAAGAGGCCGGCAACTATTAATGCTACTTGAAAGTGGCTGCAACTTTGATATAACATTTCAGATAGTTTCAGCTATTGTCGTTTTCTACCGTGAAGTTCCCGGTACTTTTGAGTTGTTTTATGAGTAACGTTGACGTTCCTAATACCTTGAAAGCAACTAAAAAGTTAAGTAACTCTGAGGTAGTTATAAGTGGTGAATATTACGCAATTGTTACTGCTAATGTGTAATATAAAGTTATTTACACCACACAGTAGAGGAATTAGTGGTGATTACGTAATAACTACCCATTTCAGGTTCCGATCTCAGTTGGCGTCACTTTTGTGCTAGTTTGGATACTAAATTCAAAATTAAATTTATATTAAAGCCAATACAAAAACATTACTTTACAATTATTTATTTATTTTATCAAAGTATTCAGCAATAAAATAATACTAATGCATTATATAAACTTTAACACATTATTTAATATATATCGCACACTGATAAGGTCTAATAAAACACACCTTGCTATACATTACACACATACACACAAATATATATATATATATATATATATATATATATATATATATATATATATATATATATATATATATATATATATATATATATATATATATATATATATATATATATATATATATATATATATATATATATATATATATATAGAGCGCACATTTAAAGAAAATTTTCAGTCGTGCTTACCTAAATAGCGAATTTTTTTTTAACAAAAATTTGCAAATAGTAATTTTTATTAAGTAAGTACTAGCTTGTTGTCGTTTGGCATATAATGAACATTTCATAAATGAAACTCTTAAATTAACCAAACATACATTAAAGCCGCTGAAAATTTTAAATCCACTCGGAATTCCATTTTATTAATCTGTTGACATAATAAATCCAGTAAAATTAGGCACAGTTGCTTAAGCGCTCTCACAAATCGAATTATCTAATCTATCCCATTAATGGATCCATCAGAGATATTTGGGGCATGTCCAATCAGATGAGATCCGTCCGACCTCCCAACTTATAGATTTATCAAATCTGTCCGAATTAAGACGATTAAACTTTTCCATTAGCCAAAACACTAGCAAGGCTTACAAGGCTCTCTTGATCTAATAATCATCGACGTACTACAACGTTAAACCGCGGCCCGAATTTGACGCGAACAAGGAGTAAAAGCTCCCTCCAAACAACAACATGATTGATTACGTAGCCTCGAAGAACACCGGGATGTTCTTTATTGTTTTTATTTCTGTTTGCTAGGCCTTCTTTTACAATTATTTGCTTTTGATCCCCGACACAAGCCCTTCAGTTAATTGAAAATCAATGTTTCTCATTTGTTGTTCGGTTTGTTGTTGTATAGAGAGGCGTTAGCTAACCCTATATATACTCTTCTATTCATTGCGTGTTGTAGAAGAGTTACATCGCGGAAACTGAAATGACAAATTGATAACTTCAAAACGCGATTCGAACATTAAAATTGCTCGCATTGTCTCTGTTTCTGTGTATACAGACTGTGTGATTGATAGTTTTTGTCGAAATGATTATAGATTGCGAGAGTTAATAGCTACAACAAAAGAAAAAAAGCGGAGGTATAAATATTAAGTGGACATATTAGATTTTTGTTAACGTATTGCTTGCAGTTATGCAGCAGTTGATACAGCCTCTTTTGTAACTAATCTTCATCACTACTATAACATTTTTTTCTTTGTGTATTATGGGCTCGGAGTGAACTCTTTCGGCTGCGGCATTTTACGTTGCATTGGCTTTTTGCACACTATTTTTAAACTCTTAGTATATTACACACCTGTATTAGTAATATGTATATGTTGCAACCATTTATATTATAAACATTTTTAGTGAATTTTCTTAGAAAATATATATATATATATATATATATATATATATATATATATATATATATATATATATATATATATATATATATATATATATATATATATAGGCTGGCGCATTGAAAACAAAACAGACCGATTTGCGTCCAGAGAATTTTTTTTAAAGGAACGCTGAAACTAGTCAATTTTAATATTGAGGGGGACATGTTTTGACATAAAACTCAATTTTGTCAAATCAACCCCTCAGGATGGTGATAACAACCTTTATATTTTAAAAAGGGAACATGGCTCGAGTGTTACATTATTTGAAAGCTCTTTCTTTTCTGAATTCACAACACAATTTTTTTGGAAGTTTTATCAACTCGTTTAAAAATTATTCACAGTTAGAGTTGCAAGAATGTATTTCATTCATTGTGATAAGAAATGCACTAATTAGTCAATTGTTCGTTAAAAAAAACTAAAAAACAAAACCAAACGTTCAAAAATGTTTATTCAGTTAAGTAAATGTTCAAATTGTTGACCACCAGCTTCCATACAAAAGTACAAATTTTGTTCAAAACGAGCTCTGACATTCTGGAGCATTTCTGGAGTTAATAGACGGTATTCTTCAACAATGCGTCGTCGTAATTCTTCCAGAGACTCCGATTCTGTTGCGTAAATTCTACTCTTTAAATGACCCGATAGAAAGAAGTCTAAAGGAGTTAAATCCGGTGATCTAGGGGGCCACTCAATAGCACCTCTACGCCCAATCAATTGCTCTGGAAACTCTCTGTTCAAAAACTCCCTAACACGTTGTGAAGAATGCGGAGGAGCTCTATCTTGTTGAAACATTAATTGATTTTCTTGATAGCGATCATCATTTTCAACAATGTCAATTAGTAGAGGGTAAACGATATCTTCTAGTAACTTCAAATACGTTTCTCTGATGAAAGTACGTTGATGCTAAACTGTGAAATAAACAGGCAAAATTATCGTTATTGCAGGAACACAAACCCACACATCTTCAGTGAAAACCATACCCAAACGCCCCAAAAATTAAACGTGTGGGCAGGCCTTTTGGGCGATCACATTATAGGACCACTTTTTGTTGAAGGCAATTTGACCGGTCAAAGTTATTTGAAGTTGTTAGAAGACCTAATTGGCACGTTTAATTACCCAAGCAGTGGAAAAAGACGTAAATCTCCAAGAAAACCAACTTTTCTTTCAACAGGATGGAGTGCCTCCCATCATCATGTGCGAGTACGCGGTGTCTTAGATGCTGATTTTCCCGAACAATGGATATGTCGGAGAGGTCGCATCGAATGACCAGCTAGGTCTCCCGACCTAACCCCTTTGGATTTCTTCTTGTGGAGCCACTCAAAGTCTAAGGTTTATGCTACATCACCTAAATCTCTTCAAATGCTTCGAAAACGAATCGTCGCAGAGTGTCGTTTGATCACGCCATAAACGTTGAAAAGCGTTAGATAAGCTTTTGAAAATCGATTCTACTATTGTATGGAAGTTGGGGGTGGATGTTTTAAGCAATAAATTCGTTAAATTGAATAGTTTTTTTATAACCATTTTTGTTTCCTTTCACAGTAATTTAGGCAGGGTTCTCAGAAGCCAATCGCTCAAAATTGAAAAAAAAACATAATTGCATAGAGAATGAAAGCAGCTTCAAAATGATGTGTCACTCGACCCCTCTTGCCATTATTTAAATTTTTTGAAGGGGTGGCTCTGGGTACTAGAGGGATGTAGAATTAACTGCGAAACCAAAAAAAGGTCCATCTTTAAGTTAAAATTTACCTGTTTTAGCATATATATATATATATATATATATATATATATATATATATATATATATATATATATATATATATATATATATATATATATATATATATATATATGCACACTCCATATATGTTTTTTCGGGGCATCGCAGAAAACATCGTTAATATGATAGGGAGTTCAAATTCCGTTTATGGACAACTATACAGTCTCTAAGCGGATAGTCAGCATAAACGGATGCACTTTTTATACAAGGCAAGTCAACAAGTAAAAAAAATACGAAAATTTAATCTTGAATTACAAACACGCTATGGGACGTAGAGGACTCAAATTTGGTTACGAGTAAACTGCGTACGCCGATATCGATTCTGCTGTCCATAATGTCAAAAAATGCTGCCTAATAGGGTATCAAGAAAATTCGACCCCTTTGAAGAGTCATAGTAGGCACTGAAAAAGGGAAATATCTTTTATACAGCTAAAGAAAGGTCATCGAGTACCACCACATGAAAAAAAGACGCGTTTCAAGGTATGGGGGTATTGCGCTTAAAAGCCACACACATTGTATATATGTACACATTGTATATATGTATATACACATAAAGTCTTAACTGACCTCTAATATTGGTTCCAGTAGCGGCTCGTGCCTTAATGCATTGGGGTGTGCAAGAAAAAAAAAGTTCTGGATGCAGCAAGTGCGTTATGGTAGAGAATTTTTATTAAATGCTTCAAATTTGAATAACTGAAGTTTCTACGAACTTAGAAAGTTAAATTTTGGTTATAGTAGGGTCTTACCCAGGGCAACATATCCACCAAATTTCATCAAAACAACTTTGTAATTTTCGGAGAAAATTTTTTTCAAAAGAAAACTCAAGATTTGAATAACTCAATTTTCTAAAAATGTAAAAAGTTGAATTTTAGTGTGTAGTAAGGTCTTTTACAAGGCAACATATCCACCAAATTTCATTAAAATAGCTTTGTAATTTTCGGAGAAAACATTATCTGATTTTCCTGACTAACGAACTCATCCAAGCTATTAATAAAAATTTTTGCAAAGTCTCTCCATCGATACCTTCTATTAGTGAATTTTTTAAAATAAAAATTCACCAAAAATGAAGGGATCGCCTATTTTTTCCCCGAAAATGTATAATGAAAAAAACCTACTTACTAAACTAATTAAACTGAATACTTATTAACTATACTTACCAAGCTTTCCTCTAGTAAGTTATAGGTTATAATAGTTAAAAAGTTCCTTAAAAAGTTAACCTTTAAATTTAAAATATCCACCGAATTAATCACAGTACCACAATTATTTTGTCCACTTATTAAGCAACCCGAACTAGTAGCCATCATAATAATAATAATTGTCTTGTTTCAACATGCAAACAACAACGAAATGATCTAATTAAAATCAATCCGACGCGAAGCACTACATGAAAATTACTAAACACATGCTAGACACAGACACGCTCTGCCAAAATTCCACTGCAAACTGCAAGTGTGGAATTTGAGAGCGCACACTCGGTCGTTTTCGACGATGATAATCGATCATTTCGCATTGAAGTGTCGCATTTCGTCAAGAGCGCCGAAAAATACACACCGCGGGCACCTGATGTATATATGGTTATTTGGATATGGATGTATATAACGATAACATCTGCAACCAACCATTAATACTATACTTATTCTGATGCTGTATTAATGGCTGCCGACTCCGCGATCCTCGACCCTCGATATACTAATTTTGTTTGTTGAATGCAGGAATTCAGGAGATAAAAAAGCAAATAAAAATTTATTAAAACATAGCATAGCAAAAGTATTATTTTTTTCCACGGCAGGCGGCAGTGCGCGCGCACGTATTGAGGAGCCGCTCCTGATTGATTCCAAATTGGTTGTTTGCGCTCATTTAAAGAGATGTTTGGAAATTCGAAAGTCGTTACTTCTCTATTAGAGAAATATTCTTTATGAAAAATCGCACAAAATTAGGTACCTAATATAGCCAATATATTAAAATTATCTATTTAAAGGAAAGATACATCGACCAAGTAATACTTTTATTACCATAATTTTGTTGCGACACACTTTTGTCATTTTCGCTTCACAAGAACATTTGAAAATGTGGAAAAATGTTTGTAAATAAATTACCAAGATAACCCGTTGCAACGCTACCATCCTAAAAAAGCTCATTTCGTGGGATGCAAGGACGTGTTTGTACCTGTACGTTTCTCCAGAAAAGTGGCTCACAGGTCGCAGTTCTTACCAGTCTCTAGTCTGATGATTAATGCCGGCATAAATCCAGAGGTTCATGCCGACAGTGCTGGTCCAAACAACACGTTCGCAGTGATGAATATTTGCACTACACAGTGTGCCGTGCCGAGCCGACCGTGTATGTGACGACGATGATAGGAGCCGACATTTCCACCTCCCGTTTCTCCTTTTCACGAACTACACGGTCTCATTTGCAGCGCTGTATGTTTCCTTGTAACGTGGTACACTTGTCTGTCCATTTATCACGTGTGCAAATGCACGAAATATGAATAAACAAAGAGGCTGTAGTCAATGTGGACATGTGGTTGTATGGTTTATGGCTGCGAAATGTAACGTTTCAATTGCTACAATAGCCAGAATGTAGATATGGCTAATTGAAATAATCTTAATTAGGAATGAAAATTAGCACCTGCGCATAATAAGCCCTAAACCTTTAGCTACGAATAAGTGTTATTGTAGATGCAGCTCGCAGTGAAGATTAAGAATGTCACAAATTGGGCAGGTAGATTGTATATTTTGATACAAATTTTCAGCTTGTCTTTTAATAAACGTACGAGAAAAAAAGTCTGGACGCAGCGAGTGCGTTATAGTAGTGAATTTTCATACAAATGTTTTTAATAGCAAATACGAGCGGGCATTAATCCGATTACCGGTATAGCCTATATAGTAAAAACAACTATATTTAATCAAAATGGTTTATTGTTTGAAAATGTACAAAAATTATCCGAAAAAAAAGTTAAATGTTGGTTTCCTAGCCAACAAACCCTACGTTAATAGCAAATTGAGTTATTGAAATTTGAAGGATTTATTGAAAATTCGCTACCAAAACGCACTTACTGCGTCCAGATTTTTTTCTTACAAACATGCTGTAATGTGTGACATGCTTCCTTATTTTCGTTTAATAAGCAAAGCACCATCAGCTGACCTTACGAGTAAGAGCGAGCTTCCTATGCTAGTTAGTCGGGAGCTCAGGTTTTGTTTAAAGTTTTTATGTGTGGTATAGTCGCGGTCTTAGGTTAATTTAAAAGATGTTACCTGAAATGTGCAAGGCGCCAACTGTCTTAATTAGTGAATATGTATCGTTCGACAGTACCACAATACCATAGGCACATTTCTTACATACAGTCAATGATAAAATAAAAGAACTCAGGTTTAAAACTTTTCACGTCTTTCCTATTTCATGCAATTTTATCTCTCAAAATCAAGTCACAGTGACAGTCATCAGTTGACAGAATTGCCAATTGGAAAATTGAAATATACTCTGAATATAAGTATTGGTGTACCATTGACTAAGTGTTATTAGTGAAATGACGTCACAACCATTGATCATGATACGAGACTACAGAACAGTGAAATCTATGAGTGTAACTCGACCAAATGATTTACCGGTTGCATAGCCTTGAGTACTAATTGCTGCAACTAAAATGAAATGTTATAATGCATCATATTTCGATCAAAAATGCAAAAATGAATTAACACATTGTTCTATGAAAATTAACTAAAAATTATAAACTTAACTAAACCTACAGCGAAAGCATCAACTTAACTGAACCGACAGCCAAAGGATCAGAGAAAGGGTCTACTTGAAATGAATTTTCTGTAAATATTTTATTTAAATGAACGACAATGTCGGTGGAAGCTGAAACTTAATGGTTCCCAGAACAGTCTTCTTGCAACATTTTCTTTTCAAAATCCGTATTTTTTTCACTTCTTTGCCTAAACATTGCCAATTTTGACGTTTTAAATCGCGACTTTGACGTTTTGAGGAAAACTCCAAATTTTTTTCTTTAACTGCCCATTACTTGTTTGTCTTTACACTTACAGAGCTAAATTTTGGCAGGTAATTTACCTATAATGACATAAACGCAAAAATTAACAAACCAATCAAGGCTAATATCTCTTCCCTACATGTTATAGAAATAGTAAGATCCTTTTTACTGTATTGCTTTGATTTTCGTTGTATCTCTTCATTGGTATGTTAAAGAATTTTACCATTTTTCATTTCATCATTAAAAAAATGAAGGAAGCAGTCAACAGGATCAAGGTTTTGCCTTGCTGCACCGCTGTTACCAGGATAAAAATATATAGTATTCCTTTTAGATACCCTTTTGGATTGACTTGGTAATTTCGCTGACCACCTGTGGCCATCTTTCACTTTCAAATTTGTATTAGTTGGAACAATAATATATTTACCTTTAATGTCTACTGATGTTTCTCTCGCCAGCTGTGCCAATGGAATATTGTCTGGCCAAATGTCACCAAGAATAACCTCAACGCCATCTCTTATCAATGAAATATCCTCATCACTGTCCGAACTTTCATCAGAAAAATTTATTTCACACTCAAAATCTTCTTTTAGTGTGCCCATATCTTCTTTGTTGGACTCCATTTCAACACATTCATCAGGTTCAGAATTATTGCCGGATTCGTCATCGAGTCCAAAACTCATGATTTTTTTTTCTGCCAATATTTCTGCATCGGTTAACGGCCGGTTTTCATCTCTTTTGGATGGCACTTTGATGCTTTGAAAGAAAAACTTGTGTAAACAAAAAGTTTGGGCATAACAAGAGAAAAACTTGACTGGGGACACAATATCACTTGCAGAAAGCGTAGGTAATAACCTCAATAATAGACCGTTGTAAATTTTACGACTTAACCTCAATATCTGATCCAATTTGAATAATAATACAATAATCTTCACTTAATATAGAATGCGTAGGTAATAACGTGAATACTAGACCGTCGTAAATTTTACGACTGAACCTTAATATCTGATCGAATTCGAATAATAACACAATTCTGTTCACACTAGCATCCACTCTGACCAAAGCTAGGAAGGTACTGACAATCTCGTATTTCTTCGGTTTTGCAAATGTAGAAAACTCAGTCGATGCTATTCGGCAGTCGTAAAATTTACGACGGTCTGGTATTCTAGGGTTAAATAAACTCAGGTTGTTTATACACCTACTAGTTGTCAACTCCATATTATTGACGGTAAGTTTAACCTGATTTGTATTGTTAAGTATGTTGCCAAACAGTTAATAGGACGATTTAATTTCTAAGGTGCGCATGTTTTATAAACAGCCATAACTTCCCTTACCAAAACGTTGGTACATATTTGTTACAGAATGCGTAGTGTGAAAACAGCAAGTAAGGTAAAATAAATATATGAATGCTCTTTTTATTCCATTAACTCACGTATATAAATAAGAGAAAGAAACAGTAAAACAAAATTGGCCAGTTTGTATGTGCGGCCAGTATATGATAGTGATTTCTCTTGAAAAAATAAATGGTCAACATTTTTCACCATGAACGTTTAGGCTTTCCGCCAATTTATCTTTTTACTTTATCCTAGAACGACGGTCATCACTGGTTAAAAGACCGCGTGATATATCACTCGCTCTTTGTTATTTTAACCTTTCCATCATGCGGGAAAAAACATTTGTTAGTGCTACACGTATATACACAGAATAAATTTATACGCTTTAAAAATAGTCAAAATAGATTAATACAATAGACAAGAACATAAAAAGTTGTGCATGTCCCTCTGTATCATATATGTGCGGTGAAACATGCATGTCGTAAGATTTATGTCAGCAAAGCGAATAAATAAGCCAAATCGTAATTGAAATCTATTATATCTTGCTTTTATAGACGCTTGCCTATGTACCTAAATTGAAGATTCTAGCTCAATCGGGAATTAGTCTTACTAATCATTCACAAAAAATGACATACCTGTATTTTCACACATCCTTTATACGCCCTTGACTTCATCTGACCTCACACTCTTCTCCTAGGGGAACACTATAGCAGTACGAGCAAGAAAAGGCAGGCACCAAAGGCAGGCAACTTCAAGGATCGTGGACCGCAACGCCTCCTTCATCATCGCTGACACGATAATCCAATAATGTATCAACTCAGGGCCTACTCTGATGCCTCTAACTAAGCCTTCTTACTCCAAATATACTCTCGAGTACCCAGAATATGAGATAGTTTCTAAAAGCTAATAATGTTTGATTTAAATAACGAAACTATGTCAATAAATCTTAAAAAGTCACTTGTATTAGGCTATCTCAAGAGGGAACAAAATGAATGCCATTTGATAAACTTACAAAATATATATTTTCCAAGTTATTTTATAAGTCAGGTTGGAACTACTATCATCCATCACTGTGTGGTACTTTGAGTTTTCATAAAAATATGCTTAGTGTAATAGATCATGTATGTTACCAATTAAATGTTATACAGTAGTGGCGCGTCTCTTAATGCATTGGGGGTGCGCAAGAAAAAAAGTTCGGGACGCAGCAAGTGCGTTATGGTAGTAAATTTCTATTAAATGCTTCAAATTTGAATAATTCAAGTTTTTGCGAATTTAGAAAGTTGAATTTTGGTGTATAGTAGGATCTTACCCAGAGCAACATATTCACCAAATTTCAGCAAAATATCTTTGTAACTTTCGGAGAATTTTTTTTTTTCAGAAGAAAACACAATTTGAATAACTCAAGTTTCTAAAAATGTAGAAAGCTGAAATTTAGCGTGTAGTAAAGTCTTTTACAAGGCAACATATCCACCAAATTTGATTAAAATACCTTTGTAATTTTCGGAGAAAAATATATTTTTTTGTAAACAAAACTAATTTTTTTTCCCGGAAAACGTTATCCGATTTTCCTGACTAACGAACTTATCCAAGCCATTAATAAAAGAAAGGCACTTGCCGAGTTTCATCGAAATTATTTTTTGAGTTATCGGTTGGATACATACATACATATATATATATATATATATATATATATATATATATATATATATATATATATATATATATATATAAATTGAAACTGACCCCGGATATGGGTTCTAGGGGTCCTAGTTCGCGCTCATTTGAAAAAAAATTTGCAAAGTCTCTCCATCGATACCTCTTTATTAGTGAATTTTTTTAAATAAAAATTCACTCACCATGAACGGCTCGCCTATTTTTTCCCCGAAAATATATTATAAAGAAACCTACTTACTAAACTTAATAATTATTAACTACTTACCAAGTTTTCCTCAAGTTAGTTATACGTTATAGTGGTTAAAAAGTCCCTTAAAAAGTCAACCTTTAAATTTAAAATATCCACTGAATTAATCACAGTATCACAATTATTTTGTCCACTTATTAAGCAACCCGAAGTAGTATCCATCATAATAATAATAATTGTCTTGTTAGAATATGTAAACAACAACGAAATGATCTAATTAAAAATCAATCCGACGCGAAGACGAAAATTACTCGGTAATAGGTACGCACGCTCTGCCAAAAGTCCACTACAAACAGGAAGTGTGTAATTTTATAGCGCACAACAGATTGCTTATTCGGTCGTTTTCTACGAAGATCATCAATATTCGGCGATCATTGTATGATACTGAAGTATCGCATTTCCTGAGAGCGCCGAAAAATACACACCGCCGCCCGACTGCTTTATATGGATATGGATGTATATAACGTCTGTAACGATTAACACTATACTTATTCTGATTCTGTATTCTGTATTAATGGCTGCCGACTCTCTGCGATCCTCGATATGCTAATTTTGTTTGTTGAATGCAGGAGGTAAAAAAGTAAATAAAAACTCTGGACGCAGCAAGTGCGTTATGGTAGTGAATTTTCATAAAAATGTTTTTATTGCAAATATGTGTGTTTTCTTTTTAAGAAAGCAGGCATCAATTTTGGTTCCCAGTATAACCTATATAGTAAAAACTATGTGCCATGTTTCATAAAAATAACTTTATTGTGTGAAAATGTACAAAAATTTCCAAAAGTAAACTTAAAGTGTTCCCGGAAAAACTCGTTTCTTGGTCAACCTTATAGGTTAATAGCAAATTGGGCTATTCAAATATGAAGTATTTCATCAATATTCGCTATCATAACGCACATGCTGCATCCCGAATTTCTTTTCTTACAAACACGCATTATATTTCGATGGAAAATGTAAAAATGCAATAACATAATGCGTGTTTGATTAAAAAAAAAGAATATTTGTATCACCAACGACTTATGGGCCAGCCTGTGATTGTAGAAATATTTTTTTAAGATGTAGTTCAAGACACCCTATAATTAATATATACAATTTTTTTTCATATCTTGTATAATAACGGATATATTGAGCTTTATTGATTTTTTACGAAAATTCGACAAAAATTATATACCATTAAACGACTGTATAGCTAAGGCTACAGCCAAGCATCAGAGAAAGAGGGTCTATTTGAAATGAATTTTCTTGAAATATTTTAGTAAAATGAAGGACAATGAGGTTCGAAACTAAGACTTCAGGGTTTGAAAAACATCCTTCTTGAGACATTTGATTTCCATAGCCCGTATTAGATTCAAGTTATTTGCCTAAATGTTGCCGATTTGACGTTTTGAGGAAAACCCGAAATTTTTTTAAAAATGTTTAAATGCCTATAACTTTTTTGTCTTTCGACCTACATAGCTAAATTTTGGTATATATATATATATATATATATATATATATATATATATATATATATATATAATATATATATATATATATATAATATAATTTTATAAGATGCAGCTCAAGACATTCTATAATTAATTGACGTATATACTTTTTGTAATATCTTGTATAATAACTGATATATAAGCTTTACCGTAAAAATACCCCACCCTGTAGATATGTAAAATTAGAATATGAAACTGACCCTGGATATCTGTTCTAGGACGCCCAGTTCGCGCTCATTTGAAGAAATGTTTCAAAATTCAAAAGTTGCGATCTCCTCGTAAGTGAATTTTTTCTACGAAAATTCACTAAAACCTCAGTAATTTTATTTTGTTTTATCACGTCTGCAAATTAATGTTTGTAACTGTAGCTTAATCGTTTCATTTTTGGCTTCATAGCCGCATTACTTCTGACCCAAGAAAAGGATACATTATTAGTTTTTTCTAAGTGAAGATTGGAACCTGTGATGAGCACTGATAAGTACACTTGGAGAGCCCAAATCACCACAACACATTTTAAAAAGACCTGACGATCGTTTCACTAACCAAGTTAGCGTCATCAGAGGATGAAACATTCTAATGAATGTTTCATCCTCTGATGACGCTAACTTGGTTAGTAAAACGATCGTCAGGTCTTTTTAAAATGTGTTGTGGTGATTTGGGCTCTCCAAGTGTACTTATTAGTTTTTTTGTTTAAAGTAAAACGTTATCGTTGTCTGATGACAGCGATGGCGATTTACCGAATTAATGTTATGAGGGAAGTAGTTTTTGTTCATTCATTTGTATCATTATCGCCCTCGATATAACGGCGGGCTCATTATTTCACAGAATGAGGTAAGGGGGTTTGTTAACCAGCTCAAGTGGCTGCAATAAATTAATTAAACAATGTAAGTGGAAAAACATCACCACACAACTATTGTGTAAACCACTACTTCGCGATGTATCCAAATTTGACCTGAAAACAAACGACATAACCGCAGGAAAAGTAAACATAATATCGTACACGATACACAAAGCTCTATCCTGCATTCAATATAAGATTCATATCGTATATCCAAGAAGATATGTATCTATAAAACTCCGTAGGACATTTCATTGGATTCAGCATACCTATTTATAATATTACGAAAACATTCTTTACCAGAGATGTCAGACATTCTGCATTCAAACAGTTTAATATAACGTCGGTCAATCTTTAATATAGCGGCTGATGGAATGTTGCAGAGGGGAGAAAGATTGGATCTATGGTTCCTTATCTCTATCTAGCCAAGCAAGTAGCTAAAAGATGCTTGTTTTGAGAATAGCACTTGATTTTTATAATATTGAATCCAATAAAAATTTCTTTTGTTAATTATGAAAAATTTCGTTTTAGTATATAGAATTAATTCAATAGATTGATTGTTTATTTGAAAAAGGCTAGTCAGTTTATATGTGGAAAGTGTAGGCTTTTTTCTCAGCCTTCGCACACATTGTCCAAATGAAGGATTGCAAGTTGGATTCAAGTCAAGTTTTCTTAATTGTGTTGCGTTTTTTCCAGAAGCTTTTTACTAAAGTTGGTTAATTGACTATAAATTATTTATTTATTTACATCCATTAAAAACAATGGTACACAGATGAGCACTGGATTCTTGGCAGCAAAGTATTAAGATTGATGAAAATAATTATGTACCACATGAGTACCACGGCAGGTGGTAGTGGACTTTTCCTTTACGTCATAGTACACGATTTTTTTCACGCCCGAGGAGGTACCACCCCTTACATCAAGGCGCCGGTGAAGTCCCAACGGACGTTTCCGGTTCTGATGTATGAGTCGGTTTCCCTTATAAGCAAAAATGATGATGGCTCCTCCTTGGACAAAATATTCCGGGGATAAAATACCCCTCCATTTGGATCTCCGGGAGAGGAGTGTGCAGCGGGCGCCGGCATCAAGATTTAACATATCCTCGAATATATGTGGCCTAAATTCTAACCTGAACTCCGTCCACCATTTCCTCTAGGCTAATAGGCCTCAACTTCTCTTCCTCACCGAAACCCCAATTAGTGCCAAAACAGCCACTAATCACCTTAATTTCCCGGGGTATGAGCTCCTCACTTCCCTTAGATTGCATGGAGGTGTGTGCGCGTACGTCCGTAGCAATCTACCCTGCACCAGATTCCCCAATTTAGAAGCTGGAAAAAAGACATACTTTGGATGAACCTCTTTCTGAGGGCCGCAACTAAATTCATCTGTTGGATTTGCCGGTCACCTTCTTACAACAACTTTGTCCAGCGGCAGCAAACCCTTCTGGACTCTCGCTTAATCTATTGGGAATAATTTTTGCAAGAGCACGTTCCCACCCCTTGTTTCAGCGGATGAAATTGTTTCTACCGCCCTGGGCAAGGCTGAACTTTTTGCCTCGTTGTTCGCCCACAATTCTACTCTCAACCCACCTCCAAATGTTCAACCACCAACAATCCCCAATGTCGCGGCATAAAAAGGTACGAAATATGCTCTCTTCTCTTAATACCAGTAAAGCCTCTGGCATGGACGAGATCTCAGTTCTCAAAAATGCGCACCAGAACTTGCTTCTGTCCTAATTAGTATGTTACAGGCATCTTACAATAGAGGCATATTCCCTAGTAACTGGAAAACTGCTCGAGTACAACCCGTCCCCAAAAAAGGATCCAAAGCGCTTCCTAGCAACTACATGCCTATTTCTCTCCTTTCAGTCGTCTCTAAAGTGATGGAAAAGTATATAAACACCGAACTACTACGATTTCTCGAAAAAGACAATGTAAGCCCCGACAGGCAGTATGGATTCCGTTTTCCGTCAGCACGGATCAACTGCGGACCTCCTTTCTTTTGTCATCCATTCTTGGAGCAAGTCTATGTAACTACACGGTGAATCCCAGATTGTCGCTCTAGACATAACTAAACCATTCGACCAGGTCTGGCACGCAGCACTGCTTAATAAACTTTCGGCATATGGCCTACCACCAAAACTCTGTACCTGGACAGCAAATTTCCTCTCCAACCGGAGCATTTCTGTTGTCGTGGATGGCCATTCCTCTAAACTGTATCCAATTAATGCAGGAGTTCCTCAAGGTTCAGCTTTAGCCCCTACTTTGTTTCCTCTCCACATCAATGACCTCCTCTCTAGCACGTCCAACCCAGTTCACAGTTACGCGGATGAGAGCACCCTCCACTCAAATATACAGTATTCTAAGCCTGTCTCTTTAGCCCAATTAGATGAGGATCGCAGGATAATGGAGGGTTCTGTCTGTGTGGATCTGCAAAAATATTAGAATAGGGAAGTAGAAATCTTGTACAATTCAACTCCACCAAATATCTGTCTTGCTTTCTATCTCATAAGAGATACACCAGCCCTAGACCCATCACAATGAACAACCAAGTTATTCAAGGTAATGAGTCGTTTTCACTTGTTTGGCATTTCTGTGGATCGAAATCTCAATTGGCACCAACATGTCACATCAATTGCAGAAACGGCTGCTAAGAAATTAGGTTTCCTCTTCCGGACTTGCTAATACTTTGCACCAGGCTAATCTATTTACCTTATATACTTCACAAATAAGGCCAAACCCCGAATACTGCTCCCACATCTGGTTTGCCGCTGCCGCTTCTACACTCGCTATCCTGGACTCCATTCAGAAGAGAGCGATACGTCTGATCGATGACCTTAACCTCACCGAAATTCTGCCATCCCTTGCCCACCGACGTGCCGTTGGTGACCTCTTCTCTCTCTCTCTCTCTCTCTCTCTCTCTCTCTCTCTCTCTCCTCTCTCTCTCTCTCTCTCTCTCTCTCTCTCTCTCTCTCTCTCTCTCTCTCTCTCTCTCTCTCTCTCTCTCTCTCTCTCTCTCTCTCTCTCTCTCTCTCTCTCTCTCTCTCTCTCTCTCTCTCTCTCTCTCTCTTCTCTCTCTCTCTCTCTCTCTCTCTCTCTCTCTCTCTCTCTCTCTCTCTCTCTCTCTCTCTCTCTCTCTCTCTCTCTCTCTTTTATAGATATCTGCACGGGCACTGCTCAGAGGAGTTTTCTTCCATAGTTCCTCCACTTGCTGCCGCCAACAGATCTACCAGGAGAACAGAGCGAATGCATTGGTTTACTGTCCAGGTCACCAGACACAGAACATCTTGTTATGCACGCTCTTTTGTCCCAAGGATTTTCAAGTTGTGGAATTCCTTGCCGGCATATGTTTTTCCTTTTCCTCCAACCCTCCAAACCTTCAAGTCTAGAATTAACAAGTTGCCTCTTTCCTCCTTGTCGACCACCCACGGTACGATAGTATTTAGGCTGTAAGCCCTCGTGGTGTGTTGTTGAAATAAAAAATAAAGCTTCGCACACATTGTCAAATGAAGGATTGCAAGTTGGATTTAAGTCAAGTTTTCGTAACTGTGTTGCGTTTGTTTCCAGAAGGTTTGTACTGAAGTTTGTTAATTGATTATAATTTATTTATTTATTTATATCCATCAAACTCAATGGTACACAGATCAGCACTGGATTCTTGGCAACAAAGCATTACGATTGATGAAATAATTATGTCCCACATGAGAGAATATGTTCGTAAGAGATGGACCGTCTTCTTCGTTTGGTGCTAACGCTAGGTTGTTTCTTACTAGCGAATTTCTTGGTAGACGGATAGGACGGCGAGGAATGATAGAATGACCTGCGTGATCGCCTGATTCCACCCTATTAGATTATTTTCTTTGGCGTCATTTAAAATCGCGAGTCTTCTTCAACATACCAAACAGATAAGAATAAGATATGCAGCTACGATTTCGCGGAGAAATGGAAAGAATTGCCTTGTGTATCATCAGGATTGTAATACTCGTACAAACCGGTTACACATGAGCTGGAGAGTTCATAGTGAAAACCTTGATCAATTTCATTGGATTATCTCGTTGATCTTATGTAAGACAATACACTTACCCAAATTGAGAGGCAAGGACCACCTTTGGGAGCGATCACGGACGGCATCGATACCCTGTTGCAGATCATCCTATTTAGAGGACACATTCAACATTTTTAGATCATCGACAAGCACTGAACATTTTTCGAACACCGGTAAACGTTAAAAGTTTGGACTTTATACAATACGTTAAGTCTTCAACATAAACAAGAAACGGCAAGTGTCATAAAACCGAACCGTTGGATATATAGTTCAACAAACTACCTGAGCGTAAACGCGTAGACTGACCTGAAAAAATCGAGTAGAAAGAAATGCGTGGATTCATTCGACAACCACTTCACTAACGCCAAATTTACAAAGCTGATGTGATGTCAAAATCCAACTAGACTATGTTGTCGGATCTTCCAGAATCCACACGTGAGTCCAGAAGTTGAAGAATTGTAGAAGGTTAGTTGTTGTACTGGATCTGCTTTGTAGGAAACATTTTTTTTATTTTTATTTCAACAACACACCACGAGGGCTTACAGCCTAAATACTATCGTACCGTGGGTGTCGACAAGGAGAAAAGAGGCAACTTGTTAATTCTGAATTGAAGGTTTGGAGGTTCGTTGGAGAAGGAAAAACATGTGCCGGCAAGGAATTCCACAACTTGGAAGTCCTCGGGACAAAAGAGCGGACATAACAAAATGTTCTATATCTGGTGACCTGAGCAGTAAAAGGGTGTATTCGCTCTGTTGCCCTGGTAGATCTGTTGGGGGCAGCAGGTGGAGGAACTATGGAAGAAAGCTCCTCTGAGCAGTGCCCGTGCAGATATCTATAAAAGGGAGATAGAGAGGTCACCAACGGCACGTCGGTGGGCAAGGGATTGCAGCCTTTGGGTGAGGGTAGGGTCACCGATGAGACGTATAGCTCTCTTTTGAATGGAGTCCAGGATAGCGAGTGTAGAAGCGGCAGCAGCACCCCAGATGTGGGAGCGGTATCCGAGGTTCGGTCTTATTTGTGAAGTATATAAGGTATAGAGATTAGCGGGTGCTACTCATCTGAAATGATGTTATGTAAAATTAAAAATTATGTAACCTCTCGTGTGGTCACTTGTTCAAGTATTTTACATAATATAATCGAAACTGAACTGATAGAGCAACCGTTGCTAGGTTTACACCTATTAGCTCATCAAAAATCATAACCACGAATCCCAGCAATCAGGGTTTTGGAAAGGGGGCAATTAAAAAAAACGTCGAGGGAGCAGCTTGCTGATCGGAACATTTTTGTAGCAATAACGAAAGTATGCTGTTAAGGAGGAGATGAATTAATGCCGAGAGTCTTTATTTTAGCTAAGACTAGTTCTTTGGTTATCTTTGATATCCAGGCTGACGGGATTTTCTGCTGAGATTTTAAGCCGCTAAAACTAACTTCCTGTCATGGTGAAGACAAATAAGAATTGGCTGGCATAATAAAATTAAAAATTCATTAAATTCTACTAGCTACCTGAAAAAACCGCTAAAATGTCATCTACATATCTGCACCAACCACCGGATATGTACGAATATTAACTACTTCCGTTCGACTAGTAATTGGTAATGTTAATACACCTTATCATAAGATATCCAGCAGATTGATTTCACTTATTAGAGAATACAATTACGTTCCAAAATATTTATTTAAAAATTCTTATGAACTTACACAAGATTTAAATAACATAATTGGTCCTCCAAACAGGAGTACGTTAGTTTCACTTAATGTTTGTAGAGTATATTCTAACATAACTCCTAGACCATGCTAACCTTTATTAAAAAAAATTTACTAGTAAAGAATGATATCATAAAAGGACACGAAATACTTAACTTTTTTAACGAATGTAGCAAATCAAACTATTTTAAATTCAATAATAAAATTTGTATGCAAAATGAAAACCTTCCTGTGAGTTCCACTGTCTCCTTCATTAGCCGACATATTTACGGAAAACTTTGAAAAACAAATTTTAGCATTAGAACAAACGGATTCTTTCTTACACTTGCCATGCTTGATTATGAATAAATTCAATTTTCTCCTGTTTGATGATGCCGGCGAAACCGGTTACAAAAAAAAAATAAACAATTGTAAAGCCAGAGAAAAAGTATCTACGTCTGTATTTAGTATAGAACGGTTTAAACAAGTAAGGGCAACAACTAATTAATAAAAATTATTGTTAGGCTTACCATTTCAGGTAGTTATCTTATTTCAGTACGTAGTTTTTCATCGATAAGTAGCCAATGTAGTAACTGTAAGATACGTTTGCTTTTATGTTTAAAATAATCACAATTTGCGAAGTATAAATTAAGATTTAATTTTTCATTCGAACATTATTTAATATAAAACTAACGGCACAGGAAAATAATGTATAAAATACAATAAGAAAAAAGTCTGGATGCAGCAAGTGCGTTATGGAAGTGAATTTTCATTAAAATGTTTTTAATAGCAAATGCGAGCAGGCATCAATCTGTTACCGGTATGGCATATGTAGTCGAAACAATGTAATATATTTGATGAAAATTACATATTGTTTGAAAATGTACAAAAGTTTTCCGAAAAGAAACTTAAATGTTGGTTTCCTAGCCAACAAACCTTACGTTAATAGCAAATTGAGTTATTGAAATTTGAAGGATTTAATGAAAATTCGCTACCAAAACGCACTTACTGCGTCCAGATTTTTTTTCTTACAAAAGTGCATCGTATTTCGATTAAAAATGCAAAAATGCATTAACGAATTTGTTCTACAAAAATTAGCTAAAAATTATAGACCGTTAGGCCATAAACTTAACTAAACCTACTGCAATAGCATCAACTTAACTAAACCGACAGCCAAAGCATCAGAGAATGGGTCTATTTGAAATGAATTTTCTGCAAATATTTGAGTAAAATGAAGGGCAATGACGGTTGAAATTTAAACTTAAGGGTTCTCAGAACACTCTTCTTGCAACATTTCCTTTTGACAATCCGTATTTGTTTCACGTTCTTTGCCTAAACATTGCCAATTTTGACGTTTCAAATCGCGACTTTGACGACAATTTTTTTTCTTAAACTGCCCTAACTTTTTTCTGTTTAATCCTAGAGACCTAAATTTTGGTACAGGGTTCATCCTTTAGAATACAAATACGCCTACCAAATTGGTTGCCCTTACTTTGTTATTTCCGGAGATATAATTTTTTTTAGAAAGAAAACACAAAATTTTCCGGGAAAATCTGGTCTGATTTTCCTGGCTAACGAACTTGTCCAAGCCACTTTCAAAAAAAGGTACTCACCAAATTTGATCACGATCGTTCCAATGTGTTTTGTGTTATCGGTACGATATATATATATATATATATATATATATATATATATATATATATATATATATATATATATATATATATATATATATATATATATATATATATATATACGAATCTCCCCATTAGTGATTTTTTTAAGAAAATTAACTAAAAAGGCTTTGTTAAGAAACGCTGTGCGGGATAACTTCAAGAAAACACAACGTATTACAAACAAAGCATGAAAAAATAACATTATCGATGTTTTTCCCTCTCAAGTGTGCTAGAAAACGTGTATTAATTGATAATAGATGGAGTGACTCGTTAATTTTTTCAGGTTCTTTCCGCAAGGACGCCCCAGAATTAATCCGTGTCCCTAACGCCAGAAGACAAATGACCTATAACTATTGTATTGAAGCAAACACTACACCACGAACTCATACATACAAAAACACACGCACACACATACATACAAGCATACAAAGGGAGCTAATGAATCCCCAAAATAAATGAACTGTCTGCCCTATCGCACTGGAGATAGTCCTTTACTGATCAGGGATGAAAGTATCCTGAACAACAATGGCCACTTCACAGCTTCCTACTTACGTTCTCTCCACACACCCCTCTCGCTTCTCTCATGTTAAAGTTATACATGTCACCTTTCACTCCCTGAAGGTACGTAAACACACAAAAAGAATCTCATACTTTTGGTAAAGCTAAAGCTTTTTTATACATCGCCGAATTGCCTCGATCACATTTTTGTTCGTAGTTCATTTGGCGATTTACCTTCACAAATTCGTACGCAGCCTAACATAGATGGTCCTTCGAGTCTGTTATGTCAGAGTAGTATGGGTACGGTCGTTTCGATTCAACACAACAGGAAATAAAAATAAAGACACAGCATTCACTTTATCGGACAAAATCAGACTCCTCTATCCTTCTGTTCCATTCTAGTGTTGTACCTCTACTCGCTAAACTACTACAATGTTGTGTAATACTTCAGATGACATAACTTTTAATGCGCTCTTCTATTTAGAAGCAATAAAACGGCAGGAAGTTGGGAAACGTACATTTAGTGTCGACTTGTATCTTTTATTTTTCTCTGTGTATCCTCCATTGTGCCACTATATTATAGTTTCTACGAGTATTTGGACATTAGGAAAAAATTGAGGAAGGTTCAGCAAGCGAATGGCATGTTTGTAGCGGCAACAACACATTTATGTATGTATGTGAAATGTTTATATAAAATAAAAGTGTAAACTACTTTATTTTGATTCCTTAAAGGTATTCCATAATTCATCATTTACTCGTAGTTTAATAAAATCCATTATATAGCAGTCCTCAAACATATTAAGCAATTCGATTTTAGATGTAAAAACAATAAAGTTAATTTTCGTAAAAAAAAAATTCACTGAGGAGATCGCGACTTTTGAATTTCAACACAATTTTTTCTAACGAGCGCGAACTAGAACCCCTACCACCCACATTCCGGGTCAGTTTAATTATTTATATGTTTGTATTAAGGCTCAGAATCAGTATCCACTAATCGTTTTATCGACTAGTTTATATTCGCGGTTGCTGAGATCCAATACTCAACTAGTCGATTTATCAGTTAACCGACTAGTCGACTAATAGATTTATCGACTAGATGGCTCGCCGTGTAGAGAGGAAGGAAGGAAAAGCAAGGTTTATGGATTAACCAGGTTGCATGGTAACCCTCGACCAATCAGACAGTGGCGTGGGAATACGTCACATGTATTCCCAATTTAAATCTAATGGAATAACATTGCATTGAATATTGAAATCAGGCGGCATTTTCATGTTCGTCTTTTCAAAGTCATGTTCTTTTTGAACTTATAGCAAGAATAAGAATTTAATAATAAGTTGCAATCAAAATTTTGTTGACATAGTAACAGAAAGTATTGAAGTTGTGGTTTAGAAGGAAAACATTCTGTCAAATTTGAGGCATTATAAATTTATAATTTCATAAATAAGATTTTTTGTATTTTTACCTTTTCAAGATAAACCAATTAACTCTAGGCTAGATACATTCTCACAACAATTAGAACCGTAGACCGGTTTCGCTCTAATTAGAGCTCGTCAGTACGGCATACTAATTGCTGCGAAAATACACCTATAAAGTAAAACGGCTATGGTAGCCAACCTTCCAACACTAAGTGAGTCGTGAACGTGTCGCCAGCTAGTTGCGGAACCAAGTAGTATGTTGTCACGCCAGCTCCAAATAACACAAAGTGTTAAAAAAATGGAGACTGCATACAACCAACTAACAATTTAGTAAATTGGCAACCCTGACGAGCTCTAATTAGAGCGAAGCCGGTCTACGGTTCTACTTGTTGTGAGAATGCATCTAGCCTTACATACTTTGTCCCTATATTAGGGTAGAAATGGGCCAGGCCTGACAATTTAGTAAATTGTTAGTTGGTTGTATACAGACTCTCTTTTTTTAACACTTTGTGTTATTTGGAGCTGGCGTGACAACATACTACTTGGTTCCGCAACTAGGTGGCGACACGTTTATCACTCACTTAGTGTTGGAAGGCTGGCTACCATAGCCGTATTACTTTATAGGTTTACTTTCCCAGCAATTAGTATGCCGTACTGACGAGCTCTAATTAGAGCGAAACCGGTCTACGGTTCTAATTGTTGTGAGAATGCATCTAGCCTTACATACTTTGTCCCTATATTAGGGTAGAAATGGGCCACAAAATCAGAATAGTAGGTTTATAAGTTCACAATCAATATCTAAGCAGAAAACTCATACATCATTTATTTAATTTTAAAATAATAGTAAATTTTGCTAGCGCAATAAGTAAATTAATAACATATAATAGTAGTCGGTGAATTTGCAGATCATCTCACGGAGGGCTATTAGAATTTTTTTTCACAAACATGCTTCGAATCCCCCTTGGATGCATCAACCACACGAACAACTTCTTGCAAACAACGCCCGAGAAAATTACGGGACGAGGAGTGAATTGGAGTGATGGACAGGGATGAAGTAAAAAGGAAGTGTGGAAATGCGAAAAAAGCGACTTATCCGAGCCTATATAAGCTGCCTTTATTCCATTTTCGAGCTATCCCTCATTAAAATCCCGTTTTCCCTGCACAGAACTCCTTTTCGCCACAGGTCTCGTAATATGCTTGGGGGTTGTTCCCAAGAAATTTTTCGTGTGGTTTATGCATCGAGGGGCGTTTTATGCATACAAAAGGAAAAAGAGAACGCCGAGGACGAGGCACCCCCGTCCGATGCCGAACTCCCTCCACAAATACGGCAAATATTTCTTATGGATCACCCCCAAGAAATTTACGGGACCTGTGGAGAATATGGTTTGTGTGCGGAGTACACAATATTTAAGGAGGTATAGCTGCAAAATGGGATAAAGGCAGCTTATATAAGTCAGCCAAAGCTGTTTTTTTTTGCATTGTTCGTTTATATGTCCTTTTTATTTTTTCCTGTCCATCACCCATATTCACTCCTGGTACCATAACTTACTTGAGGGCTGTTTGCAAAAAAAAAAAAATTCTTGTGGTTTATGCATCCAAGGTGGGTTCTTAGCATGTTCCTGGAATTTTTTGTAAAAGCCCTCCCTGAGCTCATCGGCATATTTACCTAATACTTTTGACTTCTTTTGAAAAAAAAAGAAGCAAAGGGTATCTTCACTTTCCATTGTCTGTTCTAAACTATTTTTGCACATTAATGCATACAAACAACTTCACCGAGCATGTAAAAAGATATGAAGCTTGTTATCTATTGAACTCTTGTTCTAAGTAGACATATAGATATATAAAAAGATATAACAATTTCTCTATGAATTTCAACCACTAATGGCCGCCGGGTACCATGTGATCACCAATCAATAGAAGATAACACGTAACGCGGTCTTGTATATATGTTCAAGAGTGCATGGTGTGAAAGTTTTAATGACCATTTGTGTAAAGGGTATTTTTTCTCCCTCAGGGCTCGTCCGCGGCTTTACCGCCCCCATAGCACTGCAACCTTTGGCTTATTGTGCATGATCTTAGTCTTTTTACTCCACCCATTCCAAAATCACTGTGCCTTGAACTAGTCTGCACAGCGATTGGTATGGTGAAGTTTTATAATGCACTGTCTCCGGTCTAGACTGACCGTAGATCAGTTGTCTTTTGCGGCCCAAAGCTTTACACTCGCACAAGATGTGCTGGGCTGATTCCTCGCCCTCGCCGCAGAGTCTGCATGTGAGGTCCCCCCCGAACCGCCCCATTTTATGCAGGTGTTTCTTGACGGCCATGTGTCCCGTCAAGAGACCTGTTATCTTTCTGAGCTGTCCTCTGCTAAGATTTAGCAGCTCCACAGCTCTCTTTGAACTGGGTTCGTCAATAACTGACTTCCCATGTCTGAGCCCTGAACAGTCTGCCCAGTACACCTTGTGTTGGTTTCTGACCCAGGACTTAATGGCTCCCCTGGCAATGCTCTTTGTTACGCCCAGAGCCGGTTATGGTCCCATCAATGGTTCTCCTGAACCCATCTTCTCAGCTTCTTCATAGCCTTTGACCCCCGAGTGATCCGGTACCCAGATGAGGGTGACCTCATTCTGCCCAGCCAGGTCGCTCCTCTCGTCTCGGCACTCACTTACCAGCCAGGAATTTACCCGTGGGCTACTTAGGGCCTTAAGGGCTGCCTGGCTGTCTGTGACTATGAGGATCCACTTGGTGTAGCCTTTCCTCTTGTTCTACCGCACACAGTGCAGGATCGCGTATCTTTCGGCCTGAAAGACCGTTGCATGGGCTCCGAGGGAAATACTATGACTTACCCTTGGTCCTTCTGAATAAATGTAAAGGTATTACAAAAATGTTATTCGTGACTTGATGGGATCTTTGACCTTTTTTCCATAAATGTAAGATTTATTTTCATACACTAGCTGCATTTTTAACTATTACTAGATTTGCTGTGCACCTAAACACTGAAATTTTTAGTCTGTGGTTTCATTTCAAAATTTCATCAAAATGTGACTATTTAGCTACTTTGAATGGAGCTTCATGCTCTCTTAATTACTTGCCAGAAGATGTCTCTTTATTTATTTTCCCATACATTACTTAAACAGTTTAGGTAATCAAAAAGATAAACTACCACTGTTTTCTACATAAGTTTAGTAATATAACATAATATTAATTTTCTAATTTTACTGCATTTGAGTGACATTTTTTTAATTACACAAAAGAAAATAAATCCAAAATAACTAACTGTTTTTGTTGTCTTTTCAGGTAAGTCTACTTAGTCATTATGAAGACGCTGGTCTTTTACGTACCACAGCAGCAAATTTTCAACACAAGTACGTATATATTTTTTAAATTGATGATCCATACAGAAGATTCATTTGAAATAATACAATTTCCACGAGATTTTGGCAGCAAATTATATTCTAATATATGTTAAGAACGTGGATAGACAGGTAACAGAAGCAAACAGCTTATACATTATCGGACAAAAGCAAGGGAACTCTTCTGAAAAATGCTAATATAGAGGTATCTCAAATAAAACTAGCAACTCCGAGAACTGAAAAACTTTTAGTTTGAATGGTCATCAGATGGGAAGGGAGAATATTTTCAAATGCCAAATAAGTTAGTACGTAACAATGTATACACACAATACTATATCGCACAGAAATAGCAATATTATAAAAGTATTAATTAATAATTAATAGGATACACGTTTCATCGATTGTTGTTGCCCTTACTTGGTGAAACTGGTCCATACTACATACAGACTTGGAGACTACTTCTTCTGGCTTCACTGTTGGTTTTCGTTTTTGTAGGTGAAGGACGTAGCCAGCGCGTAAGCTAACTGGAGCAAATGGTCCTTATGAATTCTAGATGTTCTAGGATGTTCTTCAACGCTTCTGTGGCTAGTTTCGCTGCTTGACAGCATTCTCAGTTGGATTAAAATTGAATTAGTACGAAATCATGACAACTACAAATAAATATATGTTGCTATGTTATGATATAATGTTTTGATCAAAAAATTTATCAAATTGAAAATAAAATGAAACACAGATGGCAGATGAGGCTTTCAAAATGTCTACGTGATGTATGTCAATATTTAACATATAAATAGAACTAGCCTATAGTAACTATGATAACAGTTACAACAATAAAATAACTAAACAATAACAGTATAAAAGCAGTCCCTATACAACGAAATTATTGACATACATCAACTCATTATTTTTTTTACTGTATCTGTCAAGTAAAAACGTCAAAATTTCTGTACTAAAGAATCAAGGTTTTTGTGAATAATTAGTTGAAATAAATAAAAGTATTTATACAAAAGTGAAGATTTAGGCTTATGGATACTGTGGAAACGTTTGTGGAAATTACGGTAGTAGGAAGAGCAACATCTAGAAAAAATTTAAAAAGTGACATTACATAAAATGGTTTTGACAGAAGGAATTTCAAAGGAGAATGTTCAACAAAATTGTGTAAATGCAAACACAAGCATAGCTTTCTTGTAAGACACGTTGTATAATTTTGGACGTAAATAAATAAATATAAATAAAAAAAAATATTACAACTTTTTTGAAAGAATAGTTAAATTTATTTTCTTTGACTTATTTAATTAGAAAGAAGAATATCCAAGAAAGGGGAATTCATTAAATCAGTTTGCTCGTTTAAAACAAGGTAGCTCTTGTCGTGTGTGTGCTTTTTGACTTCTAAAGCTTCAAAAAAGTCTAGTTTACGTTTGTTATCATAAAAATGTTGTGGTTGTATGCGGTTATTTACTGTAGGTCTATGTTCGGTATCAATAAGATGTTTTGCAAATGTAGATTCGTCAGCGTGGTTATTTCTGAATGCAGAAATATGTTCTTTGTAACGGGTGTTAAAATTTCTAGAAGTTTGACCTATGTAGATTGCGCTACAATGTGTGCAAGCTAATTTATAAGCTCCAGCTTTTGTCAGGAAACAAGATTTTTCTTTCGCATATAGTAAATCACGCGTCGTGTTGTAAGATTTAAAAGCTACCTTTGTATTTGTACAGGTATTTAAAATTTTTGAAATGTTTTCTGAAATGGTTCCAAAATAAGTTATCGAAACGTATCTGTTGTCTTCTTTGTCTCTAATATTTGGATAAATTAAATTAATCGCTAATTTGTATTCTTTTCTCTCGATCATTTTCTATTATTTTAACAGAGTAGCCATTATTAAATGCTGTTTGCTTAATTATTGAAATTTCTTTTTCAAAATTGTTTTGTGACATAGGTATTGAAAATGCACGATGTATCATAGAATGGTAGGCTGATAGCTTTTGTGAAAAATGGTGACATGAATCGTATGGAATGGTTGTGTCAGTGTAAGTTGGTTTGTTATATATTGAAAAGTCAAATGAATTATTTTCTAACTTTCTAATTGTTAAGTCTAAAAAATTTATACAACTGCTAGCTTCTTCTTCTAAAGTAAACTTAATATTTGTGTGAAAGTTATTAATAAAATTCAAAATCATTTAATTCTGTATGACCACCTTGAAAACATGCTGAAATATCATCTACGTATCTGTACCAAAAGACAATATTATGCGAAAGTTCTGATGTTAAAATTTTGTTTTCTAAGTTTTCCATAAATATGTTGGCTAATAAAGGCGACAACGGACTATGCATAGGTAGGCCTTCATTTTGCATATATATTTTATTATCAAATTTAAAATAGTTTTGTTTTATACATTCGTTAAAAAGATTCATTATTTCTTGTCTTTTTATGACATGCTGCTTCTACATACATGCTATTACACTACAGGTTCTAAGGAAGTTTTATTTTCCTATTGATTTTTGTAATTATAGGCAGACCCGTAGTTAGATGATCGTTGGTTTTTATTAGGGATATTTATTACATTAGTGCGAGGCAAAACGAAAGAAATTGGAAATTTCGATCTATTCCTTATTTGATATTTTGATCAATTTCTCAGTACGGATAATCCGCTAACCGGAAAATCCGCACACAAAGAATCGAGACTATACTAATAAAAAAAGTTTTAGTAACTTTTCTACATTCGAAGTCATACCTTATTACTTAGTTGTTAAGGAACCTATGAAATTTATATGACCCAAGAAGGTACTAATTGTACAATACTTTATTCATGTCATCTGAGCCCCCTTAGATAGCATTATCAACGTCAAAAAACTGCATACTTTAGAAAAATAATATACCAGCGAGATCGCTCACATTATGCGTTTCCTCATTTAGGCCCTAAGACCAGTAATAAATCACTCCAATTTAGTTGCAAAGTCATCATTTTCACCCGTCTATACTGATTAGCATATCAGATGATGTTTAACGCGTTGCCGATATGGCGTGCAGCAGAAATGAGAGGCAATTTGTGTAATTGGAGGGCACAGAGACGATAGTCAAAGGAACCGAGATAAGACGACACCGACCTCTAAATAAGTTATACCTCATCCGGGAAGATGTCATCTGTCAGCCGCTGTGGTGGGGGAAGGTTTAACGCGATGTGAACGTCGCCTTCTGTCAAAATCTCGATTCAATAAGTAATGAGGCTAATGTAAAGGGGAAGAACACGCATTCTTATGCCGTTTACGGATCTATATCCCTGTCTACCGGAGAAAATATTTGCATGAATTATTTGTTCGATGATGTAAATGTTGTTCATTGAAAGGAAACCTGAAATGTGTTTTTGTAACCCTCGCATTTCAGGTTCTTTTTCAACTCGATAAGTTGTCGACAATCCGTATAATGATGGAGACAATCGTGAAAACAGACATCCATTTTTTTATGAAGTTTATAAGATTTAGAATCCTTTCATAAAGTGTTTCATCTGTGTTTACAGGGTGCGGGATTTTTACCCTCAACATCCTTTGGAACTGGGAACCGTAAGAGACACGAACTTTGTTAAACTAGACAAAATCTGCACAACTCCAAATATTGCAGATTTAAAAAAGTCCCATAGCTTTCTGGATATAAGCCAAATACTAAAAACTGCCATTTTCCTTTCTTCAATATCTCCAAAACTATGCTACTTGAATTTGTATACAAAGACATAATTTGCTGTTGTAGTTTCCTTGGTGACCTTAAAATTTGTTTAAACTCATTACTTTCTGAATCTCGATAGTCCATTTTTTTTTGGTCTTTTATGGGCGCCATGTTGAATATTTCCTCCAACATATTTTTTCTGATTACAGTGATGTATCACTAGATGGCGTTTTGCCAACACTTTTGTCAAAAAGAATCAAGTTTTTTGTTTTTCAACAAGATGGTGCACCAACTCATAATAACACGAATCGCGATCAACTTTCTTAATAGTGTTTTCGACAACAACTGGATTGGCATTGATGGACCTGTACAGTGGCATGGAGACAAAGCGCATTATTTTCAATCTGTACAAGAGTCAAAGAACCATAAAATATATTAGCTGATATGAATTGATTAAATTAAATGTTGTTGCCCTTAATTGGTGAAATGATTCCATACTAAATACAGATGTAGGTGCTTCTTCTCTAGTTTTACAGGTGATTGCCTGCTTCTCTCCGATTGGTTTCGCCTCCTACGCTGCCGTAAATGGCGAAACTGGTTGCATATGAGAAAACAAGAACTAGTGGAGCCAGAAAATAAGTCTCTACATCTGTATTTCCTAGTAAATTAACACTTTCCATTACTGACGACAGTCAGTGTAGTGATATACAGTGGGAAAATATATGGGCTACCTCTAATACGTTCATTATTATTAAACTTTGAAGAAATTGACAGGTCGATTTTATTTGTTTATTGTCTGTCAAATCTTACAGAGCATTTTTCGCCACAACTAGTTTTTTCTGCCATTGGTAGATGGTGTTATGGCATGTACAGGGTGGGCCAAAGTAGACGCTTATGGAAACTCATGTTTCTGCCAGAGATAGAAAAAAACTACACCCGGACTTAAATTTTATGACAAACTTACTGACGCAAACAAAAGTTGCTACCTCATATCGTTTTACCGCTAGAGGGCGTTTCTCGAATTTAGTCGATTTATTTGACTATATAACTTTTTTGTTTTTAAAGATAATTGATTTATGAAAAAACTTTGTAATATCAGTTTTGGATGTAAAAAAATAAGCTGGTGTTGTTTGATTTAATACAGGCTAATCGATACATTTGATATAGCAAACAAAATTGGCTTATAGAACACCCGGTATATTTTTTACATTTTCTTGTAGCTCTTAGAATTCTCTTTCCAAAAATATATAATACTCTATACCTAAATCTAGCTAGCACTTTACGATATGTAAGGCTTTAAAATAAGTTAACTCTAAAATCAAGTAGCTATTACAGATCAAGCGCTAATTGACAATCACTACAAAGGAAACAAACTTGGTGACTGTCAAATTGGTCTGAGAGATTTTGAATTTGGGCAGAATCTCTGTTAAGGTCCGTGTTCTAACATTGAAAATGTATGAAAACTATGAAAAATACGTTGTGTTAAAATGTTTTATCGAGTATAATGAGAATGTGAAAGCTGCCAATCAGCTTTATGGGCATCAATATCCAGAACGAGAACAGCCATTTGGTAGAATGTTGTAAAGACTGAAAAGAAGCCCAACAAACTTTGGTGCGTTTTCTAAACCGCGACAGAACAACAATAATAACACGGATCATCAAGGGATACTACAATTTTGGGCTGGATTGAAGATAACACCAAACTGTCTACTTGAAATTTGCATGCCGAAACTGGTATCCCAAGGACAACTGCCAGACGAATTTTAAAAATTCTGGACGCAGCAAGTGCGTTATGGTAGTGAATTTTCATAAAAATGTTTTTAAAAACAAATATGTGTTTTTTTAAGAAAGCAGGCATCAGATTTGGTTACCAGTATAAACTATATAGTAAAAACAATGTGCCATGTTTCATCAAAATAACTTTATTGTGTGAAAATGTACAAAAATTTCCAAAAGTAAACTTAAAGTGTTCCCGAAAAAACACGTTTCTTGGTCAACCTTATAGGTTAATAGCAAATTGAGCTATTCAAATATGAAACATTTGATCAAAATTCGCTACCGTAACGCACTTACTGCGTCTAGAATTTCTTGTCTGACAAACATGCATTATATTTCGATGGAAAATGCAATAACTTAAGGCGTGTTTGATTAAAAAAAAAGGAAATTTGTATCACCAACGACTTATGGGCCACCTGTGATTGTAGAAATATTATTTTAAGATGTAGCTCAAGACACCCTATAATTAATATATACAAATTTTTTTCATATCTTATATAATAACGGATATATTGAGCTTTATTGATTTTTTACGAAAATTCGACAAAAATTATATACCATTAAACGATACACTCTATAGCTAAGGCTACTGCCAAGCATCAGAGAGAGGGTCTATTTGAAATGAATTTTCTGCAAATATTTTAGTAAAATGAAGGACAATGACGATTGAAACTAAGACTTTAGGGTTTGTAAAACATCCTTCTTGAGATATTTTATTTCTATAGCGCGTATTAGATTCAAGTTATTTGCCTAAATGTTGCCAATTTTGACATTTTAAATCGCCACTTTGACGTTTTGAGGAAAACCCCAATTTATTTTTCTTTAAATGCCTATAACTTTTTTGTCTTTTGACCTACATAGCTAAATTTTGGTGAGTAACTTACCTATGACGATGTAAACATGTGTACCAAATTTGGTTGCCCTTACTTTGTTAATTCCGGAGATATAATTTTTTTTTTAAAGAAAACACAAAATTTTCCGGGAAAACCTGGGCAGATTTTCCTGGCTAACGAACTTATCCAAGCCATTTACAAAAGGAATTTTTTCACCAAATTTAATCAAAATCGGTCCATTATTTTTTGAGTTATCGGTGTGATACATATATATATATATATATATATATATATATATATATATATATATATATATATATATATATATATATATATATATATATATATATATATATATATAATATATATATATATATATATATATAATATATATATATATATATATATATATAAACATATAAAAATTGAAACTGACCCCGGATATGTTTTCTGGGGGGGCTAATTAGCGCTCATTTGAAGAAATTTTTTCAAAATTCAAAAGTCGGGATCTCCTCATTAGTGAATTTTTTTAAGAAAATTCACTAAAAACGTTAGTTTAGAGTTTACCGAATTAGGAAAATACACCATCTGCTACCTGCAGATCATGATAGAATACTGCAATTCTGTCAGTGATCTTTGGAGAAGTTTGCTGAAGATGAAAACATTGGCTTGAACTGTATTTGGACGGATGAGGCAACTACAAATAAATATATTACTTTTATTGCTCACTATACGAGAAACATTCAAGTTTCGTCCGAAAGAAAATAGTTGGGTGTCTCCTAATTTCTCTTAAATTTTCTGAAGTAATAAAATTATTATCTATTATAGTGTATGCCTCCCTATTAATAGCTACTACGGTTTTGTTTCCTTCAGTAGGTTGAGTTTTTTTATTTTAATTAATTTCTAATCCCACCTCCTTGCCAATAGCTACCCCATAATCGAATTATTTATATGGGTTTTTCTCACTGGTCGCCAAAAGAAGCGTGCTATCAGCGCGACATAGATTATCGATGACTTTAGGCATAATAATTTCTTGGTTTTTCGTTTGGGGCTTCTTTTTCTTTATATTTCAACAACACACCACGAGGGCTTACAGTCTAAATACTATCGTACCGTGGGTGTCGACAAGGAGAAAAGAGGCAACTTGTTAATTCTGGACTTGAAGGTTTGGAGGTTCGGAGGAGAAGGAAAAACATGTGCCGGCAAGGAATTACACAACTTGGACGTCCTCGGGACAAAAGAGCGGGCATAACAAGATGTTCTATGTCAGGTGACCTGGACAGTAAAAGGGTGCATTCGCTCTGTTCCCCTGGTAGATCTGTTGGGGGCAGTAGGCGGATGAACTATGGAAGAAAGCTCCTCTGGGCAGTGCCCGTGCAGATATCTACAAAAGAGAGAGAAGTCACCAACGGCACGTCGGTGGGCAAGGGATGGCAGCCTTTGAGTGAGGGTAGGGTCACCGATGAGACGTATAGCTCTCTTCTGAATGGAGTCCAGGATAGCGAGTGTAGAAGCGGCAGCGGCACCCCAGATGTGGGAGCAATATTCGAGGTTTGATCTCATTTGTGAAGTATATAAGATATAGAGGTTAGCTGGTGAAAAGTATTTGTGAGTCCGGAAGAGGCAACCTAATTTCTTAGCAGCCAATCTGCAAGTGATGTGACATGTTGGTGCTAATTGAGATTTCGATCCACAAAAATGCCAACAAGTGAAAAGGGCTCATTACTTTGAATAACTTGGTTGTTCATTGTGATGGGTCTAAGGCTGGTGTATCTCTTATGAGAAAGAGAGCAAAACTGTAGTTTGGTGGGGTTGAATTGTACAAGATTTATACTTCCCCAGTCTAATATGTTTTGGAGATCCACGGAGATAAAACCCTGCATTGATCTGCGATCCTCATCTAATTGGGCTAAAGAGACAGGCTTAGAATATTGTATATTTGAGTGGAGGGTGCTGTCGTCTGCGGACTTGTAAACTGGGTTGGATGTGCTATAGAGGAGGTCATTGATGTGGAGAAGAAACAAAGTAGGGGCTAAAGCTGAACCTTGAGCGACTCATGCATTAATTGGATACAGTTTAGAGGAATGGCCATCCACAACAACAGAAGTGCCCCGGCTGGAGAGGAAATTTGCTGTCCAGGTACAGAGCTTTGGTGATAGGCCATAGGCCAGAAGTTTATTAAGCAGCGCTGCGTGCCAGACCTGGTCGAGTGTTTTGGATATGTCTAGAGCGACAGTCTGGGATTAACCGTGTAGTTCCATAGACTTGTTGCACGAATGGGTAACAAAGGAAAGGAGGTCGGCAGCTGCCTGTCGTGGATTAGACTGTGTTTTTAAAGAAATTTTAGTAATTTGGTGTTTATATACTTTTCAATCACTTTAGAGATGACTGAAAGAAGAGAAATAGGCCTGTAGTTGCTAGGAAGCGCTTTGAATCCTTTCTTGGGGACGGGCTGTACCCGAGCAGTTTTCCAGTTACTAGAAAATATGCCTCTACTGTAAGATGTCTGAAACAGACCAGCCAGGACAGGAGCAAGTTCTGGTGCGCATTTTTTGAGAACAATTGCTGGGATCTCGTCAAGGCCAGAGGCTTTCCTGCCATTAAGAGAAGGGAGCATCTTTCGTATCTTTTTAGTTTTGAAAATGATATCCGTCATTTTATGCGCGACATTGGGAACTGTTGGTGGTTGGACCTTTGGAGGTGGGTTGAGAGTAGAATTGTCGGGAACAACGAGGCAGCAAGTTCAGCCTTGCACGGAGCTGTAGAAACAATTTCATCTCTTGGAATTAGAGGTGGGAACGTGCTCTTGCAAAAATTATTCCCATTAGATTTAGCAAGAGTCCAGAAGGGTTTGCTGCCGTTAGAGCTTGAGAGGACTTTGTTTTTGATGTGGTTATTAAGCGAGTGTTCTGCCTCAGAAAGAATGCGGGCATAGCGGTTTTTTGCGTTGTTAAATGCTTGACGGTTTTCTTGACTGGGATTGTGTAGAAGTGTTTTGTGTGCTTTGACCTTCTCAAGTCTGGCCTCGTCACAGGATTTAGAGAAACAGGGCTTTTGAGTAGCTAAAGAGGTTTTCTGTGTACATGGAATAAATAAGTACATGCCAGCTTGGATAATTTCGGTGGCGTTTTGTAAGATATCAGAGGGGTCAGGATAAGAGAAGCTGACAGACGCCCATGGAAATGAGGAAAAGTAATCCCGCATTTCGTCCCAGTTTGCAGAGTTGTAGTGCCAAACGATACATGGGTGTGATGACTGTGTGACCTCGGGTTGCATCGCGCAGGAAGCAGTGACCATGCCGTGGTCTGAGCGACCAAGGGAGGCGGTTACTGATATCTTATAGCAGTCAGGATTTGTAGTAAGAAGGAGATCCAAGTGATTTGAGCTGTGTGTTGGGATGCGAGGAAAGTAAGTAGATTGCTGAACAATATTGGCTAAAGAATTGCTGACTGCAGAGGCCTCCGCTGCTCTTCCTTGTGTATCGGTTTTTGAAGATCCTAGCCATTCCTTATTAGGGACATTGAAGTCACCAAGAATAGTGACCTCGGAGGAAGGATATTCAGAAATCAGATAGTCGGTTTTTTCATAAAGGTAATCTAATACCTGGACAAAGTTGTTGTCAGAAGGTGACCTGTAAATGCAACAGATGAATTTAGTTGCAGCTTAGAGCGAAATATATAAGAGGCTCTCATTGGAAGGCGTATTATAAGAAGCGAAATGCAGTTATTAAAAATCTGATTAATGTATAAGCCACAAGTTGTTATTCCAGGAATAATTCCCCAGATTTTTCATTTTTAATAATACTGGTTTTTAAAATTAACATTTCCGTAACAAAGTAATCTGGGATCGTAATGTAATGGGTCCTATTTTCAAAGCAAAATTAATTAAAATTTTCTCTATCGACAGCATAAACGTACATCGTTGTTTTTCTTTTTTTGATCATACAATATGCAACAATGCAGTAAAATAGTCCAAATGAAAACTCAATGTATGTATATCTACATATATACTGCATATTTCATTTGTTACAAAGCTTTATGGAATTAGCGATTGTTGAATAAAAAAAGAGAATTACATTCCGTACATACCACCGGTTCGTAGATTGATTAATTTGCTTATTTGTTTACATAATGCTTCGGGACGTACACAATGCTTTTGTTATTCAATAGGTCTCTGCTGCCATTAAAGCTGTAATACTTTATTAGAAACAGTTCCGAGACTGCAAGTACGTGCTGGGGAATTTTCATAAAAAGCTGATCTTTTTCAACAAAAATAGAGCTATTATCACTAAGTAAAGATGTGATGAGCACTAATAAGCTCACTTGGAGAACCGAAATCACTACGTCACATTTTAATAGTAAATGACTATATAAAAGTCTGGACGCAGCAAGTGCGTTATGGTAGTGAATTTCCATAAAAATGTTATTAATAGAAATATGTCTTTTTAGTGAATTTTAATGAAAGCAGGCATGCAGTTTGGTTACCAATATAAACCTATATATTGCAAGAAATGTACCATATTTTCTCAAAATAACTATATTGCTTGAAAAAGTGCATTTTTTTTAAATTCATGTCGCGACGTCCTCATTAACGAATGTTTTTTGTTTGAAAATTCACTAAAAACCTGACGATCGTTTCAGTACCTAAGATAGCGTCATTAAACGATGAAAAATTCTAACTGTTTGACGACTACAATTGTGTTTATATTCTGTGCAGGTATTCAGGCTAGACGTTTTAGGGCAGGTCAAACAAACAAATTTTTACTGGTGATTAATCGGAAGTTCCTCTACCCGAATGCTGTTAACTTCGTGGTGATTATTATCCCAAATATGTCCGCCACGCATGATCTATCTATACTACCTTATTTTAGTTGTGCTAAATGTCCTTTAAATCTAATTTCAATAGATCTTTTAGTTTCTCATTATATAAATGTTAAGATAACTAATATATATATATATATATATATATATATATATATATATATATATATATATATATATATATATATTTTATTTGCGTTTTTAAAAGTCACAATAATTGTGACTATTATATCGACACGTATTTATTTGCACAGGGGGAATTTCCTTTGATTTTATCTGATTTTATTTTGTATTATATATACAGGCTGTTTCAAAAAACATGCACCATCGCTCGTGGGGCAATTCCTTACTAAAAAATCAGAAAAAAAGTTCTTGTACATATGGGCCCGGAAACGCATAGTTTCCAATATACAGGGAGTTGAATTTTAATTATTTTTTAAATTTTTTATAAATAATTTCAAAACCACTGGATTGATTTTAATGAAACTTGGAACTTGAAGTGTATTATGAAAGCGCATATTTTCAAGTGAAAATCTACTTACAACTGCGTCAGTGGCGTGCGTACGGGGCAACTGTAAAAATTCATTTTGGGGAAAAAATATGTGCGCCACTGTCTTTTTCCAATTTTGATACATCAGTTATGAAGCTTATTACATAAGCCACAAAAGCTACCTCTTGGTATTTTTTCGTTCAGGGTATCCCTTAGGAGATATGATTAATTTTATAAAAAGGGGCAAAGTACCGATTCGTTGGAGTAATGAAAACAGTAATCGTAAAGTGCCATGAAACTATAATTTTTGACAGTTCTCTAAATTCTACAATTTTAAAGTGCTTTGTAGGCGTCAAAAGAGTTTTCGTGTTATTCTTTAAATTTTGATACGGTGCAGTATTTTCGTTTTTAGTTATTTGTTGATACTGAGCTGCTCATTAATATTATTTCCTCCTCTCAAGATGGTTTTCATTAAGTACACTTCAGCGGATTTGACTGATATGTTGTTAATTTATGGACAAACAAATCAAAATGCTAGACAAGCTGTGCGAGTTTATCAAGAAACTTATCCGCAAAGAAGAATTCCTGACAAAAATATTTTCCCACGTATTGTAAGACATTTGAGAGAAACTGGTTCTTTAAAACCTTTAAAAGCTGACTCTGGACGCAGAAGATACCGCCGAACTGTACGAGTTGAAGAGGCAATATTAAATAGAGTTGAACGTGATCCTAGTACAAGTACGAGAATTATTATTGCCACCGAACTGGGTAATATTTCGGCATCATCAGTTCACAGAACTCTGAAGGATCAAAGTTTATATCCCTATCATTTTACACGTGTCCAGGAACTTATACCTAGAGACTTTCAACCAAGGGTAATGTTTTGTCAGTGGTTCTTAAACAAACTTAGGCACAACCAACATTTTTCTAAACGTGTACTATTTACTGATGAGGCGTCATTTACGCGAAAAGGTATCGTAAATTTTCACAATTTACATACATGGGCCGATGAAAACCCACACTCTCTAAGAGTTGCAAATTCGCAGTATCAATTTTCCATCAATATTTGGGCTGCTATTATTGAAAATCACATAATTGGTCCTGTTGTTCTACCGAATCGTCTTGACCATGAATCATATTTAAACTTTTTACAAAATGATTTGCCGTTGTTACTACCGCTTTTTATGAGAAATGGTACAATGTGGTTCCAGCATGATGGTGCGCCCGCACATTTTGCAGCAGTTGTAAGAACATATTTAGCCAACACATACGGTCACCGATGGATTGGTCGTGGAGGTCCGGTGTCATGGCCACCTCGATCTCCGGATTTAAATCCTCTCGATTTTCATTTGTGGGGTCATTTAAAAGAAATAGTGTATAAAACAGCAGTAAATACACGAGAAGAATTGTTGGGAAGAATAGAATATGCATTTGACAGCATTAGAGAAGATCAAAATATTTGCAGAAGAGTAACAAGATCTTTGCGCAGAAGGTCAAATAATTGTAACGACGCTAATGGTGGTCACTTTCAACATTTTCTTTAGATTTGTTATTAAAGTCAATTGAGTAATGTACAAAAAACAAGAGTTTGGAAAAATCATGGTGTCTTTACGATTACTTTTTTCATTTTTTATTTTTATTTTTTATTTATCATTTTTTATCAATGTTTGTAATATTCATTTCAATGTTCATCACCAATAAGTTTTACGTAGGTTAGTTATTTGCACGTTTATTGCTGTAATGTTTACTGTATGTTTTGTTTTTCATATTCTTATGGTTGCAGTAAACATATATTATTATTATTATTATTACGCCGACTAATCGGTACTTTGCCCCTTTTTATAAAATTAATCATATCTCCTAGGGGATACCCTGAACGAAAAAATACCAAGAGGTAGCTTTTGTGGCTTATGTAATAAGCTTCATAACTGATGCATCAAAATTGGAAAAAGACAGTGGCGCACATATTTTTCCCCAAATGAATTTTTACAGTTGCCCCGTACGCACGCCACTGACGCAGTTGTAAGCAGATTCTCACTTAAAAATATGCACTTTCATAATATACTTTCAAGTTCCAAGTTTCATTAAAATCAATCCAGTGGTTTTGAAATTATTTATAAAAAATTAAAAAAATAATTAAAATTCAACTCCCTGTATATTGGAAACTATGCGTTTCCGGGCACATGTGCACAGTAACTTTTTTTCTTATTTTTTAGTAAGGAATTGCCCCACGAGCGATGGTGCATGTTTTTTGAAACAGCCTGTGTATATATATATATATATATATATATATATATATATATATATATATATATATATATATATATATATATATATATATATATATATATATATATATATATATATATATATATATATATATATATATATATATATATATATATATATATATATATATGTATATATATATATATATGTATATATATATATATATATATATATATATATATATATATATATATATATATATATATATATATATATATATATATATATATATATATATATATATATATATATATATATATATATATATATATATATATATATATATATATATATATATATATATATATATATATATATATATATATATATATATATATATATATATATATATATATATATATATATATATATATATATATATATATATATATATATATATATATATATATATATATATATATATATATATATATATATATATATATATATATATATATATATATATATATATATATATATATATATATATATATATATATATATATATATATATATATATATATATAGACAGGCTGATTCATTAACAATCCAGGCTGATTCATTAACAATCGGAAATCCGAAAGTTGGAGATACTACACGTCAAATTGTGGCTGTTGGCGCAAACATGCCTCATCCAAAAGTTGATAGAATACAGGGTGGTAAAAGTTAAAATTTTAATTCGTGTTTTATCATTATTTTGAAAATATCTCTTAGGAACTTAAAAATTTGTGAAGCTATGTTTTTTTTTAGACGACGAATAAGATACGTGTTGCACATATCGCAATACAGTAGGTATAGATGGGGGGGTTCTTGGCCCTCCACATCCTCCACCACGAAAATACGCATGCGTGTGACGTCGGGAGACGATACAAGGTAATGGGGTGAATAGAGAGAGAAAAGAGCTCTAACCTGAGATGACGTAAGCCAAGATGGCCGACCGGAAGTGACAAATCTGGTGAGTTTGTAGTCAAAGTGATAAAACATATATGGTGGATGGCTAGAGTGTGAAAGAGATTTATAACGAGATGACGTAATTTAAGATGGCGACCAAGATGGCCGACCGGAAGTGAAAAATCTCGGAAATTTGAACTTTTAAAAGACGCTTAGACAAGCCTATCAAAATAAGAGAACCCACTATTTTGATTTTTATGAAAATGACAAATAAAAAATATGGCTGGCGGCGCAGGCGTAAACCAGCTTTTTTATTTGCCTGGTTAGACACCCACGTGTGGGGTATCATCATTCTCGTCTCGACGAGTGGAATTCTAATATGACATTTACGCATGCGCAAACCCAAAATTTTTATTTTTCAAGTAAGAGGGTATGTGCAGGGCGCAGGATGCTGCGCCTTGCTGCTTGGTTTTGCTTATTTTATTACTGGGGACGTCTTCAAACTTAATTTCCAAGTTAAAACAAAAATTCGTTTTTATTTTTTATAAAAGTTGCTTCTTTTTGTGTTAACACCTCTGACGCTCGTGGATCCATCCTACGACAACAGATGAAACCTGTTCCTTGGACATTCCTCTGTATAGTTTTTTAGTTCTGTTTAACAATGGACAAATTCGCCTGAGGATGACCGATTACTAGGTAGAAACCCATCGGGAAAAGAAATAACATTTGTTTGTAAAGAAAAAGCCTTATTAATCAACTTACCTAATGATATCAACCCCAAACATATTGACGTTTAGGAACAATATATATTATTTTACCTGTGAGATACGAAACAAGCTTATTGGCCAATATTTTGCTTGACACACTTATTTCCTGTATTTTCAGCGACTGGACTTAACAGATCCATTTGTTGCGGATTTGTAATATTCTATTTTTCAGGTTATATTTTCCTTGATTGTTAGGTAGAACCTCAATGTCGATCTTCCTAGTGCACGTCAAAATGCGCGAGAAATATTTTAACTTTAAAGTGTCCACTCGGCGACGGTCATTTCAGCTACGTCGCGGAAAGTACACGACGTCGCTTCAATTACACCCACTCACCGAATTTACCTTTTACTATTAATTAATACTATCGATCAATTATTCTAAAAATCAAATAAAACTACTTTTTTAGTGAATTTTCTTAAAAAAAATTCACTAATGAGGAGATCCCGACTTTCGAAATTTGAAAAAATTTCTTCAAATGAGCGCTATTTAGGACCCCCGGAACCCAAATCCGAGGTCAGTTTCAGACTTTATATGTTATATATATATATATATATATATATATATATATATATATATATATATATATATATATATATATATATATATATATATATATATATATATATATATATATATATAAACACTTAGTAATTTGATACGTCAAAATTCACATTAATGTCACTATTGAGGTTTTGGTATCGATGTTTGAAGCTATTCAGTCAAAATTACATCTTGGACAAGAACAAGTATAAAACTTATTTGTCAAATGATGTGCTGTAAAATTAGTAGCAATAAATATTACTACTATATATATATATATATATATATATATATATATATATATATATATATATATATATATATATATATATATATAGTGTCACACCTATAACTTAAAAAATAATGGACCGATTTTGATAAAATTTTGCACATACCTTCCTTTCGCAAGTCGCTTGGATAAGTTCGTTAGCTAGGAAAATCCGCCGAGGTTTTCCCGGAAAATTTTGTGTTTCCTTTCGAAAAAAACCAAAAAAAATTTATATCTCCAAAATTAACAAAGTAAGGGCAACCAAATTTCATACGCGGGTTTATATCATTAGGAGCAAGTTACCTACCAAAATTTAGCTCCGTAGGTTGAAGGACAAAAAAGTTACAGGCATTCAAATAAACATAAATTTGGGTTCTCCTCAAAACGTCAAAATGGCGATTTTAAACGTCAAAATTGGTGAGTACCTTCCTTTTGCAAGTGGCTTGGATATGTTCGTTATCCAGGAAAATCCGACGAGGTTTTCCCGGAAAATTTTCTTTCGAAAAAAATTTATATCTCCAAAATTAACAAAGTAAGGGCAACCAAATTTTATACGCGGGTTTATATCATTATTGGCAAGTCACCTACCAAAATTTAACTCTGTAGGTCAAAAGACAAAAAAGTTATAGGCATTTAAACAAAAATAAATTGGGGTTTTTCACAAAACGTCAAAGTTGCGATTTAAACGTCAAAATTGGCAACATTTAGGAAAAGAACTTGAATCTAATACGGGCTATGGAAATAAAATGTCTCAAGAAGAATGTTTTACAAACCCTGAAGTCTTAGTTTCAACCGTCATTGTCCTTCATTTTAATAAAATGTTTCCAGAAAATTCATTTCAAATAGACCCTTTCTCTGATGCGTGGCAGTAGCCTTAGCTACAGAGTTTATCGTTAATAGTATATAATTTTTGTAGAATTTTCGTAAAAAAAAATCAATAAAGCTCAATATATCTGTTATTATACCAGATATGAAAAAAAATTGTATATATTAATTATAGGGTGTCTTGAGCTACATCTTAAAAAATTATTTCTACAATTACAGGGTCGCCCATAAGTCGTTGTTGATACAATTTTTTTTTTTTAATCAAACACGCCTTATGTTATTGCATTTTTGCATTTTCCATCGAAATATAATGCATGTTTGTAAGAACAAAAATTCTGGACACAGTAAGTGCGTTATGGTAGCGAATTTTGATCAAATGCTTAATATTTGAATAGCTCAATTTGCTATTAACCTATAAGGTTGACCAAAAAACGAGTTTTTTCGGGAACACTTTAAGTTTACTTTCGGAAATTTTTGTACATTTTCAAACAATAAAGTTATTTTGATGAAACATGGCACATTGTTTTTACTATATAGATTATACTGGTAACCAAATTTGATGCCTGCATTTAAAAAAAAAACACACATTATTGCCATTAAAAAATAGTTTTATGAAAATCCACTACTATAACGCACTTGCTGCGTCCCGAGATTTTTTTATTTAATGTTTTAAGAGCTAACTGACAATACTGTTACTCCTTTCTCATGCACAAGTATTAAAGTGCTTCTGGGGTGTTCTTACTTTGGACAGTGAGGAAACGATTATTATTTTTATTATTAAATCGTAGTTACATTATCCTTATATTGCGGTTTGTGCACAGATGTATTCCAAATGACTAGTTTAGACCCCGATATGTTGAGAAATTAATAGAGAAGCTAAAACAGATAAAGAAGCGGCTATAGTTAAAAATGAGAAAAACAGGCAGTTGGAAAAAAGAAGAAAAACCCATAAAGAAACTTTGTCACACCGATAATCAAAAAATAAGGGGCCGATTTTGCCGAAATCTGGCAGGTGCCTTCCTTTTGTTAATGAGTTGGATAAGTTCGTTAGCCAGGGAAATTACTTGATAAAAGGGATTCCAATCATCAGTAGATAATTTTGAATTGAAAGCGACCTATATGTATCATTTCAAATGGATATGAATATACGCATTATATATATATATATATATATATATATATATATATATATATATATATATATATATATATATATATATATATATATATATAATATATATGAGACATGCTTGGTTCTCGGGTTAAACCGCGTCCAGAATTTATGGAAACTCGACGTTTCGGCTCCTGTTTTGGAGCCATTCTGAAGAGGTAAAGGAAATATCTAAGGACACTCTAAGACCTCAATCTGCCTACTCCTTAGAGCGGTGGATAAGGGTAGGTTGGGTTGTTGTAGCTCGATTACGGGGCCTCAATCTGCCTACTCCCCAAATCTCGCCGGAGATCGTCTGTGAGGTCTCAGTGTGTTCAACCCTAGACCTCAGAGAGATCTCAGAACACACAGAGACCTCACAGACGATCTCCGGCGAGATTTGGGGAGTAGGCAGATTGAGGCCCCGTAATCGAGCTACAACAACCCAACCTACCTTTATCCACCGCTCTAAGGAGTAGGCAGATTGAGGCCTTAGAATGTCCTTACATATTTCCTTTACCTACCTTTGTCCACCACTCTAAGGAGAAGGCAGATTGAGGCCTTAGAGTGTCCTTACATATTTCCTTTACCCACCTTTGTCCACCACTCTAAGGAGTAGACAGATTGAGGCCTTAGAGTGTCCTTACATATTTCCTTTACCCACCTTTGTCCACCACTCTAAGGAGTAGGCAGATTGAGGCCTTAGAGTGTCCTTACATATTTCCTTTACCCACCTTTGTCCACCACTCCAAGGAGTAGGCAGATTGAGGCCTTAGAGTGTCCTTACATATTTCCTTTACCCACCTTTGTCCACCACTCCAAGGAGTAGGCAGATTGAGGCCTTAGAGTGTCCTTACATATTTCCTTTACCCACCTTTGTCCATCACTCTAAGGAGTAGGCAGATTGAGGCCTTAGAGTGTCCTTACATATTTCCTTTACCTCTTGAAAATGGCTCCAAAACAGGAGCCGAAACGTCGAGTTTCCATAAATTCTGGACGCGGCTTAACCCGAGAACCAAGCATGTCTCACATTAAAGACCGCGGAAATCTTTCTGATATATATATATATATATATATATATATATATATATATATATATATATATATATATATATATATATATATATATATATATACCTTAAGTATATTGTCTGTTTTTTCTTTTAAATTGTCTGTAATTATAGTTTGTCTTTACATTTTTTTTACATTTCTGTTTATGTATCTTAAACCAACGTTGCATATTCTAATATGCCCTATAACATGTAACCAGATTTCTTAGATCAATAAACATTAAATGTTTTTTCACTACACGTTTAGTTAATTTAATACGTTTACCCTGTGCAATCATCTGTAAAATTAGATTCTGTACTTAGTGACCACTGTTTATATCAGAGATATATTATATAGATTAGGGAAAATCGTACTGTATTTTCAAGTGCTACTACCTTGTTTCCCGTGGTCTGTGTGTGTGTGTGTGTGTGTGTTGTCTTTAAGTCGTCATAATAGACCCTATGGCTTGAAGTGTGTCACCGTTGATATCCTTAGGATAGTATGTTATTCTAGGTATAAGGGAGTAATATTAGTATACTTTCAATGGTCATTTCGCAGCACATTGTATACAGTTTAATAAGTGCTAATTTAGATAAATATTTCCTATTTTGTATGCAAACTTTTTAATCGGGAGGCAACGTCGCTTATTTTGACCGATTATTACTACTGTGTCCAGGTTGTTGCAGAATCTAATGCTAAACAAGGACCGTGGCTATATGAACCGAATCAGTTCGAAGCCAACAATAATTAAATGAAAAAAATACGTTTACCAGTAAATAAAATGCAGCCATTAAAATAAACCGTATTAGGGAGTATTTTCATGCATCTTGTTTCAAATAATAATTGTTGTGTTAATCTGTTGAGACAGAAAGGGACGATAAACCCTTGTTGATTAATTGTGGTCGTTGTAGGCTTATGGGTCATTAGTTACTAACATTACAGTTTCAATCGGTGTATTTTGTGTATTGTCGTAACTCAGGCCTGTGTTCATTATGTGGAATAATAACATTGACATGTACTAGTTAACCTATTGGAATTCGAAATTAGAATTTTGGGTCAAACGTAGTTAAAGCCATCAACTAATGCGTAGCGGTCAGTATATAAAATATCGACTTCCAGTCAACGATTTTGTTCTGGTTTGTTAATAACTAGCCTCTTACTATGAACAAGTACTACTTGCAACTGCGGAGACTTTGAAAGTATTGGTAAAGTGCCAAAAAATTGAGTAACTTATCAGATATTGTAAAGTATTTGACAAAATTAAAATTAAGATGCATCTATGAAGAATATTCTTTTAAAACTTATAAGCAAGATACATTTTTACAATCTTCTGTTGTTCAGATTTTGTTTTAATGTAATTAAAAGACATATAATGATTTAGAAATGCATCTGCTATTTTGTGATTTTTGTCAGAAACTACACTTATAAAGTACAACTGCACGAGAAATTGGACGGAGATGATCCTGATAAGCCAGTGTTAATTTTGCCAAGAAATTGTGAATGTAGCTTCATCAACAACATAGTATTTTCTGACGAAGCAACATTTTGTCACAACGATTTTGTAAATAGACACAATTATAGGTACAGGTCGGGCTGCAATCCTCACTTTGTGGATGAGGCACATACCCAATATCCGCACAAAAAAAACGCCTGTGCGGGTATAGTTGGGGGAACAATTATTGGGCCTTTATTTTTCAGAGAAACTTTGAACATGGGTCGCTATTTACAACTTCTTCTTGACCAGATTCTGCCGAAACATGTTCGTTTATTTCCTAACTAAGCAAACAATCAGCACTTGTCAGAAAACATTTGGAATCAGCAGGATGGTTGTCCACCTCACTATGTTGTTGAGAACAGACCCTATTTCAATCAAGTAGGTATTTCCGCATATATGGCTGGGGAGAGGAGGATACATAGAATGGCCGGCTCGATCACCAGATTTAATTCCATTGGACTATTTTTTTTGGGGTCATTTAAAATCAGTGGTTTATGAGAATCTTCTTCAACCTTTATCTGAGCTGGAAGATCGAATCAGAACTGCCGCTCACGAAATAACACCAGAAAATATTCAAAGCGTTTTAAGATTATTTGACGATAGATTGGGACATTGTGAGGCCGCTGAAAGTTTTCAATTTGAACACTTGCTGTAAATAATTGTCATTTATTTTTGTTGTGATTAGTGCGTTGTGTTCAATTGTCTGGTTTATATATATATTTTGTGGTGTGTAAGTGTGTGGTATTCTATTGTATCTAGTTGTTATCTCAATTACACAGATCCTGCAATACATATTAAACTTCTTGTTTCTATTAATTTAAATAAGTTTCTTGACCAAATAGGTATACTTTGAGATATATAAAATTCTGTCTTAATTTATTTCACTGAATATATCGCAAGCTTTTTGCAAACAGTATATTTCTTTTTTCAAAACCAATAATCATAAATAGTAAAAATTTGTCACGTTTATTGGCACCCTATGATTTGATCTTTTAACATTTTCTGACAAAACGAATCGTCAGAGACCCATCAAATCCCATCTTGATAAATTCGCAATAAAATTATCTATTCGACAAGAAATAAAATACATGCTTTTCCATTTAAAAAATTCGTTGTGACTCCACAAGTTGAAAAATATGACAGTTGACAAAAATCTCTAAGCGCCATTAATTTTTTTTTAACATACAGCAACTTTTATTCGGGTCCAATTTTAAGCCACTTGAAACTAGGGCCAAAATAAGGATGTTCTCACCATTTTCCCGAACTAGAGACTTGAAATGTTGCACATAGGTTCCTGTTATAACGTAGCCGAGTACTAAGAAATGATTATCTTAAATTAAACCCCTTTCGGTTTTTCGGCTGTTCGGTTGCTTACTGATTTATCCATCTATCTATCTGTTTAACTGTCAGATTAGTTTACAGTTCATTGGGTAGTTAGTATTTTCGTACATAATTGTTTGTAATTTAGGTATTTTAGTTGTTTGTTAAGCTATATAAGATAAGTCTTAAATATTGGGTATAGTTATTAATACCTAGGTTGTATATATTCGTACTTCATAGGTATTAAAGTTGGTAAATAGTTTAGAGATATAAGATATGTATTGGGTATATAGGTCTTAATATATAAAAACGAGCAAGCAGCGGTTATTAATTATATGTTACTGTAATCATTTGAAGGGAAAGAAATGATTTACACTTCAGTAGACTATAATAAATAAAAAAACTCTGGACGCAGCAAGTGCGTTATGGTAGTGAATTTTAATAAAACTATTTTTTAATAGCAATAATGTGTGTTTTTTTAAGAAAGCAGGCATCAAATTTGGTTACCAGTATAATCTATATAGTAAAAACAATGTGCCATATTTCATCAAAATAACTTTATTGTTTGAAAATGTACAAAAATTTCCGAAAGTAAACTTAAAGTGTTCCTGAAAAAACTCGTTTCTTGGTCAACCTTATAGGTTAATAGCAAATTGAGCTATTCAAATATTAAGCATCTGATCAAAATTCGCTACCATAACGCACTTACTGCGTCCAGATTTTTTTTCTTACAAACATGCATTATATTTCGATGGAAAATGCAATAACATAAGGCGTGTTTGATTAAAAAAAAAAAAAAAGAAAATTTGTATCACCAACGACTTATGGGCCAGCCTGTGATTGTAGAAATAATTTTTTAAGATGTAGCTCAAGGCACCCTATAATTAATATATACAATTTTTTTTCATATCTTGTATAATAACAGATATATTGAGCTTTATTGATTTTTTTAAGAAAATTCTACAAAAATTATATACCATTAAACGATAAACTCTATCGCTAATACTACTGCCAAGCGTCAGAGAAAGGGTCTATTTGAAATGAATTTTCTGGAAACATTTTATTAAAATGAAGGACAATGACGGTTGAAACTAATACTTCAGGGTTTGTAAAACATTCTTCTTGAAACATTTTATTTCCATAGCCCGTATTAGATTCAAATTCTTTTCCTAAATGTTGCCAATTTTGACGTTTAAATCGCAACTTTGACGTTTTGGTTTTTATTTTTCTTTAAATGCCTATAACTTTTTTGTCTTTTGACCTACAGAGCTAAATTTTGGTATGTAGCTTACTTATAAGGTTGTAAACCGGCATACCAAATTTGGTTGCCCTTACTTTGTTAATTTCGGAAATATAAATTTTTTTCGAAAGAAAACACAAAATTTTCCGGGAAAACCTGGACCGATTTTCCTGGCTAACGAACTTATCCAAGCCATTTGCAAAAGGAAGGTTTTCACCAAATTTAATCAAAATCGGCCCACTATTTTTTTGAGTTATCGGTGTGATACATACATACATACATATATATATATATATATATATATATATATATATATATATATATATATATATATATATATATATATATATATATACATATATACATATATACATATATATATATATATATATATATATATATATATATATATATATATATATATATATATATATATATAAACATATAAAAATTTTAACTGACCCCGGATATGTGTTCTGGGGGGCCTAATTAGCGCTCATTTGAACAAATTTATTTCAAAATTCAAAATTAGGGATCTCCTCATTAGTGAATTTTTTTTAAGAAAATTCGCTAAAACGACGCCGTTCATTACCCAGTAGAATTTTTGAACACTCTAAACCCACCTGGTATGTAATACCATCGGATATTGTTACGTGTGGGCACACCCGTAATGTTGCTTAGAAATTTAAAACCACCCAAACTTTGTAATGATACTAGACTACAAGTTAAAGCTTTGCATCGTAATGTAGTAGAGCCAACTATTTTAACCGGGTCTGCTCAAGGAGGTATTGTATTAATTCCGCGTATCCCTTTGATTTCAAATGATCTCTTTTTTGAATTTAAGAGACTGCAGTTTTCCCTGACAGTATGCTTCGCCATGACAATTAATAAGTCAGAGGGGAAAACTATAAAATTCGCAGGAGCTGACTTAAGACAGGACTGTTTCTCCCATGGACACTTTAAAGTAGCATCTTCGCGTGTGATCTCACCCCATAACCTAATTGTAGTGACATCGCCATCTAAAATAGTAAATAAACTCGTATATAAACAAATATTATAAAAAATTTATCCGAGTTTTTCTCCTTTTTTTCCACCTCTAATTACTGACTTGAAATTTTGAGCTGAAAATATGGTTATTATTATTATTATTTTAACGAAAAGAAACAACATCGTCTGTACTATTTGTCAATGGTATAAAATCAATACAAATAAATGATAAACACAATTCACTACAAAGAACAAACCTAACTTCATGAGGGGTCTCCATCATTTCGAAATTAAAAAGCGTTATATGATAGCGATTCTCATGTAAATTGAAAAAAAAAACAGTACATTATAAAATCTAGATTAAATGTGTACAGCACAAAACCTACACATCCTTATTCAAGGCTTTTCTTTTGTGAAATATTTTATTCATAACGTAACTCTGTAGCAATGAAAATGTAATTTACTTTTCCCCGTGGAGGAAAACATAATCCGTTCTAATGTAAAATTAATATCAACAACCAAATAGGTGAATGTATATGTTTGCCCTCGTCTCTGATACGTGTGTAGGTAGAGATGCGACTACGTATCTGCTTTTGCTTTTGCAGCCCTTTTATTTGTTGGTTTTTAGTGAATTTCCTTTAAAAAATTCACTAATTAGGAGGTCCCGACTTTTGAATTTTGAAAAATTTCTTCAAATGAGCGCTAATTAGGCCCCCCAGAACACATATCCGGGGTCAGTTTAAATTTTTATATGTTTATATATATATATATATATATATATATATATATATATATATATATATATATATATATATATATGTATGTATCACACCGATAACTCAAAAAATAATGGGCCGATTTTGTTTGAATTTGGTGAATACCTTCCTTTTGCTTATGGCTTGGATATGTTCGTGGCCCAGGTTTTTCAGGAAAATGTTGTATTTTCTTTAAAAAAATTTATATCTCCGGAAATAACACAGAAAGAGTAACAAAATTTGCTACTCGGGTTTACACCGTTATACGTCAATTACGTGCCAAAATTTAGCTATGTAGGTTGAAAGACAAAAAAGTTATAGGCTTTTAAATAAAAACTTGGAGTTTTCCTCAAAATGTCAAAGTCGCGATTTAAAACGTCAAAATTGCCAGCATTTAGGCAAAGAACCAGAAACTAATACAGGCTATGAAAAGAAAATGTCTCAAAATGTCATAAGTGCTAAAGATTATTCTCGATTAAATAATAATAATGTATATAACATTTTGAAAATAATACGGAAATAAATAAATAACATTCGTTATAACCCCTTTTAATGATAGAAATATATCTGAGTCAATTAAAAATCACTAAAAAAAGACTATACCGTAACAAAAAGTGGTTTTAATAATGGGTAATAGCAAAAAGAATTTGTTCAAATTTTGAAAAACCGAAAAAAATAGTAATTGTCCGAACCCCACTATCAACCGGGACTTAAAATTTTTAGAATTGATAGAAATTTGACATAAAATTTTTTCAAGGAAATTTTTAAAAAATGCCACTAAAGGTTTGAATTTCAAAAATCGCATATAAAGCACTCGGTATAATTTTTTTATATTTTTCTGTGCAAAGTACATAGAATAGAAAAAAATGTTGAAAAAGAAAGTTCCAATTTGGAGCATTATTAAAGAAGTTATGAGCAGAAAACCGTAAAAACAGCTATTTTTTTGAAAATTCGATATATTTTGAATGGGCTATGAAAAAATGTCAATGGGTTTTCCGATGAGTACTAAAAAATGTCAAAAAATTGAGGAAATCAAAAATCCAAAGTTGTAAAACTGTCCAACTTGGCGTGGAATGCCCCATACATATATATATATATATATATATATATATATATATATATATATATATATATATATATATATATATATATATATATATATATATATATATATATATATATATATATATATTAATGAAGATATTAAAGACGACGTGCAATGGTGCTTCATTCAAAAAATTACTCTAACAGCAATTATGCAGCTTCTATAAAAACTATGTACAGTAATGAGGCAACACGGACTACTTACTATCTAATGATGAGTGGTAGCGCCCTTTCGTAGACAAATGTCAAACCCTTGTCCAACTGTTTCCAATTCCATCAACACCAGTTGGTGTTGCCACTACGGCTCCTCTACTTGCAGTGTGTTTGCTGAATAATAGTTCAGCATTTGTCAACACCATTAAACTATTCATATAAATAACTTGTGATAAATGATGTTCATTTGCAGCCTAACTAAACAAATCAACTGGAACCAGATTATTAATCAGACCTTGTGTAACAGAGTGGCTGCCGTTTAGTTCAACTTCTTGCAACGTGTCCTTGCGGGGAGGAATTAGTTTCACTACAAGCTGCGCCTTGTGCTAAAAAAGTTTTACGTTAGTGCCTACTGGGCAGTTTTTTAAATTTTAGGGAAGGGTTAAATTTAACGTGGTCAGTTAAATTACTTACAGTTCAATTTAACAGATCTGGTCTGGGTAAAATAATAAAAAGATTTAATAAGCCATACACGGTGTGACGCCGAGATTTTCAGTTAATATTATTTGAATTACTAGATTATTTAAATTCTTAAAAACCAGCACAGTTGGTGTTTGACATAGCCAAGTTAAATGAAAATATTCGCCCTAAATAAATGTTTCTTACATTGTCGTACATTGATGTGTCACCAGGCGCTAAAGGTTGAGTTTAAACACTCACCTGTTAACTGTTGATACAATTCAGCAGTTGGAAATCTTATGAATGTATTGTTTCCTCCAAGCAGGATTTTGACATTTGTCTGTCATCTTAACATTGTGCGCTATAATCTGTAATCTAAGGTAAGGCTAAATTTAAAAAAAAGTATATTTAAATTAGAAAATGTAACAGGAACCCTGAAAACTTGTTAGGGTATGCCGTGATGTCGTGAATTTATCCCTTTTTTGTATTCTGGTAGTGAAGATCTGAGTACTTGTTGCAGAAACAAGTTGGTACGCCCGTGTCTCTTTACTTTCATTCAATTGCAATATCCTTTTAAGTTTCTACCTGGAATTATTTATCTTTGGATTTCGCAATCTTTTCCAATTTGCTGGTAATCCTTATCATCTAGACGTCTGTGTCGCATTAGGTTTACGCATCAACAATGCCATACAAAGAATACTTATATACCGTTAGGTTCTTTATTGTAAATAACTTTAGCTGTCGTTGACATATTCTTTAGATACACACAGTAGATTTTCTTCACTAGGAATAATGCTTCTATCTAGTTGGCCATTCTGTATTACTGACATTATGTTATGTCAACTACGTCACCTAGCGTTACGCGAAAGCTCGATAAAAGCAAGCCTTTCGCAAGGTGCAAACCAGTTCTACGTTCGATCTCCTCTTCTTAAATTCTTGGGACTCCGAGTTCCCAATTTTCTACTTAAACACCGCTCGCGTGTTTAAGTGAGTTCTACGCCAGATCTCATCTTCATCACTTTTTGGGACTTCTAACATCCCGATCTTCTACCTAAACATCTCTAGTGTGATACGCCACTTCAGTTCAATCTCCAATCTTCATACAGAAATTCCGTTCGTACAGTATTACAGTGAAAAGTCAGTGTTTTCTTCGGAATTAGAAAGTATACGCGCAGTTAAATGCAATAGTAAGTAGCTAATAAGATTGTGAAATTTCCTGAATAACCCATTAAATCAAGTGTAAAACCGCAAATTGTAAATAAATGTTAAATTCAAAGTGTATATAGTAACAATACAACATATATAAATATAAAAACTCTGGACGCAGCAAGTGCGTTATGGTAGTGAATTTTCATAAAAATGTTTCTAATAGCAAATATGTTTTTTTTTTAAGAAAGCAGGCACCAAATTTGGTTACCAGTATAATTTATATATTAGAAACAATGTACCATATTTCATCAAAATAACTTTATTGTTTGAAAATGTACAAAAACTTCCGAAAGTAAACTTAAATTTTTCCCGAAAGAACTGGTTTTCTGGTCAACCTTATAGGTTAATAGCAAATTGATTCACAATTTGAAGCATTTAATGAAAATTCGCTACCATAACGCACTTGCTGCGTCCCGAATTTCTTTTCTTACAAAGATGTATTATATTTCGATGGAAAATACAAAAATGCAATAACATAGGGCGTCTTCGATTAAAAAAATTCACTAAAAAAAAAAGAAAATTTGAATCACCAACGACTTATGGGCCACCCTGTAATTGTGGAAATACTTTTTTAAGATGTAGCTTAAGACACCCTACAATTAATGTATACAACTTTTTTTCGTAACTTGAATAATAACGGAAATATTGCGCTTTAATGATTTTTTAAGATAATTCGACAAAAATGATATACCATTAAACGATAAACTCTATAGCCAACACTACTGCTAAAGTATCAGAGAAAGGGTTTGTTTGAAATGAATTTTCTGGGAATATTTTAGTAAAATGAAGGACAATGACGATTGAAACTAAGAGCTCAGGCTTTGTAAAACATTATTCTTGAGACATTTTCCTTCCATAGATCATATTCATTTCAGGTTCATTGCCTAAATATTAACAATTTTGACGTTTAAAATCGCGACTTTGACGTTTTGAGGAAAACCCAAATTTATTTTTCTTTAAATGCCTGTAACTTTTTTGTCCTTTAACCGACAGCGCTAAATTTTGGTAGGTAGCTTACATATAACGATATAATTTAGTTGCCCTTACTTTGTTAATTCCGGAGATATAAATTTTTTTCGATTTTTTTCGAAAAAAAACACAAAATTTTCCGGGAAAACCTCGGCGGATTTTCCTGGATAACGAACTTATCCAAGCCACTCGCGAAAGGAAGGTACTGACCAAATTTTATCAAAATCGGTCCATTATTTTTTTAGTTATAGGTGTGACACATAAATATATAAACATATATATATATATATATATATATATATATATATATATATATATATATATATATATATATATATATATATATATATATAAACATATAAAGTCTGAAACCGACCTCGGATTTGGGTTCCAGGGGTCCTAAATAGCGCTCATTTGAAGAAATTTTTTCAAAATTCAAAAGTCGAGATCTCCTCATTAGTGAATTTTTTTAAAGAAAATTCACTAAAAAGTGTATTATTGAAATCTTCTGGAATCAAGTGCACCTAGAGTTATAAATACAGTCCACATCTTCATCATATTCTTCTTCCAACTCTAATTAGCAAAGCCGACTAGTTAGCGAGAGTGGGATCAATCCATCTGCAAAACATTGGGGAAAGGAAACAAGCTCTTTCTGCCCCAGTACCTAACAAATTTACTTTAGTGATCGTATAAATGACATAAACAGAAAATAGTCTGGACGCAGAAACTGCGTTATGGAAGTGAATTTTCATAAAAACGTTTTGAACAGTAAACATGTTTCTAACGCAAGCAGGCCTGGTTACCTTTATAGCCTATATAGTAGAAACAATGTACCATATTTTATCAAAAATACTTATTGTTTGAAAATGTACAACTTTTTTTTTACAAACATGCATCATATTTCGATAAAAAATGCAAAAATGCAATAAGGCTGTTCGAAAAAAATTGTAGGTATCACCAACGACTTATGAAGCACCCTGTGATTGTGAAAATAATTTTAGAAGATGCAGCTCAACACACCCTATAATTGACGTATACAATTTTTTCTCGTATTTTGTATAATAACAATTATATTGAGCTTTACCGTAGAAAGGCGTCACCCTGTATATATGTAAACAGATAAAAACTCAAAGTAAACCCGGATGTGGATTCTAGATGGCCTAGTTTGCGCTTATTTGAAGAAATCTTTTTAAAATTCAAAAGTCTCGGTCACTTATAACGATTTTTTTCTACGAAAATGATCAAAAAATTATAGGCCATTAAACCCAAAAAATTATAGGCCATTAAACCATAAACTTAACTAAAGCTACCGCCAAAGCATCAGAGAAAGGGTCTACAGCGAGTCCCCGCTTAACGTCGTAGTTGGGTATCTAATAATCATGACGTTGTGAAACGACGTAAAACTAATAATTGGGGATGAATATAATGTACATACATATTATGTACATGTTTGTGGCTACAACATGATTAAAAAAGTCGAAGACGCAGCAAGTGCGTTATGGTAGTGAATTTTCATAAAAATGATCTGGCACAAAATATTTTATTATAACTTTTTTTTCTTGTAACATAGAAATCTAAATTTTGGTGTATAGTTTACTTTTTATATCGTAAACGTAAACGTACCTACCAAATCTGGTTAACTCAAAATTTTCCGGAAAACCTCGTCCGATTTTTCTGATTAACGAACTTATCAAAGACATTTACAAAAGGAAGGTACGTGCCAAATTTTATCAAAATAGGCCCATTATTCTTTGAGATAAAATTTTTTTTTGGATGAAAACTCAAAATTTTCCCGGAAAACCTCGTCCGATTTTCCTGGATAACAAACTTATCAATGCCATTTATAAAAGGAAGGTACATGCCAAATTTGATCAAAATCGTCTTATTACTTTTTGAGATAAGAATTTTTTTCGAATGAAAACTCAAAATTTTCCCGGAAAACCTCGTCCGATTTTCCTCACTAACGAACTTATCCAAGCTATTTATAAAAGAAACGTTCATGCCAAATTTTATCAAAATCGGCCCATTATTTTTTGAGTTATCGGTGTGATATATATATATATATATATATATATATATATATATATATATATATATATATATATATATATATATATATATATAAATATATATATAAATATATATATAAATATATATATAAATATATATATATATATATATATATATATATATATATATATATATATATATATATATATAAACATATAAAAATTGAAACTAACCCCGGATATGGGTTCTAGGGGTCCTAGTTCGCACTCATTTGCAAAAATTTTTTCAAAATTCAAAAGTCTGGATCTCCCCATTAGTGAATTTTTTCTACGAAAATTCACTAAAAACCCAGTACTCATTTACGTATGTATTATATACATGCCTACATATTATATTATGTACTCCTTCTTTATGTACTATTTTAGACATTTTTGAATAACAACGTTATACCGAATCGGCTTCAAAGTTAAACTCGATTTAAAATAGATTTTTTTCTAACGAAATGAAGGAAAATGACGGCTAAGACACAGATCTAGGAGCTTGTTAGTCATTTAGAGCCGTATTTTACACTCACAAAGCGCTAATGTGTACTAACGTACGGCTACCAGAATTATCAGCTTTGAAAGTTGAACTTTTTTAATCAGAGGCTGGTAATTTCTTTGTCTTTAAACTAGAGATCTGAATTTTGGCACAAAAGATACCCATATTGTTATCAGAGGCAAAACAGAGTAGTATAGAAAATTTCATTGCAATTGGGTGTTTGAATTTTTGGAAGATCAGTATACTTTATCATTCCTAAAAAAACATTTAAATTAATTATATATTGGCTGGGTAAAATTTTATTATATTTGACTTTATTTAAGAAATTACATCATATGTGAAACCGCATTTCATCCAATTCATGTAAAACTTACTGAAACTTTTCAAAGTTAAAAAAGCCTGGATGAAAAGTCGCAACAGTAGCATCGGCTTCGGGTTGCCGCAGTTAACTGGCACATGGCAAAAACACGATGACGTTTACACTGGGGACCGGCAAACTTTGGCAGTTTCATTTTACTGTTTGCAGCAGAGCTGTTGTGTGGACTCAACCACCTGACCTCAGGGGTTAATACACACCGTGGGGGAATTAAGCAAAACCGACTGTTCGCGTGACATCGCCACTTTGTCTCTTGGACACTCTGTGTTGTTTCATTTTGGTCTTCTTGTTGTGGTTTTTAGACAAGTTTCTGTTGAATTTCAGATGATTGCTATCTTCGTGTTCATTGTATGCATAGAGTAAAGCTGGATTAATTATTTGTAAGGTTAATGTTGGATTTGTACAACATTTTCACAAACAAGTTTATTTCGTGCAAGAAAAAATAGGTTCATCGTCTCTGATACTTAAATTTTTCAAACAAATACATTTGTTTTAGAAAAAGGTTTGCCTACTTTAAAAATCCCTTTAAATAATTGTAATTGATTGCCATTTTGTTATCAGCAGGGTTAAAAAAAACAGGGTTGCGATAATTTAAATAAATTTGCTTTAAATCGTGATTTAACTCAACAAATTTTTTAAATTTAAATCATGATTTAAATCAAGTTGTGCAAAGCCAATAATGTAAGTAAATCAAATTCAAATAAAAAGTACAGTCTATTAGTGGCCTGCGGTCCATGGAAGCGAGGAAAGCATTGCTTCCCTTAAAATAACGACTACATACCTACTAAAAAAATAATTTATATTAAACCGCAATATTTAAAATCTCCTTTGTATTTTAAATATTAAATTTCAAATTCTGAAACTAATTTTGTTATTAAAATTTTTTATTCGCAAGCTCACACACATAATTATTTATTATGCATCATACTGTACTTGTTTGTATATGCGCTCTTAGCAAAGACGTCGTCGCAGTAAATGCTACCGCCAACGACCAGCATGAACCTGATACTACGGGTGGATGCAATGACTTTAGTTAAATACATGTAGTCAGCAGGCCACTTGAGGAGAAACGCTCGCTCGCTCGACTTGTGTACGTGTATTTTTAGAACGTATTTTACCGGGAAGAGCCGCTACACATAGAAAGAGAATGTCTCGCATTATTTCGTAGATATAAGCAGTCGACTAAGTTAAATACATTGGCATTTTACGAGTATTAATATGGCTACAAGTTCATCAGCTTTTAACGGCGGCTACGGTGGGGGGTGGGGATTTACAAACTTTACAAACAAATGGTAATAATAACTGTGATTGTGTTGTGTGTTTTTTTGATGACCAAAGAATTTTCAGCTTTACAGTTTGCTGAAAAACTTGCTATTATTAATAAAGGTAGGCCAAAACCTAATCTAAAAAACTTAAATACAAGAATTAAAACATAATATGAACGATTAACGGGTTATGAAATCAGGAATAAACTGTTTTGTTGGCCTTGTAGTCTATTTGTGACGGAAAAGGGGGTGTGGAATAAAAGTGGGTTTTCCGACTTGAGTAATCTACATAAAGTAGTAAAAAGAAATATTATGTCTAAAGCGCATTTACAGAGCATTTTAAAATTAAGTGTCTTTGGAAAAACGCGAATTGAACACGCCGTGGACAAGCAGATAGAAATTAGGCATCGCCAACACAATGAATTGGTTGATAAAAACATAAACATATTAAAAAGACTTATTGATGTTGTGTGTTTTCTTGGTCAGCATGAATTGGGCTTCAGAGGTCATGACGAAACAACTACATCTGCAAATAGAGGAAACTTTCAACACCTAGTTTCTTTAATAGCCAAGTACGACATTTGTTTGAAAAATCACTAAGTTCACACAGTCTAACGTTTTTCGCGGGACATCAAATCGCATTCAGAATGACTTAATTTCGGCCGCTGCCACTATTATTTTGAACATAATTAAATCGGAAATTAAACAGACTCGTTTCATTGCTATTGTTCTGGATGTAACTGATTTTAGTCAACTATCTGTAGTAATACGCTACGTAAAAATGGATGGGAGTGTACAAGAAATATTTTTAGGCTTTAAAAATGTGACAGAAGATCGTACCGCAAACGCTCTATATAAAATTGTGCTTAATATTATGAAATATATTGAGGAGGCTGATAATAAATTAATTGCCCAAAGCTATGATGGGGCTGCTGTTATGGCCGGACATTTAGGAGGTCTTCAAGCTAAAGTGCGGGAAACGTTCTCCAGTGCTTTATTTGTACACTGTTGTGTTCATAAATTAAATTTAATTTTATCCCAATATATAAATCATATTAAAGAATGTAAAGTGTTTTTTGCTACCCTAAGTGGAATGGCTGCTTTTTTTCCAAATCTACGAAGCGCACACAAGCCTTAGACTCAATTGTTAAAAAACGTTTACCCAAAGTAGCTGCAACGCGATGGAACTACAACGACATGCTTGTGTTAACTATATTTGAACACCGTGAAGCGTTAATTGAACTTTTTGAAAATATTATGGAAAATAGCAAACATCGGGACGCAGAAACAATAAATAGTTCTAGAGGATTTTTGGATGGTTTGAAAAGAGACTTTAATGTTAATTTTTTACTTAATAAATTTTCGGAAATATTTCCGTTTTCAGATAATGTATTTAACATATTGCAATGTAAAACAAATGACATTGGTTTTTGCCTAAAAAAAAATTAGTGAATTTAAATCGATTATAATTCAAAAAGGGAATGAATTTGATAAGTTCTGGGAAAAAACAATTAAATTAGGAAAAGTGGAGCCACGAAGAAAGCGTCTGCGCACTGATAATGTGGGAGACCTTCAAAGTTCTTATCGCCGCCTTTTCTACGAAATCATAGATCAATTCGAGCAGCAAATTAACTGCATATTTGATCATCTCAGTGACTTGAAATTTCTTGATTGTGTAATTTTGGAGGATTTAAAGGGATACCTTTC